>CM034002.1:1842010-2238380 GCA_019603395.1 Cyrtorhinus lividipennis | reverse complement strand
ATCACTCTATGGGATTCAACAATAACTGGACAAAATTCGTTTCAAAATAGATACTGGTGCGGACGTGTCCGTGTACCTGCGAATATCAGTCTATCACAGAAAATCAAAGTTCAGCCAACAGGGGAAATACTTAGAGGAGCCGGCGGGAACCCACTCTCAATTCTTGGAACTGTTCAATCAACACTCACTTACAAAAACTCAAACTGCACGAAAACTTTCTACATTACGGAAAAACCTGGAACGCCTTTACTTGGAAACCTGCTATTGAAAAATTAAACCTTCTGGCTCGATCAATCAAATATCAAAATGTCCGTAACGGATTGGTTCTCAAAACATCCGTCATTATTCACAGGATTGGGGTCAGTCTCTGGAGATAACCACATCGAACTACGAGGAAATGCAAAACCCTTGCTATCTACACCCCTCGGAAAGTGCCACTGCCTCTCTGGACAGAAACAAAAGCAGAGCTCAATCGAATGGTCGAAATGGGCGTAATAGCACCAGTACACCGTGCAACTGACTGGTGTGCACCGATGGTCGTTGTTCCAAAAAAGGGCTCTAAACAAGTGAGGATCTGCGTGGACTTAACTAAATTGAATGAAAACGTAAAGAGACACTACTACCCAATCCACTCAATTGATACCACTTTAGCAAGTCTAGCTGGAGCAGTGTCTACACTAAACTAGATAGAATCGGTTTTGGCAAATGAATTAAGTAAAGAATCCCAGCACCTGACTACATTTTATCCCCCTTTGGAAGGTACCGTTTCTTGAAGGTTCCCTTTGGAATCTCATCTGCCCCCGAGGTGTTTCAAAAACGCGTCAATGAAACTCTTCATGGACTACAGAACGTGGCAATACACATGGATGATGTTCTTGTTTGGGACGAACTCAAACTGAACATGATGAGGTACTGGACAAAGTGCTTTCTCGGCTCGAACAGGATGGATTCACACTCAATAGACGAAATGCTTGTTCTCAAAAAATACTGTAACGTTCTTGGGACACATCTAACCACTGATGGCATACGGATTGATGAAGCCAAAGTCAAGGCAATCACCGATATGGAATCACCCACAAATATAGCCGGAGTTCAGAGACTTCTGGAATGATTAATTTCATAGGAAAATATATTCCAAACAAGAGCCACATCATTAAACCCATCAGTGAGCTGTTGAACACAAAAAATTCATGGCATTGGGGAGACCCTCAAAGCCAAGCCTTCAGAAAAATTAAAAAACTCTTACGTCACCCCCAATATTGCTTTATGACCCTAATCGCCCAACTTATGACTCCAGCGACGCATCATCATTGGGATTGGGAGGAGTTTTACTTCAAAAACAAGAAGACGATTCCTGGAGACCTGTTGCATATATTTCACGTACGCTTTCTGATTGCGAACAAAATTATTCAAATATGAGCGGGAAGCACTTGCAGTTGCTTGGAGCTGTGATAAATTGAGAGATTATATTATGGTAAAAGAGATGGATTGAAACTGACCACAAACCGCTCTCTCAGTATTCTGAAGACCAAAGATCTCAATGACCTTACACCTCGACTACAAAGAATTCGTATCAGACTTTTGAGATATTCCTTTAAAATCGTTTATTATATCCTGGGAAACACTAGCTACAGCCGATTGTTTGTCGAGAAGCCCAACAACCAAAGCCAAAGAAGCTCAATACGATCTTGAAGATGAAATCGAAGCATTCATCAATCAAATAGCCACCCAATTCAATGCATCAGATCACATGATTGATAAGATACGATCGGCTCAAGGAATTGATGCACTCTGCTGTAAACTGGCCGAATACTGTCAATCTGGATGGCCAGAGAAAAACAAAATTTCCTCTAATTTGAATCCGTACTACCTTCACGAGATGATCTCACCTTGATAGATGGACTTTTGCTAAAAGGGACGAGATTAGTTATCCCTGAGACACTTCAAGGGGAAATTTTACTCGTTTACATGTCGGACACCTTGGAATCAACAAATGTAGACTGCGAGCTAGCCAAACAGTTTGGTGGCCTGGTATATCAAATGACATTCAGCGAATCGTCACGGAATGCCCACAGTGCGCACACGACATCGAGTTCAACGTCACGAACCTTTGATTGCTGCTGAATTTCCTGCAAGACCCGGGAAAAAGTCGGCGTTGACCTATTCAAACTTGAAGGAAAATGGTTTGTTACAATAACTGACTGTTTTTTCACGTTATTTTGAAATCGCTACCCTCAGTCACTAACCACTCGAGAGGTCATAGAGAAATGTAAATCAACCTTCAGCCGTCATGGAATTCCTTCTGAAGTAAGATCCGACTGTGGAACACAATTTTCGACCCGATCACCAACCGTGGAAAATGCAGAATTCAAGAGATTTGCCAATGAATATAACTTCCGCCTCTCAACAGCAGCCCCCACCACCATCAGAGCAACGGATCTGCAGAAGCATCTGTCAAGATAGCTAAGCTATTTGAAAAAGAACAGTGAAGACCGTACCTGGCCCTTTTGAGCTATAGAAATACTCCAATTGCCAATGGATTCAGCCCTGCTCAGCTCCTATTTGGTCGTCGACTAAGAGATAACCTACCCACTCTGCCACAGGTTTTGGACGAAAAGCCAGATCTGAACTGCTTGAGAGAGAGAGAAGAGGATACCGAAGCAAATACACAGCAAACTACAACAGACATCATGCAGCCAAGCCTCTCTCACCCCTAACAGCTGGAGAAACGTATGGGTAAAGGACCTACAAAGACCTGGTATAGTGGTATCCAAAGCAGCTGAACCACGCTCGTACTGGATAAAAACAGATGCTAGTACAATTCGCCGAAACAGGTTCCACCTCGTCCCCCAGAATTTGATAGAACCAACACCAACTTATAGTGAAAGGGAACATCCTCGCCCCTCATCAAGATCTGCAAGACTATCATCCCACTCGCCATTCGCCATCCCAGCGGCGGTGATGCCGAGGAACCTGTCGAGCCCTCGGCTTCTGCAGGTGCCTGGACGGAGGCCTGGTGGACCAGGATGAGCCATCCGGGCATGAAGCAGCATTGAAGAGGGCAGCAATACCGGAATCATGGGTCAACCGGGCGAGAGCGGTATGTGACTCGATCTGGTAGGGTTGTCAGACGAAGAAATACTTGAGGGGAGGGATGTTGCATCGATGTTCATTAGATGACGTCATTGGATCAGGTGGGGTTACGTGGCGGAAGGTTACACATTATGTTTTACGTTGATCAACCTGCCTTTGGATGGAGCATTATTAAAAGAATACCTTTTTCTTTACATTTCCTTTATGAGTTAAAACCCTGCACCGAAACAGATTTTGGCAGGTTTGGTGGGCCAATGCTTTGAAAATCCAAAATTGTGCATAGTATAGACACAGTTCGGGCTTTCATCGATCCCTAATATAGTTTACATGTTCTATCACTGCTATTTACTCGTACTTGTAGAAAAACTATGGGTGAAAACGATGAGGATTCATATTTACGGGGACAGATGTGTTTCTAGAAAAATGGATTTTCAAGAATTTTGGTGATCTAGCCGCGTGGGGTATTATTTTCACAAATTAGTGAATAAAGAGGCACTGATCTTGGGGCCTCTGGATGGAATAATTCGTTCAAGTTATATTTCCTCTCGAATTGTCCTCCCTCGAAACCTCGTGCCGGTACGAAAAGGGAAAACCGGGAATCCGTTGGGCTGATAATCTCATCACGATTCCCTCTCCTCTCATCTTTGCCGAATCTAACTTCGCAGGATCGTTGTTGGATCAAGATTTTCTTTCAAAAGACCGACTCCTTGAAGGGAAAACACGCTTACAGTTCTGTCAGGACTTTTGTAGCACCGTTGTTGACGCTCTGCTGACGCTGATGAAATTCTTCGGGGTTCATTTTAATCAGGAAGAAACAACGAAATAACATAATTTTATTCTTGCTTTCATAATAGTGATGTTATGCGAATGATAGTCGCGATCTTCACTTCAATGGATAATCGGTAGTGAAGATTCCACTACTTGCGAAAAGCGGATGACGGTATCATCTTCTATCATCTATCTCTTCAGAGCTCGAAATCAAACCGGTTGTCCCCCGAAAAGTCTGGCGGGAAATTCCCGACGAAATTTCGCCAAAAAGGGAATTACGATCGAGGCTCTAAAGACATGCACGTGGGTTGACGAAACGGATCCCATGATTTATTGTCACGAAGATAAATTCTTCCAAGGAAGAGTCTGAAAAATGCGTTTACGCCAAGACAAACAGGTGTACAGAAAGAATAAAAGATATTTTATTGAGGTAAACGCGTAACACCAGGAGAATCGCTATACGTCACTAAAACCAACTAAAAACAACATAGATCCAAAACGCTGCAAATTCTTATACAAGGATTGGTTTTGGTTGGTTATTCCTTGAATAATCAACCTATGTTTTCATGCAAATGGTCAACCTCTCCGATTCGGCTCAAAATTTTTTTCTGGACGTTTCATGGTGTCTAGATCAAAAAAACATAGGTTGATTATTCGAGGAATAACCAACCAAAACGCTGCAAATTCTTACACAGGGGTTGGTTATTCCTCGGATCAGGCGCATGGAAACTGATTTAAAAACATGGGGGAAATGGGGAAAACGGTGGGTGCGGCGGGTCCCAGACCCATTCCAATCGATTCAGTGTTCATGATTAGTGGAAAATGATACCCCACACGCCCAGGTACCAGAAATCTCATAAACACATATTTAAAATGAGTAATATATACACAATTTGACCCATTACTTCTTCCAGTGGATGCCAATCGTCCTGAGACCCACTCCATTGGATTCAGCTTCCAAGATTTAGCGGAAAATGATACCCCACACGCCTAGGTTCCAGAAATCTCAAAAACACATATTCAAAATGGGTAATATATACCCAATTTGACCCATAACTTCTTCCAATGGGCGCCGATCGTTCTGGGACCCATTTCATTTGATTCAGCGTCCAAAATTTAGTGGAAAATGATACCCCACTCGCCTAGATCACCCAAAATCTCGAAAATCCATTTTTCAAAAAACACATTTTGACCCCTACCCCACCCAAATTTGGTCCGATTGGGCTGAAAAGCTTGGAGGACCGTCCTAGGCCGGGAACAGACCCCTGACCCAAATTTCAGATTTTTAGAAAATTTTCTACTACCAAAAACGGCGTGGACGGCGGACGGCGTACGGCGTACGGCGGACGGACATTGACCTTTTGGTTGGTTATTCCTTGAATAATCAACCCATGTTTTCATGCAAATGGTCAACCTCTCCGATTCGGCTCAAATTTTTTTTCTGGACGTTTCATGGTGTCTAGATCAAAAAAGGTCAATGTCCGTCCGCCGTACGCCGTCCGCCGTCCGCCGTACGCCGTACGCCGTCCGCCGTCCGCCGTCCACGCCGTTTTTGGTAGTAGAAAATTTTCTAAAAATCTGAAATTCGGGTCAGGGGTCTGTTCCCGGCCTGGGACGGTCCTCCAAGCTTTTCAGCCCAATCGGACCAAATTTGGGCGGGGTAGGGGTCAAAATGTGTTTTTTGAAAAATGGATTTTCGAGATTTTGGGTGATCTAGGCGAGTGGGGTATCATTTTCCACTAAATTTTGGACGCTGAATCACATGAAATGGGTCCCAGAACGATCGGCGCCCACTGGAAGAAGTTATGGGTCAAATTGGGTATATATTACCCATTTTGAATATGTGTTTTTGAGATTTCTGGAACCTAGGCGTGTGGGGTATCATTTTCCGCTAAATCTTGGAAGCTGAATCCAATGAAGTGGGTCTCAGGACGATTGGCACCCACTGGAAGAAGTAATGGGTCAAATTGGGTATATATTACTCATTTTAAATATGTGTTTTCGAGATTTCTGGAACCTGGGCGTGTGGGGTATCATTTTCCACTAAATTTTGGATCCTGAATCGATTGGAATGGGTTTGGGACCCGCCGCACCCAATTTTTTCCCCATTTTCCCCATGTTGAAGAAATGAGTCTCCATGCGCCTGGTCCAAGGAATAACCAACCCCTGTGTATTTTACTTGGGCCAGGCGCATGGAGACTCATTTCATCAACATGGGGAAAATTGTCCACTACCAAAGTCGGCGTGGACGGCGTACGGCGGACATTTGCTTATTTTGATCCAAACACCTTGAAACGTCCAGAAATAAATTTTGGGGTGAATCAGAGAGACTTTTCGCATGAAAACATAGGTTGATTATTCAAGGAATAACTAACCAAAATCAGTTATTACAATAATTGTAAGATAAGCAATGCACCTTAGCTGAATATGTAACCTAGTCAACATGAGTCACAAAAATATTGTTAATAAGTTTTTAACTTATTGCAATTCTAATAAACAAAGGGAAAAAAACGTACCACATATTACTACTAGTGCATTGTCCCGCCACTAGGCGTGGTAAATGCTTTGAGGAATCTGCCACCCCTTCCCACCTGACAGTAATATTGTCTAATTTATGTCATTGAGAATCTGATAAACTTCGGCATCTATTTATAACATACAGTGAATTCGTCGTTGTTTGAGGAAGCGAACCTTCACGACAAAAGTAACACAACGACGCGGAATGGTTGAGCGCAAAACGAACTGGAAAGTTGAAGGTAAACCCTAAGGTTTGATGATGTTTGCTCTTGGGATCCACTCATCCTCTGCCAACGGTTTTCAATGATCGACTCCACGTGTGCTGACGGATAGCTATTGGAAGGCTGATGGAATGAAAGTGTTGAAATATTATCTGGGGAACTCGACACATGTAGTTGAACCACGAGTAGATGCGTTCATTATTGAGGAAAATGAATCATCATTATTGAGGCTCATCCACAATCGCAATGTCATACACATTATGCAACAATAATTCTGGAACACTGCCAATTCTCTCATAGTTGTACTTTACTTATTAGTGGATGAAATTATCTACATATTTGTCTCGACATCTAAATAAACTTAACGGTAAAAATTTGATTAGATTGTTTTGATTTCCAACCACTCACCCCCTCCCACAACAACCAACAACCATCCTCTGTGGATGAGATAGAACCGATGGCCAAATTGGAAAACTGTACGAAACTGAACGATTTTTCGGACATTGCAGGAATGCATTGATCTACTATTTCATTTCAGGTCGGACTATTTCATTTCTTTAACATAAGGATAATGGGGGAAACAGTGGGTGTGGTGGGTCCCGGACACATTTCATTAGATTCAGGGTCCAAAATTTAGTGAAAAATAATACCCCACACGCCTAGGTACCAGGAATCCCAAAAACACATAAAATGGGAAGATAGATACCCAATTTGACCCATAACTTCTTCCAGTGGGTGCCAATCGTTCTGACACCCAAGGCCGAGAACAGACCCCTGACCCAAATTTCAGGTTTTTAGAAAATTTTCTACTACCAAAAAAAGCCTGGACGGCGGATGGACATTTGACTTTTTTGATCTAGACACCTTGAACCAGAAACAAATTTTGAGCCGAATCGGAGAGGTTGACCTTTTGCATGAAAACATAGGTTGATTTTTCAAGGAGCAACCAACCAAAGGTCAAATGTCCGTCCGCCGTACGCCGTCTGGAGTAGAAAATTTTCTAAAAATCAGGAATTTTGGTCAGGGACACGTTTCTTGCTAAGTAGTTGGTCCTCAAAACTTTTCAGCCCGATCGGACCGAATTTGGGGCGGTTAGGGGTCAAAATGTGTTTTTTTTTTTTAAAGTGACTTTTCCAAGATTTTTGGCTATTCAGGCGAGTGGGGTATCATTTTCCACTAAATTTTGGACGCAGAATCGATTGAAATGAGTCTCCATGTGCCTGGTCCGAGGAATAACCAACCCGTGAAGGAATTTGCAGCGTTTTCCAAAACTTATCATGTTATTTTTACATATATATTCATTTTGGGGGCGCTATAGATGTGAGCGAGACACACATAGAATAATGAACTTGGTATTGTGGAATAACTCTCAGCGTCACTTCTCGTGGTGGAGGAAAGCTCAAATCGCATACAAATATAGCCTCGCTGACTTCTTGAAAATCTGTTCATATATGCCTGTGAGTGTGCTTGATCGCTTGACGGGGATACGAGAACGCCACTCACTGAATCTCATCGTTGCAGAGTGGGAGGGTATGGAGAGTCAAATTATTCATCATCACTTCACTCCAAACCGTTGAATTTCGAAACGAGTGATCTCAACGATCAGAGTGAACTGGTTAGCAGCTTAGTTTTTCCAGTACTGGTTAAGAACATCGCTTTTATTAGTTTTTTATGAGTGGAAATGGGCCTATGCGGACGACATTCGGGTGTCAACTTGGACCTCAATTCACGGACCGGGCCAGATCCATTTCTGCAGTTGAATAACTTTAATTAAAATTAATAATGAACTATTACCAATTTCTCGTATCAAAAATGAATATCGCTGCAAATTCTTTCGCACGGGTTGGTTATTCCTCGGACTAGGCGCATGGAGACCAATTTCTTCAACAATGAAAAAATGGGGAAAAATGATAATTTTCTATAATTATTCCCATAATAGTAGAGTAGTTTCCCATAATAAATAGACCTATTCCAATCGATGTAGCGTCTAAAATTTAGTGGAAAATGATACCCCACACGCCAACGTACCTCCCTCGCCTGAAATCTCGAAAACACATATTCAAAGTGGGTAAATAGATACCCATCTAGACCTATAACTTCATCCGGTGGGTTCTTCATCGTTCTGGGACTCATATCATTGAATTCAGCGTCCATAATTTTTCTACTGGTAGCATCACATTTCATTTCAACCTAATTGCCAGTATTTATGTAAAGATAAGAATAAACTAACACTTTCAGCGCTACTTGTTTCCCGAAAGCGTACGTATCCGTTATTGATCGGTAATTCAATTATTTTGTGAGAATTTCCGGCAACTCATTCAATTGCTGGTAGGAAATATGAGCCCACAAACCCAAAATAATTAAACCGCCGCACTTAGTGGAGACTACGATGTGGATGCGGTCGTGGGGATTCAGGTACTGGATCATTATTGGTATGAGTCGCAGCGAATTGAATTGTTCATGCTTTTCTGTTGACAACGGGAAATGGAACGAGGAAATATAAATCTTAAAGTAACGATGAAATGAACTTTTACCGAGAATGAGACGAATCGGGCCGCTCTTAATTAAAATATGAATAAGCAATTTCCGCGTCTTTGACCCCATGTTTTCATGCCTGAGATCAACTCCTCTCATTTGAACAGACATTTTTTATTTCCATTATTATCATTTCACGTTTGAATAACCGACATGCCCACCGAACGCCATCCACACCGTTTTAGGCTCTGAAAAATTTGCAACAAATCTAAAATTGTAGTCATTAATTTCTTTAAGGCGCTAATTGTTTCATAAAAATATGTTATTTTATTGTTTTTTAAACATTATCTTCTCTCTAATTTGGACATTTTCATTTAGACCTTAATTTTGCTTCCCCCACAATCATTACAATCAGTAAAACAAACTAATCATTGAACATTTTCAGGCATATCGGAGGGATCAATGCGTGCATGAAACCACAAGGCTGTTATTCAGTGAATGAATAAAACAATTTAAGTTACGCTTACGAACTCTCCACTTATAATTTGTAACTGGAATTCCTCTTCCAACGTACTATTTATGAGGCTTATTTTACCGTAATTTGAACCTTGCTATTCAGAAAAAACATTTATGGAAGTTGAATAATTTGACGTAAGCATTTCTCCGCAATTTTAGCATCGTTGGTTCTAAATCAAGCGAGAAAGCAAATTAGCGAAAGGTAATTAAATTCGTGAAAAGTCCCTTGAAGTCTCAACTCGTATTCGAGTTCCTCCATTTCCACGTCGGGCATCTAGCCGTATTTTCAAGCAGCCTTTATGCTCGTCATTTCACGTAATTAACCCTCTTTCTCGCTTCTTCCAAGTGAAATGAATGCGCATTAGAGAGGTGCATCTGCACTTCACTAATGCGATTATGATAAATAGGGTGAAAATAGTGTGAAATAGGACGATTAAATACGAATAATATCGTCGAAGTCATCTGAAATCTTTGTTAAGTTCAGGCGTGACATTAATAAGAAGATTTATAATTTATTTTATAAGTACTCTCTTTAGATTATCCAATACCCCTTGTCCCTTGCCCCAATGTGTCCTTTCTCCTTTTCCAAGAATGATGGGAATCAAGGTTTGTTGGAAGAATGCCATCGTGCATTCAGTTGGTTTTCTCTCTAGCTTCTCCTCAGTGTTGATCAAATTGCAGTTTCTTTGCAATAATGACAATCAGCGAAAAAACATCACGTAGCAAGTGAAAATTCGTCTGTACTGAGGAAACCTAGACTGTCTCGGGCATCACTGCGTAGACTTTGGCCATCTGAAAATAAATCTTTCGAGTTTACTGTATCGATTTTGGTAGGTTATTTCTTAAAAAATCAACTTATGTTTTCATGCAAAAAGTGAATCCCTTCGATTCAGCCCAAAATTTTCATCTAGGTCCGTCCGCCGTCCGACTTTTCTTTTTTTTTTTTTTTTCTAAAAACCTGATATTTGGGTCAGGGGTCCGTTCCCGGCTCCAGTTAGTCCTCGAAACATTTCAGCCCAATCGGACCAAATGTGGGCGGGGTAGATCGTTTTACACTAAATTTCGGACGCTGAGTCCAATGAAATGGGTCCCAGAACTATTGGCAACCACCGGAAGATGTTATGGGTATCTATCTACCTATCTACCCATTTCAAAACTGTCTTTTCGAGATTTCTGGTACCTAACTAGACGTGTGGGGTATCATTTTCCACTAAATTTTGGACCCTGAATCGATTGGAATGGGTCCGGGACCCATTACACCCACTGTTTCCCCCATTTTTCCGCACTTGGTCCGAGGAATAACCAACCCCTGTGAAAGAATTTTTTTTTTGTATTGATTGTCCATTTTATTTTTCCAGTTAACCAAAAAATCCAAGAAATTATTCATATTGTTTTCGCGGACTTGTGTTTGAGCCATTCATTCATCCAGGTAATTCATTAAAATGTAGAGAGTTTCAGTTTTTATCAACGTTGGATATTTAAACGCAAATGGAGCCAAAACGGTGGTAAAACAGCTATCAACTGAAATGAACACTATTCGTACACACGCATGTAAACTATATATCAGCTCCTTCGAATCTCACAAATGAATGCTACATCGAAGAAACTGGGGAATGGAAAATCCCCCTCGTATCCCACTCCAGATTGGGAATGTCACCCCCGGCAAGTATGTACGAGAAACTCCAAATGACTCTTCAAATCAGTTCCCCAACGAATGGTGTCGACCCACTTCGAGCAATAACCGTGCAAAAGCATCTTTAGGTCATTTACCATTTGAATTGCTGTTTTGCAATACGAACCTGCAACTTTCGCTTACATTGCTCCCGTAAATATGCGTACAACACCCGCTCAGTGGGAAAAAAACCGAAGTGAAAACCCGTGGGCCTGAGGCAAAAGTGACTCTGGAAAACATCAGCTTTATTCGCCCAGGTATTACTTTGTTCCGTTCTCTCTGGAAACTTTTTTTCTCCCCGTTACATTTCGTATCGGTAGAAGAAATATAAATTCGAAGAGGGGGAAAAATTGAAAGGTTGTTCGCAGGCCGAATTCATAGGAGTCTTTGTTTATGTCACGGATCGTGGTGATTTATAGGCCTCATTCCTCTTTCAAGAGATTTACAACAGGCGGGTGGTTTCGAGGCCTTAGAAACCCTTTGACTTGCGATGGTTAGAATTGTAACCGTAGGATTCCCACTGTGGGATAAAATCCCGTTTCAGTGAATCATTTGTGGATTTAGTGAGACAACTGCGGTTTTTAGACCGTAATTGTAAGGCTTCCCTAATATTTTTTGTAGTTTACAGTGAATAGTTTGCATATCCTATGGCGTTCGTCTTTCACTAAGTGATTAATTCAATTGTTGGCGAATAGATAGATTCTCTCTTGATCCGCTATGAAATACAGTGAACAGAACGCCAAGAAGGGAAATTGCCCCCTAATATTTCGAATCAAACACGAGAAACGGAAGTTGTTACCGCGCCGTTCACTCATGAACCATTTATTGCCATTTGAGAGCGTCACCCTGCCCTGGTGAATGACCTCTCTCAACTATAGATGTTTTAGGGCCTACGAGCGGCTGTGTTGCGCAACCATATTGTGGAAATTGTGCATCACAAAGTGTATTCATTCCTCCCGTTTCAGATCTTCTTAGCCATCTATATTACTTGTGACATGTCCTGATGGGAAATTCCCGCCTCGAATTTAATACCTAACTTAATTTTCAAGTATTTTATGACTCAAGGCATATTGGTAAGTAGGAATCAATAGGAAAAGAGGAATCGGAATAGTTGAAAAAATGGGAATCAAATCATTCAGAAGGACCTGACCATTTTACAAATTCATTCCATTTCATCGATTGAAAACGCTGCAAATACTTACACAGGGGTTGGTTATTCCTCGTACCAGGCGCATGGAGAGTAATTTGAACCTCGGACCAGGCGCATGGAGATTCATTTCTTCAACATGGGGAAAACGGGTACACAGTGGTTGTGGCGGGTCCCGGACCCATTCCAACCGATTCAGGGTCCGAAATTTAGTGGAAAATGATACCCCACACGCCTGGGCACCGGAAATCATGAAAACTTATATACAAAATGGGTGGATACACACCCATTTTGACCCAAAACTTCTTCCAGTGGGTGCCAATCGTTCTGGGACCCATTCCATTGAATTTAGCGTTCAAAATTTAGTGGAAAATTATACCCCACTTGCCTAGATTGCCAAAAAATCTCAAAAATCCATTTTTCGAAATTCACATATTAACCCCTACACCACCCAAATTTGGTTCGATCGGGTTGAAAAGTTTCGTGGACCAACTAGAGCCGGGGACGGACCTCTGAAAAGTTCTTTTTTAGAAAATTTCCTACAACCAAACGGCGTATGGCGGACGGACATTATTTGCTAATTTTGATCTAGACACCTTGAAACGCCCAGAAAATTTTTTGGGGTGAATCGGAGAGATTGGCCTTTTGCATGAAAACATAGGTTGATTATTCAAGGAACAACTAACCAAAATACGGCTCTTATGGGATTCTAATCATATCACCAATTACCAAGGGGTAATCGATCGCGGAGTAATATTCCAGGAAGTCCTCCATGATATTTTAATGTTTTTCATTCTCATTTCCTAGTTTCCTCACGAGATAATATACTCGCTGCTGCATTGTAATGTTTTCTAACAAAAGCAGATGTAGCCTTTGCATCACAATAACCTCTTCAGAAGGCGAAAAAATTAACCGGAGACCGGGTGGATATACGGAAAAGATGACGCGTTCACTATCTTGCTCGTGACGGTCTATTCACCGGCACCCAGATAATGATGTACGAATATTACCCTCACAGGCACCGCAATCTTCCCAACCTCTTCCACACACCGCGCCATATTGATACACATCGGCTCAACCTCATCGCCTCTCACAATATTCACGAGGATTCCAACCCTTACAGCCCTTCACTCGCTCTCTAGTTTCGAGCTCCCCTTTCCGCTGATCCGCCCCCTGACCGTGACTCCTGCCACACCCTCACCAGCTGAGCTCCCATTTCCCTTGTAAGTTCCATTTTCCGATAACCCCTAACTGGAATGTCGATCAGGAAGTCGAACTGGGAGAGACTCAATGAGTTCCAGGTTCCTATTGCTCGACGTGCGGAGAAGTTTATTCATATCCGACATGATGCGATCATTTATCGTTTTCACTTGGGATTTCCAAAAATCTTCCGCAGAAACAGTATTTCAATTACGTATTTGCGAAATGCTCACGTTTCGCTTAAAACTCAAGATTTCACTAACAATTAAAAAAAAAAAGTTTAATGTGTGCAAAGGATTTTTCTCCATTAGGTTGGTTATTCCTTGAATAATCAACCTATGCTTTCATGCAAAAGGTCAATCTCTCCGATTCGGCCCAAATTTTTTTTCTGGGCGTTTCAAGCTCTGTCTAGATCAAAAACGCTGCAAATTCTTACTCACGGGCTGGTTATTCCTCGGACCAGACGCATGGAGACTTTTTCTTCAACATTGAAGGGATCATCCTATTATTGAATCAAGTAGGATGCAACAATATAATGCAAATGAGGGGGTCGAAGATTATCTCCGAATCCTTCTCGTCTGCGGGCAATGATTATGAGTACCTCGTGAACACTTCCATGTTTTCCATCCGCACTCTCCCGCATGTACTTGGAGGAGCTCAAAACTTCCGGGGAGCAACGTTCCAAGTCCTCAACAAGACGTGTCATCTCGCGGAGTGTATGTGAGTCATTATTCTTCGCGAAATGGAAATACCACGCGCTTGAACTAATCGCCTGCAAGACGTCTGACTACTTCGGGCTAACGACGTAAGCCTATCACAGAAATGGCACCATCCATTAGAAGCCCTTTCCCCATTTCATAGGATGACGCTTGTAAATAACAATCTGTAACTAAGCTAGAGTGGGTTTTAAAACAACTCTACAGAGCTTTAGAGCGAAAACCGGGTGAAGAGAGGCGGAACCTACTTCCTTAAAAGAAACCGTACATCACGTCAAAGGCATTAGCGACCCTTACCAACTTTTATTTAGAAAACTTCACAGATGGTCAGGGGTGACCATAATTCCTCACCTATAATGAGCTGAACTTGAGGAAAGTTTCAACTCGGAAATCTCTCTCGATGCGAGCGTAACCGGTTGGAAACGTCGAAATTTATACCTTCCGTTGGAAAGTCTTTCCATTAGCGGTTCCGCAAGAGCCGTACAAATCGCTTTCGGATGAAAATATTGGAGAAAAACCTCATCGAAATAAGCTCACGTTTAGAATGATAGAGATGAGTTCCTTATTCAACTGCTCGGAAAGGGATTTCAACAGGTGCGATGATTTTGGTGGGTTATTCCTTAAATAATCAACCTGTTTTCATGCAAAAAGTCAATCTCTCCGATTCGGCCCAACAATTTTTTCTGGACGTTTCAAAGTGTCTAAATCAAAATTAGCGAATGTCCGTCCACCGTACGCCGTTCGCGCCATTTTGGTAGTAGAAAAGTTTCTAAAAATTTGAAATTTTGGACAGGGTCCCGTTTCCGGCTGTAGTTTGTACTCGACACTTTTCAGCTCGATCGGACCAAATTTGGGCGGAGTAGGGGTCAAAATGTGTATTTCGATAAAAGGGATTTATGAGATTTTTTGCAATCTAGGCGCGTGGGGTATTATTCTCCACTAAATTTTGGACGCTGAATCCAATGAAATGGGTTCCGGAACGATCGGCGCCCTCTGGATGAAATTACGCGTCAAAATGGGTTTCAAATGTGTGTTTTTGAGATTTCTGGTACCTAGGCGTGTAGGGTATCATTTTCTATACTTTTCCTCCCTGATGTTCATGTTAATGGCACGTCTTGCTTGATTTGGCCATTCACCCCCTTAGTTGAAACTTCAAAATCTTTTTGACTTGGCAAAAAAGTAATCAAATGCCCGTCGGGGATTAATTCTTCTCATCATGGTACTATTCTATCAGCTATTGAGGGATGTATCATTAAAACTGAATCATCGTACCAAAATGAAGGATGTACGTCCTAAATTATTGATATTTAACTGAACCTACGACGTACGTCCTAAATTATTGATATTTAGCTAAACCTGGACGAGCCTTCGGGCCGTAATAGAAAATATCTTCCGGTAGGAGGGTAGAGTAGAGGCTGGTACAGAGGCCTCCGAGTATAGTTGAGTGGTTAGCGTTTCATCTCGATGACCTGATCATTAATTCATGCGGTTCAGCGGCAAGATTAGAGCCCTGGCTAATATTGACGAAGCTGGCGCTAAGAGGCGATGACGGCGTCTGCCCCGAACAAACCTGCCACGTCCATCACGGTGTTGACTTTAGGGGGTATTCAGTCTTCATTGTTATGTACTTAGAGTGATGCATAGTACCACGATGTCCCGTATCGTGATGGTACAGATTTGTTTTCCGTTCTCATTCTCTTTTTCAGCGACTTTATGAAACGTCAACATCCGACGAAACGACAACGAATTGTGTTAGAAATCAGATCGGAATACGTCGAAGTAAGTCCGGAATTTACCTAGGCTAAAGCGACTTGTTGTATTATATGGGCATCAGAGCGTGGAATGAGCATTGGTGGAGTAAATGACAAATGGCATCATGGAAGAGAACCGGTCAACAACAAGCTGTTTGAAGAGGAAATTTCGCGGCACAATGTCGGCTTTATGCATTCACCGAATGCGTCACCTGTCCCGTCTAATTGTTAACGATCTCTGGAAATACATTATCAGCGATCCAAAACTATGAATATACTCAAATGATTCCCCAAACAAATTCGACATCGGTGTAGCATTGTGGCCCAAATCATACACAAATAACCAAACCGGTAAAAATAACTCAAGTAAATAACAAAAAAAAAAATTCCTCCTCCTTTCGACGCTGGATCCAAAAGAATGGGTCCGGGAACGATTGGCGCCCTCTGGATGAGGTTATGGGTCAACATGGGAACCTGTGTCCAGGACTCATTCCAATAGGTAAATATGCACATATATTTGGCCCATAAGCACAAGCACATCCAGTGGGCGCCCATCGGTCCGGGACCCATCCAAGTTGATTCATCGTCCAAAACCTAGTACAAAAATGATACCCCCTCATACCTAGTTTTCAATGAATTCCGAAAATCGCCATTTTCGCCATTTCCACGTATGACATGTAGCAGTGAATTTTTCTCAACTTGGAAAATCTTGGAGTTCAACGATGGATCAAGCAGGGTGCAACAATTGTAATGCTAAAGAGTTTGAACCATTCTCCGATGGAAAAAGGAACATGAGACTTTCTCAGAGGATCGTTTTAAATTTTCAATCTCATTCTACATTATTATCTTTATAGCTGTGCGGTGCCTAGGTTTATGAAAGAACCCGGGTGTTCAGAGGATACAGTCGAGCGCAAATTAAACGGAACCGAGTGCGCAACAATAGAATTTATTCAACTTCTCCACCAACTCAACTCAGCTCTTCTAGCCGAGAAGATGCTTTTGATAAAGGCATTCGCTGAAATGGTAATTCCTTCGCACAAACGTTGAATGCAAGTCTTATCATCTTATGCCGTCTCGGAGGAGCAATGAGCGAGTTATTTGGAAAAAAGTTGACGAGTACGTCTCAGACAGATAATCGTACCACATCAAGATATCCGTGTTGCTGTGTTGAATGATATGGATTTATCATTTCTCGTGAAGCCCTAAAGGCTAAGTCGGCCCGGATACCGGAGGTAAAACGGATTTATCCGGAATTATTTAGAGCAGATTTTCGTTATTTTATCTTGGCAAATTATTCACTCAATTTTTTCCAATCGTGTAAATATTCTTATTATCATTATTTTTTCAAGTTTGAGGTAATGCGAGGCAAGTACAGGTTGATAGTTAGGTAGGTAGGTTTATATGAGATTGTTGTGTTTTGGAAGGTTATTCCTTGAATAATCAACCTATGTTTTCATGCAAAAGGATAATCTCTCCGATTTGTCCCAAAATTTGTGTCTGGGCGTGAGTCAGAATTTGTATTTCCAAAAATGGATTTTCGATATTTTTGCGATCTAGGTGAGTGGGGTATTGTTTCCCACTAAATTTTGGACGTTGAATCCAATGAGACGGGTCCCGGAACGATTGCCGCCCACCGGAAGAGGTTATGGACGCTGAATGTATTATTAAACTAGTCTCCATGCACCTGGTTTGAGGAATAACCAACCCCTGTGTAAGAATATGCAGAGTTTTTCGGTTCAATTTATAAATAAATAAATAAAAATAAGCTTAAGATCAAACATTTGTTTTTCGGCAGGATTGTTGCTCGTTCAAAGGTAGTCAAGTGAGAAACGGCACAACATCATAACGAGAATATGAAAGAACAGTCTAGTTGACATTTTAGCTCTGAGGAAACACTTTGACGGTCGTCTGTCGTCATTTCGCTCCGGAACCAGCTTCCTTCTTAAAGAATCTCATTAGGGACACAACAGAGAGTTGCTCACTCCTTGGACGCAATTTACTGAGTTGATGATCATGTTTCAAAAGAATGATGGCATAGGTGGAAAACACTCATAAGGGCGCCGGCTTGACATATTAACGTCGAAGCTACCCCCAAAACACCTCTGCGTACCGATTGTGGGTGCTAAAGGGTTCGTAGCCCTCGTTTCTGCAGTGAGCCTTGACGGGGGGATGAAATTAGGGACATCGTGCTGAAGGGCTCCCTGAATTAAATTCCTCCTTCCTACCGCTAACCAGGCGGTTCGTTTCTTTCAACAAGTCGGCTAAATATATACAGCAACTGGCCAGTGTGTCAAGGCACCTCATCACCCGCCTCAGCCATTCGATGCTTTTTTTCCCCTTGTTTTCTATTCCTTCCTTTTTAGGCGATTGCCTTTTCTCCTTCGTTATTTTATTCCGTTTCGTAACATCCCGCCTTCCCAATTGGTTGGAATTCAATACAGGAGAAAAAGGTATTTCCTTTACCTGCTTACTGAGGGAACGACTAACGAAATCAAAGAAGAAAGAGTTTATGATTTGTCTGACGTGAGTATCAGATTCTGGGATGAAAACAAAAACGCTGCAAATTCTTCAACACGGGTTGGTTATTTATCGGACCAGGCGCATGAAGACTCATTTCTTCAACATGGAGAAAATGGGGAAACCAGTGGATGAGGTGGGTCCCAAACCCATTTCAATCGATTCAGGGTCCTAAATTTAGTGGAAAACGATACTCCACACACCTAGGTACAAGAAATATCGAAAACACACATTCAAAATGGGAACCATTTTGACCCATAACCTCATCCAGAGGGTGCCAATCGTTCCGGGAACCATTTTATTGGATTCCGCATTCAAAATTCAGTGGATAATGATACCCCACACGCCTAGATCGCCAAAAATCTCGAAAATTCATTTTTTCGAAATACACATTTTGACTCCTACCCCCTCCCCCCGAATTTGGTCCGATCAAGCTGAAAAGTTTTGAGGACCAAATAGAGCCGGGAATGGACCCCTGACCCAAATTTCAGATTTTTAGAAAAATTTCTACTACTAAAGTCGGCGTGGTACGGCGGACGGTCATGACTTTTTTGATCTACACTTTGAAACGTCCAGAAAAAAATTTGGGGCCGAATCGAAGAGATTGACTTTCTGCATGATAACATAGGTTGATTATTCAAGGAATAACCAACCAAAATCGATTCGGAAATAACAATCTTACATGGGAAAATAACTAACGCAGAAGGAATAACGATGATTTAACTGATCAAGTTAAAAATTACATTTTTACAGCTCCCTATTCCACTCCCTGCTTTGAATAATCCGTACAGGAACGATTTCAAATCCGCTACTTAATTGGATTCATACTAATATATCAGAATATGAATATTCTATGATAAACTGTTTAAATTACAATCCTCGTGAATGGTAGGTTGACACTTATGTTTCCGTATATACTGAATGAGGAGCTCATTCCTGGCACCAGCGAGAATAAAAATACGTTTTATCGTGCTCGTGTGTACGAGTTTTCCAACAGTTTGTCCGCTGATGGCGCCGCTGTTCTTGGGGGTCCTTAAATCACTTCTGGCGTTACAAATATCGTACGAGGGCTCCCTCTCAACCAAAAGAAAAACCATTTCCACTCTCTATGGATGACCGATATATCGCGTCTGACTCGTACAAGGTTGCGACCGCGATAAAAGATTTTTGGTGTCAGTCTAATTTTATTCTTATTTTGGTTGACAGGGCAACAATAAGGCATTGTTAGGTAAATGTGTCCACGAACGGGTCTGTATTTGCCACATGAACGGTGGGTTAGTGAGGACAATTTTTTCAGTTTAAACCGAATTATTAAATACTGGGGAAGGGAGATATAAAAACGAGGTAGCGATGTAACGATATAATACCCGTGGTCGACGATTTGTCAACTTATTTCTACACCGTGCCCATCGGTTTTTCCGAATTGGGAGAAGCAAAATGTGGAAAAATTATTTGTTCTACCTCCGGGATCGTTTATCATTAGCTACCCGATACGATACAGTCTGAGCCTAGAGAGAGATAATATTTTATAACGCCCAAGAGAGCGGAAATCGAGTATCCTCGAACGTCACGGATTTCCCCTGGTGCGATTGGATTTTTTTAAAAATATCATCGCAATTGAGATACTTCGAAATTGTTTAAATGATGACCGACCACCATGTCACAAGTAGGATCTTCATGACAATTTTAATGAGTGTGTCTAATGATAAACCAATAAATGTTTCTTTGGATCATGCTCTAATTGAATTTCATCAGCAGAATACGTTCCCAGAGGGGAAAAAGCATGGGAAACTGCATGGAAGTGCTTCGTAGCTAACACACTCTTCTGGTAGGCTTTTGCCTCTCAAACAGCTAAAACACTGCAAATTCTAACACAGGGGTTGGTCATTCCTCGGTTGGTATTCCGATGGGCACCAATTGTTCCGGAACCCTCTCATTGGATTCAGCGTCCGAAATTTAGTGGAAAACGATATCCTACTCGCCTAGATCACCCAAATGTTTCGAGGACCAACTAGAGCCATGAACGAACCCCTGACCGAAATTTCAGGTTTCCAGAAAAATTTCTACTACCAAAAACGGCGTGGATGGCGGACGGCGTACGGCATCACTTGGGGGACCCTGCCAGTCTCTGGGGAGGCAGCATACTGGAATGGAAGACTAAGGTGGGGTGTCATCCTATTTAGGTACCCCTACAAAATGCCTGTACGTTCAGTGAAGCCCAGTAAAGTGGCGAGTAAGTGCCACCATCACCACATTAAGCACTATGTCCCAACAGATTCACAGCCACCCCCACCCTAAAGCTCATAACATGCCAATGATGGAAGACCGCAAGCATAAGAAGAGTCGCGTTAGTACAGACGCCTAGCAGAGCAGATTAGTGAATAAAAGACCCCTTGCAAAACCCGGCACCTCCACGAGGTCCATCCTGGTGCCCAATATACGTCCCTGGCTAGAGAGGAAACACGGTGAAGTTAACTATCATATAACGCAGTTCCTCTCGGGTCACGGGATGTTCTATCAGTATCTCCATAGGATGCGCATTGTGGAATCTCCAGGATGCCTACATTGCACCAACGAAGAGGACAGCGCTCAACACACATTCTTCGAATGCGAGAGGTGGGAGAGAGAGCGATGGCAAATTGCAAGGGAGCTCGAAATGACCAGCCCTCCCACCCCCGAGGATATGATGACCAGGATGCTCGAAAGCCAGTCAAAGTGGAATGCCGTGGCAGGGTACATCCGGAACATCCTGGAAGGCAAGCTCGTCGAGGAAAGGGCCCGGCAACGGGAACTGCAGGCAAACGGGACCAGCTAGCAAGCAGAAATCGGAACCCAGCCTGAAGTAATGTGTCAAACAGTTCCGGGCTGGGCCCCAACGTGGGAAAAGGGGGTGAGGTTTTTAGTGGGTAAAAATCTCCACATACCCGGGTCTTTGGTTGCGGTCCCCCCCGATATCTTATGAAGATTTTCCTCACCTTCCTCCGAAAAAAAAAAAAAAAAAAAAAAAAAAAAAAAAAAAATCCTGGGCTGCCACAGGCAGGCGAACGCCGGAAGAGAGTGGGGTGTCTGATATATGGGGGAGCCATAGAGCCATAGAGCAGGGCTCCCAGATGATCTGGCGCGATAACATAACGAGGATAGACTGTAATGGTCCATATGGCCTCAGGAACAGTCTAGCGCAGGTATATCAGGACGGCGTATGGCGGACGGACATTTGGCTGTTTTGATCTAGACACCTTGAAACGGCCAGAAAAAATTTTTTGGGCCGAATCGGAGAGGTTGACCTTTGGAATGAAAACATAGGTTGATTATTCAAGGAATAACCAACCAACACGTGGGAAAATGTTGTTTCTCTGTCTAAACTAAATAAGATACTAAATAAGATTTGGATGATATATATGTTGCCAACGAAGTTGTAGGTAGTTATCATCACGGTATAGGTGTAAGATTCTTCGAACTTTGAACCTAGAGATACTTACGTCCCCACCTGCCTCATTCCTACCTGTTTCGTTATGAGTTTAGTCGTGGTTTGTACACCGAAGTGACAGTACCCATAAGTCAATTCGTTTATACTATTCAGCCTTCGAAAAGTGACTTTCGTTATAGATTCAGGTGAGCGTTTTACTTCGTTTGTTCAAATAGCAGATAATTATTATTTTGTATGTTTCTTTTGTAATTTGGATGTTATGTTTTGTAATTTACAGTAATAAACAACTGCATCTAACGAAGTGTGATTTGTTGAGATAGATGAAAGAAGATACCTATCTTACAAATCTATGCCTTTGTAAGGAACCCATATGACCCGGCCCACTTATCGTCGTAAAAGACTCGTATACCCCGCACCTACTGCAATACCTTCATCTGATTTCCACAATTATGGGGCAGTCGCATAAGCATTTATGGTGTTGTTGTAATAGCATAGAAGAGATAACGATTCCAGTATAACAAAAAATAAATATGCGAATTGGAAACCCAGACCCACGTTACCGTCGTGCTCGCAATCATTATACGTATCCCCTCAACAAACTTTGAACTAATGTTTCATCACACAGCCCATGAGTATCTGTTGCGCACTTCAGCGCATTATTCAGTTAAATTAAAAATTGTCCTGCAGCGGTTCAAAAGCCAATAAGCATTTTTGTCTCGTTACAACCCTTAACATAAACGCCGATCCAGATTATTCGCTGCTGAATTGCTCGCAGCAAGAACGTAAATTGGATAGATAATCATCAAATAATGGTGAGAGCGCACTTTGACCTGATTTTCCCAAATTAATTCAAACGTTTGGCATTCAAGTCCTTACGTAATAAAAGTAACAAAGGATGTGAATTCACTCTTTGCTCTCATGTCACGCGGAAGGGCTTCAGTTGGATTGTCACTATAGTAGCTATTATCATAAATAAAAACTCCTCATGTTGCGCCCCTGAGTAAACTGAAGAACGGAGAAAGAATACCCTAGACGGTTTTCCAGCGTATTACCATTGAAGAAACAAACAAACCAAAGCCTCTTTCTTGTCTCTCGCTTTCCTAAGACTGCCGCTCTCTCTTTCTCAAAAGTGAGAAGGACAAATATTTCGCTATAAATAATTCACACTCGCCATTTCTTATTCACAGCAGGCTTGAAGAATCGCCGGGAAGATCCCACGAGTAAATAATGGCCAAGGGACTTCTGGTTGAGGCGAGGTTTTAGAGCAAACTCAAGAAAAACGTTTTCTGTTCGCATAATGATGATTTTTACTCAGGCGCCTCTAAATGTTTACAGCAAGCCTCAGTTTTCAATTTTGAACGAAAGTTAAATCTTGTGGATTAATGTGAATTTCGAAAAAAAGTATTGCACATAATATATTATATTGTACTACTCAGCTGATTAAAGTCTTTAATATCAGAACTTGTTTCGGTTGAATTTCCAAAATGAACTTTTTCAAAAACTTTTTGGCGATCTAGGCGTGTGGAGTACCGTACTAAATTAGTGGAGTACTAAATTTTGGACGGTGAATCGATTGGAATGAGCCTCCATGCTCCTTGTGCGACGAATAACCATCCCCTGTGAAAGAATTTTTTCATAAAATATTTAGCCTCAACGGGTTTCCACTAGTGAGCAGATGTTATGGCACATAACAGGGGATGTATTCCTTACGGTATTTATTTTAACGCCGAAGGTGACAATATAACTTCGTTTGTTAGTTCGAGAACTCGAGAATTTTGTGATGTATCTATACTCTGTCCTTCTTTTATGTGCCAGGAGCTGCTGTATAATTAAACTTGAAACTCGTTAGACTAACAAAATTAGGGCCACCGCTCACTCTGGTTCCGACTTACCGGCGCTCAAGAGTAATATTGTCCGCAAGTGGAGTTTTCAGTATCGGGTACATCCCCTGAGCAAAGTAGGTTTGCGAGTTTAGAAACTCAGCTAACTTTGCAATACACTACGTGGACGCTACGTAAATCGAATTCCTTTCCAATACCCTCTAGCATGAGAATGATGCTAGTTCAGGTAGCCAAGACTAACTCATTTTTTGGGGTTATCAAATCATTCCGAGTTAAGCTCAACGATTTTTAGAATAAAAGGGATTCTCCACAAGTTAATTCTTCAAAAAATACTCATACAGTATTTCATAAGGGGTAGATAAAAACAGAATTTTCATAAAAATCAAAAAACACTCAAAAACCACCCAATAAAACCCCGTTGAAAGACGTAATTACTCTTGAATTGTGGAAGAGTGATGTTGGGTGGCAAGGGAATTTGAAACGACCGAAGCCTCGGCTTATCCGGGTTATTTATAGCTAATGGGGATCGTTCCACAATCGGATATCTTGATTCAACTCAACCTGAAATCTCCCGAATGTAAAGGAAAAACGTGCCGGTGGCATCTTCTTATGCTATGTACTGGAATTCTGGAGTCTAATTTCATCTTCCTGCCAGGCTTCTCGCTTTCTTTTTGGCGGAATATCCGTATGACGTTCCTGGGTATTCCAACACATGGATTGGATTGTTCAAACAATATGTACCTAATCTCACTGAAAATATGAATTATTTGGAGGTAGTTGACGAAAATCTTTATTAGATGTCGGGTAGTCTGCACCAGTGACAATTTTGCTTTCTTTCCCGCGTTGAGGGCTCAGCCAGAACTGTTCGTCATATAACTTTAGGCTGGGATTGAATTTCTGCCTGGTAGCCAGTTGGAGTAACCGCAGTTTCCGTTGCTGAGCCCTTCCCTTTACTACCTTTCCTTTCAGAAATATTTCGAACATACGCTGCCGTGGGATTCCACTTGCGCTCGCCCTAGAGTATTTCGACCCCCTACCTCCTCGGGAATGGTCGCGAAGCAAAATCATGGAAATGAAGAGTTAGCCTTTATAAGATTCTAAGAAGAAAAGTATGCATGCAGCGCTACCAAGAAGACCCCTGCATACATGAGTTGAAAAACAAAACCTATAACAGCATAAAATCTGTATAGTTTCTCTATGATCATTCATGAATATTGAAATTGGACTAATATAAAAATAGATTTAGCGTCCATAACCTCTTCCGGTGGGCGCCAATCGTTCTGGAGCCAGTCTCATAGGATTCAGCGTTCAACATTTAGTGGACCCCACATGCCTAAGTCGTCGAATATGGGGAAAATAAGGGATTTGGTACCGAACCCATTCCGATCGATTCAGGGTCCAAAATTTAGTGGAAAATGATACCCCACACGCCTAGGTGCAAGAAACCTCGAATACACACATTTGAAATAGGTAAATAGGCACCCATTTTGACCCATAACCTCATCCAGAGGGCGCCAATCGTTCCGGGACCCGTTTCATTGGATTCAGCGTCAAAAATTTAGAGGAAAATAATGCCCCACTCGCCTAGATAGCCA
Source organism: Cyrtorhinus lividipennis (assembly GCA_019603395.1). Classification (NCBI taxonomy): domain Eukaryota; kingdom Metazoa; phylum Arthropoda; class Insecta; order Hemiptera; family Miridae; genus Cyrtorhinus; species Cyrtorhinus lividipennis. Next base: position 2,212,924 of record CM034002.1, on the reverse strand, counting down.
AAAATCAGGAAAATCCATTTATCAAAAAACACATTTGAATTTGGTCCGATCGGACTGAAAAGTTTCGAGGGCCAACTAGAGCCGGGAACGGACCCCTGACCCAAATTTCAGATTTTAGACATTTTTCTACAACTAAAGTCGGCGTGGACGGCGGATGGGGTACGGACATTTGACTTTTTCGATCTAGACACTTTGAAACGTCCAGAAAAAAATTGTGGGCCGAAGCGGAGAGATTGACTTTTCGCATGAAAGCATAGGTTGATTATTCAAAGAATAACCTACCAGAAGTGAGGAAGTAGAGGAAGAACATCACAAACGGGCATGCAAACTGAAAGCTCACATTTTCAAGCGGTTCTTCTCCTCCATAATCAACAAGTTTAATTATTGTCGAGGACAACAACGATGCCGTCAGCAAAATTGCTAGCTGTTGATTCCTAACAACTGGGCTACGGTTTTAAATTTCACGCCTGACTCGGTTCGAGGTGTACTGGCGCTCTTTGAAGTAATGGGTGGTGCTACACAGGACACTTTCAAATTGTCTGTAGGTGACACCCGCCTGTTTAATATGTGACCCACTTTGAGCAGGCAAAGAGTGAAAGTAATTAAGTCCTGGAGGCAACTGCAACTTTGCTTCAAGCTTCTAGTTTTAGAGGTTTTGTGTCGACTCGAAACTTGGAGTAGAGAATGGGTTGAGCACTTTGCTCCTCTCCGACTGTTCTCCTTGTCCGGTGTGCGATTGTCTTCGGTTGGGGCGGTATTAGTTGGACTGAGAGACGTGAAAACCTAGATGAAGAGCTGTTACGCTCGAGTGAAAATCGTCCTGAATGCTGCTTTGTATTCTACTTGTACACTGTTGGGGAATCTCAGACAATTATGAAAACCCTCCACAGTACACACTTAGGGTTATTATTACTGAATAGGCCTTGATGTGTGGATAATTCTGTTCCCGAGTGCTACATCCCCAGAAGAAATACTTTGCCCAGGCAAGGGAGTCTATTTAAAAACATGGGGAAAATTGGAGAAACAGTGGGTGAGGCGGGTACCGGACCCATTTCATTGGATTCAGCGTTCAAAATTTAGTGGAAAGTGATACCCCACATGCCAAGGTACCAGAAATCTCGAAAATCCATTTTTCGAAATACAAATCTTGACCCCTACCCCACCCAAATTTGGTCCGATCGGGCTGAAAAGATACGAGGACCAACTAGAGCCGGAAACGGGTCCCTGACCAAAATTTCAGATATTTAGAAAATTTTCTACTACCAAAAACGGCGCCGACGGCGGACGGACATTTGACTTTGGGTTGGTCCAAAAACCAACCAACCTACGTTTTCATGCAAAAAGTCAATCTCTCCGAATCAGCTAAAAAAATTTTCTGGACGAAAAAAGTCGGCTAAAAAAATTTTCTGGACGATTCAAGGTGTTTAGATCAAAAAAGTCAAACGTCCGTCTGCCGTACGCCGTCCGGCGTACCCCTGTGTAATAAAAATCTCGACACTTTGAAACGTCCAGAAAACATTCTGGGCCGAATCGGAGAGATTGACTTTTTGCATGGAAACATAGGTGAATTATTTAAGGAATAACCAACCAAGAAGGAGGAACATTATTGTCATATTGAAAGATGTTATTTTTAAAAAATAGTTGATATTAAACCCATATTGAGGGTAGCACCTATTTGAATTGAACAACTATTTCAAACATAAACTCTCACAAAATATGATACATGCTCCTTGATTTGTTGCCATTCATCGACGAATTTATCAGTCAGATTCAATTCAGCACTTCTGGGATGAGGGATTTCCGCTGCATTGTGTGATTGAAAAAGACAAGTTCATTCGAGAGGCAGAGACAACATTTTAAACGGAAGTAATTCAAATCAATCGAATACTACGACGTCATATATTGGAAGACCACCGGGAAATTGCCGCCGTAACTTCAATCCCGTTAACCGCGAGGGTGGGGGGATACGAGGGAGTGGGGATATGGGGATTTTCATGTGCCAACTTTAGTGGGCCATTCCGCCTGGCCTCCTCGCACCAAGATCCTTGTGGAAATATATGGCTCGGAGGCCGACGGAGACCGCAATGACCGAGCTTTGGGGATGTTTCGCTAGCTGCCTATACGAACGAGGGTAGTTGAGAATATTCCGACAGAATAAAAGCTCTAACTGGATGCGAGTGGACGTTTATAATTGAGTGGCGTGTCATTCACAACGTGGTAAAGAGTTGGAGGGTGGAAACAGTTGTGAAAATCTCTTGAGCGCACGTCCGCGTCACTTCGTGGATGTAAATTGGCTTAATTGGAGCATATAACTGAGTCATCTACCTACGAGGACCTTGATATGTCTGAAAACGGGTGAATAGAAAAATTGTATCCCCGCCGTTTGGCTTCCTGAAGATTTCTACATACGTTGGAATTGTACAGTAGGAAACATAATCAAGTGAATGTTTCCAGTATTTCCTCGAAACATCATTAAGGAATGACGTAGTTCCTGAAAATAACGTTTCTGATGCTCCCCACGGCTTCTCACTTTGTGGGTTTCAAGGAAGCGAACGTTTTTCGACGGTTTGTGTCTAATATTGTGTGATGGGAACTGAAGAGAGAAGGCCAGCTTTCCTCGCACGATCGGCCAAGCAAAAAGCGTCCTCGTCGGTCTCACGAGATAAATGAAGCCCTTGAAAGGAGATTTGATACGGTCTACAAGAAGTTAATAGACTCAAAGGCTCCACTCGTGTTCTTCTATCCAACTTTCCACCCTGCTCAAGTGCGAAATCGACGAAATCCGAAGAACCAATCTCGTCGTGAAGTAGACGCCGCGAAAGAAATTCGCTGTAAAACATCTGCTGCTTCCACCAAGTAGGAAGGATGAGACGTAATTGGAATTCCAGAGCCTCCAATTCGCGGACACTTTTATTGATGTGATTACCGCCCCCATAGAACGGTTTTCAGAACCGGTGGTCATTCGATCACGATTTAATGAACTCGTACTTATTGCCTGCGGCTCTAGAAGGGCGTTAGGGTTTTAGCGCCCAAGTGCCGCCGTTTATTGATACGGGTTTAAGTTGACTTTTTCGTAATTGGAAATTTGACCACAATATTCTACAGCATTGATTTCGATTCGGACACAGAATGATTAGCCCTGATTGTTTCATTCATGAAAATACTATACTAGACGGACGGACAGATACCTGCGGAGAAACTCGGAACACGATAATGAAGCCCAAACGACAATTCAGATTCAATAAAATATTCAATGCTCGACCTGGTTACTGTTTTCCCTCGGTTCTGATAGAAGGCCACCAGTGAACTATCTAAACGAGCAATCAACGGACAGGCTCAACGTGTTCTGCAAAACTCACACATTTCGAGTACACTGCAGTTTGAAAAATGCTGCAAATTCTTTTACACGGGTTAGTTTTTCCTCGGACCAGGCGCATGGAGAGTCATTTCGTCAATATGGGGGAAACAGTGGATGTGGCAGGTCCCGGACCAATTCCAATCGGTTCAAATTCCTAAATTTAGAGGAAAATGATACCCCACACGCCTAGGTACCAAAAATCTCGAATACACACATTCTGAGTGGGTAGGTAGGCATGCATTTTGACCCATAGCCTCATCCAGAGGGAACCAATCGTTGCGAGACCTTCTCATTAGATTCAACGTCCAAAAGTTCGTGGAAAATGATACCCCACACGCCAAGGTATACATGTTTATACATTAGCTTTGGACTTTCATCAACGCTCATCATCCTCTCTGCAACTGCATGAAATGCTAAGACAGTTTGGGGACGGGCTCTTATTAGGAAGATTGAAACTGGAGTAATTCCTCGCTCAACTTCACACCCATTTGCACCATCCGCGACATTGTATCAATCAATCAAACGTGTACATATTAGCTCGACAGTGATTTATTAGGAGTCACCGGGCATGGCTCGATACAACGATGTTCACTTCGGAGTTGTAATCTTTCATTCACCACACCGTTGAATGATGCAATATTTTCATCATTTTACACCTCGATCAAAAACAAAGGCAGTTGTTCGTGTAAAATCAGACTGTTGCTCAAAACTATCGTAGTCTACCTAAAATATATCATTACCGAGCCCAAGAACTTACTGAGTTTGTCGTAAAAGTTCAACATCGAATCGATTGTGTGGAAGCAAGTAAAATGAATATTTTCCAGAAACAATGACAAAAAGATTCTAACCATTGATACATTATCGGAGTTATAACCTATCCAAAAAGTCCAGACATGAATCATCTACGTTATACCAATCGCCTGAATTATCTTGGCCCACCCCTCTCCCCCAAACAAATTAGGACCCACCTTAATCATAATATTAGGAGGGGAGGGGGCAAGCCTAATTTGGAAATCAAATGGGAAATATACCTACCCACCTAGTGAGCAAAAAAGATACCTAAAACTTTGATCCTTATGTTGATTACGCTAATTATCATGGAGTTATGACGTCACAAGGGGAGTTGATATCAGCTGTTATCTGCTCTTATCAGTCGACTGATGATAGGCTGAACGTTAATATTATCCCTACTAACTTATCCCAGCTCAGAGCGATTCAATATCATTTAGCTGAACCCACATAGAATAGATGTTTGATACACAAAATGTGAGAGTTATGATCTTTTGAGGGACCCAATGGACAGAAGGTTTGGATTTTATATATACCTACACTCTCTACTATTTTATTGTTAAACCTTTGTATGGAAAGGAATTACTAAAGTGAATAAAGGCAAAATGTTTCAATGATAATAACACGCAAAAAAGGAAATAAAATAAAATAAATAATTCCAAATTTGTTTTACTAGGGTTGTTATTTCTCGGACCAGGCACGTGGAGACTCCATTCGACTTCCAATCGATTCAGCGTCCAAAGTTAGTGGTCTACTACCAAAGTCGGCGTGGAAGGTGGACGGCGTACGGTGGATTGGACTTGGGCCTTGGAAACATTTTGGGCCGAATCGGAGAGGCTGACTTTTTGCATGAAATCATAGGTTGATTATTCAAGGAACAACCAACCAAAAACCAGTTGTAAATGGCCCATGATTCATCATGCAGCTATGCTTTGTTAATTTGAATACTCCATGTGGCAATACCAATAGTGAAGGTTTTTTCTAACTCAAAACTGTTTGATCGGCGGAATATTTGTCTTTATATTGCGTTAAAAATACCAACTAGATGCCATGTAGTAAACTAAATCCCATTTTTTATATTCTCACTTATCCGTATTGATGCTGCTCTATCATTGTCTCGTCAACCGGTGGTGAAATGACATTGCATTTCACCAAAAGAGGTAACAAGTCGATGAAGAGTATCGACATCACCTGAAAGAGTTTCCTGGTGGTGGATTCACGAGACCATCAATCTCAGAGAGGTTTAGACGTGTCAAGACAAAACCCCCGAAGATGGATAACCTTAGCCCGTGCTTGCGGTCTGAAAGAAATAGGATGCAATGTCGAATGCAACAGGGTCCAGAAGGACTCGGGCTGTGAATCTAAATACTGAACGTACACCTGCCGGGAATGCGTAATGAATGAGTTCAACCAGATAATTACCAAGCTATTCCCGTTCCAACAGGTCCCTTCCTCGCGCTTTTCATCACCAAAAAAACCACGGAGCCGTTTGTAGTTCATAAAGCTCTCTCCATTCTGTCGAACCTTCCACGCGTGTTACCTAAAAGCCTGTTCACAGAAGTTCAGATGCCTTTGTAGAGTATTCACGAGGAGACTCAACGTACAATTTATTATTAACACCCTGCAGCTCAACGGCGGGAAAATTTACATCACAAATTAATTGTTTGACCCTTGCTTGTTACGTATTACCCCACTTTTTGCACTTGAGTCGATAAAGTAAATGAAAAACCGATTAGGGGAACCTGGATCGTTCAGGGCTACTGTCAATCAAACGTCATCGGTTCATTGAGAAACGTTCTTCGGGGGTGAAATTCCCGATTGGAAAAAAATGAAGCTTTGCTCCGTCATGGAACTGACGGTCTATTATTCACAGAATATCCTTCTCTTAAGCCGTATGTTTGATTAATGTCATCAGAGAAACTGAGAGCGCCACACAACGAACTAAAACTGTTGACAGTGTTTGATGGAATTGGAGCGATGATAATATATAATGAAAATCTCTAATCAGGGATTGGTGATGAGCGCCAGTGTTGCAATTTATTAATGGGAGTTCAATGTTTACTTCAATTACATTCGCGCAGAAAAACAAAATCGCCTCAATTGATCGATTCGAGAGCTTTTTCCACTTTCAAAACAAATGATTTTTGTGGTAGGCATGGGCGTTAGTTACTTTTGGTTAGTTTCCCTTGAATGATCAACCTATGTTTTCATGAAAAAAGGAAACCTCCTCGATTCGGCCCGAATTTTTTTCTGGACGTTTCAAGGTGTCTAGATCAAAAAAGTCAAATGTCCGTCCGCCGTCCGAGCCCTCTTTGGTAGTAGAAAATGTTCTAGAAATCTGAAATTGAGGGACCCGTTTTCGGCTTTAGTTAGTCTTCGAAATTTGTCAACCTAATCGGACCAAATTTGGGAGGGGTAGAGGTCAAAATGTGTTTTTTGAAAAATGGATTTTCGAGATTTTTTGCTATCTAGGCGTCTGGGGTATTTATTATTTTCCACTAAATTGTGGACGCTGAAGCGACTGGATTGGGTCCGGTACCCGCCATGCCCACTGTTTCCCCATGTCCAAAATTTTCAACGACTAACGCGTGTGATGTATCGTTTTCCACTAAATTTTGGCCGCTGAATCCAATGAGACGGGTCCCGGAACGATTGGCACCCACCGGAAGTGGTTATGGACGCTGAATCTATTCTTAAATTAGTTTCCATGCGCCTGGTCCGAGGAATAACCAACCCCGGTTTAAGAATTTGCAGCGATTGTAATATGGTACTTGAGAGTGAATCACTCAAATCAAAATCAAGATAATTTTTTCATTCAGGAGTTTATTGTTGCGAGTTTCATGACTTGTCAACACGTTTTCCCGATGTGGTAGTTCATGGGATTATCCCCAGAAACCCGTGCTCCTTTAGATCCTTTCGGGGGCCATGGAGGAGCTCACATTGCCGCTTGCCTTGCCGATCCCACGAAATACTCAATGTACCTTTGCCTATCTTTGAAAAACGCTGTCAATTCTTGCACCGTGGTTTATTCAGGGGAAAACTGTGAGTCTCCTGGACTCCGGTTGTTTCAGCGTTCAAAGTTTAATGGAAAATGGTACCCCAGATGCGTAGTTCCCAATAAGTCCAGAAAATCAAGGTTTTAAAACAAATCTTCACCCATAATCTTCCCAAATATAGGCCTATCGGGCTGAAAAGCTCCGATGACCAACTGTTGCCGGAAAAAAATCCCTTACCAATATTTAAAACTTTATATAATTGTCCACTACGGAAACAGCAGACGGCTTGCAATCCTTTCATTGCTGAAAATTCCAATAGTTTTTGTTGCTGTCATATTCACCAAAGGACTTCAAACTAGTAACACAACTGCTAAGTCTCGCAAAATTTTGGTTTCTTGTTGCTGTCACAAAATACAATCCCTTTGATAGTGAACACCAAAATTCTTTCTGGGTGGCAAACTCATATTGATTTCAGATTGCTGCAGTACAATTGGTATCAGAGTAATAAGATGATTGGAAATGACATGCCGAGTTTTCTTCTCATTGATTATCAAGAGCATCCTGAAACACGAAATATCAAATTTTGGGGAATATCGGAGAGAGTGACCATTGGCATGAAAACGTAGGTTGAGGTTGATTATTCAAGAAAAAATAAACCAAAATCGCTTTACGGATGAGCCTTGTTTAACGGGTCTGAGTGAGGACATCAAACTTTATCATACTGAATTCAGTGAAATTCCCAACGTTCGTCCCAATCATTTTATATCGTGAGGGGGGAGATTTAACTTGAGGTTAAAACTTTCAGTGAAATCCCATTATATACTCGAATTATGTGCTCATCGAATCTAATTTTTTCTCTGTGCAGGTGGTAGCGACCAGCACAACCTCCTCTTGATCGAGTCAACTGTACGTCCGCTCGAATTGACGACTCCATTTGTCAAACCAACGACGCCGGGACTTTTCGTGAGCTCAGGACTAAATAATTTCACCGTCCAAGCGGGAACGAAAGTCACGCTCCACTGCCAAGTTGACTATTTGGCAGACAATACCACGGTGAGTAAAAAAAAAAAAAAAAAGTTGAAATATATTTGAAGTACGTGAATGTTTTTCATAAGTCTGACTTAGAAAGTTGGAAATTGCAAATTTTGTTTAAGAAGCGGCTTCTACGTAGTGTATCATCATCACACGATCGTTCGAATGATACACAAATACACTTCAAAATAAATTAAACCCGACGGTAGGGAGATGAGATCTCACATACGCGTAAACATTTTCACGTTCTCGCTATCGTTTCACACGAGCACACAGATACGTATTGTAAAGCCCGCCCAAAACTTTCATTTAGATGCTGTAGTCATTCCTCGCTTTTTGATACCCGTTTTCTATGCTTTGAGCGTACGTACACGAGAAGTACAGTGGCTCAGATGGCGCTGCCAGTTGATACGAATACTTCTCTCTCCAACATACTTTTCGTCCCGGCTGCTCTGTCACGTAAAGAACTGAATACATTTTGAGGTGAAAAAAGAGCGGATAATATAAGCGGTAGGAATGACTCCGTTGGGGTGGGGGAAATAGAGGCATTATAAGAAAAGGCGTCTGAAGTGGAGGAAAGTAGCTGTGATTTGCAACGAGGGGAAAAAAATCGTCTCATATTCCGTAGATATATGAAAGATAACGAGCTCAGCATGCGACATATGACTTCATCATTTTGCCTAGTAATCTGTTAGTCTCGGAACCACTTTGTAAACGTCGGCGGGATCACCTTACGAAAAGGTAGAGGAGTGTAGAAAATCAGCTTTTAAATCTTCCTCTCGACTAACAAGTTACGCGTGGCCTACAAATTTCCTGATCCTGGTACCATCAGATCAACAGCCCTGCGTCGTATGATGTTAGGAAAAATGATATCTTTTGACAACTCAACGACGCTAAAAATTCAAAACTCAGATATTTCGTATCCAATGGTTTATTATTACTTATTGTCGGAGTATTGGGAAAAAATTGATCGTGGAGTGTCCTAAACTCATTTCAACGGGTAGATAGGCACCCATTTTGACCCATAACCTCATCCAGAGGGCACCAGTTGGTCCGGAACCCATCTCAATGGATTTATCGTCAACAAGTTAGTGGAAAATCATGCTCCACATGCTTTTCCGAAAAGTCCCGACAACCTATCGGTGTGAAAACTTTTGAAAACCATTTCCGCGATTGGCGCCCACATGAGGTGGGTAAGGGTCAGAAGGTGTACCCAGATTCTTGCTCAAAACAATAATGAAGCATTGTGAGAGTATTTGCAGCATTTTTAGTTGGCTATTCCTTGCATAATAAATGTTTTCATGCAAAATGTCAATCTCTCCGATTCGACCCAAAAACATTTTCTGGGCGTTTCGAGGTGTCTAGATCAAAAAAGTTAAATGTCCGTCCGCCATCCTCGCCGACTTCGGTAGTAGAAAATTTTCTTAAAATCTGATGTTTGGGCCAGGGGTTCCCGGCTTTAGTTGGTCCTCAAAACTTTTCAGCCCGATTAGACCAAACTTGGGTGGGGTAGGAGTCAAAATGTGTATTTCGAAGAATGGATTATTGAGATTTATTGCAATCTAGGTGTGTGGGATATAATTTTCGCCTAAATTTTGGACTCTGAATCCAATGAAATGGGTCCCAGGACGATTGTTACCCACCGGAAGAAGCTATGGGTAAAAATGGGTACCTATCTCCACATTTTGAACATGTTTTCGATATTTCTGGTACCTAGGCGTGTGGAATATCATTTTCCACTAAATTTTGAACCCTGAATCAACTGGAATGGGTCTGATACCAGCCAAAACCAATGTTTCTATTTTCCCCATGTTGAAAAAATGAGTCTCCACACGCTTGGTCCGAGAAATCACCAACCCGTATGAAAGAATTTGCAGCGTTTTTGTTCTAGACATCATGAAACGCACTGTCACATCTTGGGGCAAATGGTGTGGTTGACCTCAGGCATGAAAACGTGGGGCACAACATGGTATAATGAGCCATAACGGAGCAAATCATCCATGCTTCCAATCTGAAATTACTCGTACTAACGGAAGAATATGTAGGTAATAAAACTTAAGGTTAGATGCAATGGTTCAGTCGTGTGATCCATAAAATGAGCATATATTAGCACCACCACTGGAATAATCATCGCAAAAAAGTCAAAATTGGCACACTGCGCGTTACCTTAACATCATCAGTTCATCTGTACGCTCAACATCTTTGTACTTGCGGTTCAACCTCATTTGTAAACCTCCGTAGAAGATCTAATTGTGAGCGAGGGCTTGATGGGGAGACGGAGTTAATTAATTTGAAATGTCGAAACCAACAAAGGACACGTGCGCAGGCTCTTGCAAACAGCCCCCAGGAACCCATTTGGACATAGTCATTGCAGATTACTCATTACCTTGAAAAGGGGAGGTGGGTCCTTGATAAATCGGCATTACTAATAATTGAATAGATTTACCAGTGTAATTTACCAAGCTCAATATGTTCGACTGGTCAACGGTCTATATTGACATTTGGCCTATAGTGGTCATGCAATTTTCGTAAATTCAATCAGGGTTCAATCAAGATGAGTGGCAGATGATATTGTTTGGCAAATGCAAACCCGAGTGGAGGGCGATGATAGACCTCCAAAAATGTGTTTCTCTAATGATGAACATGACGACCTCCTTTTCCACGTATTTGATGCTGATCCTGGCCTAAAACATCGTACCTCTCCATCATTTTCAGGTTTCTTGGCTGAGGCGTTTCGGTGACTCGTTGACTCTGGTCTCAGTTGGAACTGAAGTGTACAGCAGCGATAAACGATACGCTTCAACTTATCTCAACCAAAGGGATTGGCAACTAAACATCGATGGCGTCAATGAAACCGACCAGGGTTACTACGAGTGCCAAATATCCTCACATCCACCTATCGTTCGTTCGGTTTACCTGCACGTGCTAGGTAAGTTGTAAGTTTTTGTATTCGTCTCTAATTATTCATGAGAACTAACTGTGGAAATCAGAAGGGCAGCGTGGCTCTGGATTAGAAAGTACACACTCTATCATCCCATTTCCCACACAATATCCTATGTCCTCCACTTACTAAATTTACCTACACCCGTTATTTACTCCAACCAAGACAGAAAAGTAAACCAATTTCTTGCAAGCGATTTCCCAATGAGGATTGTACAGTGTTATTATATTAGCCTCCAAAATTTGTTAGAAACCCGAAATTCCCACGCAAATTCACGTGCCAACCGCCAGATTTTCATAATTGTTTTGAAAGAATCGCTGCAAATTCTCCCACAGGGGTTGGATTCCTTGATTTCATTTTATAAACCATAATCATGGAGACTCATGCCAATCGATCTAGCGTCCAAAATTTAGTCGAGAATGACATCCCAACGCCTAGGTACCAGAAATCTCAAAACGACACATTCGAAATAGGTAGATAGGCACCCATTTTGACTCGTAGCCACATCCAGAGGGCACTAGTCGTTCCGGGACCCATAAATCTCGAAAATCCATTTTTGACCCATACCCCTCCCAAATTTGATCCGATCGGGCTTTAGTTTCAAGGACCAATTAGAGCCGGGAACAGACCCCTGTCCCAAATTTCAGATTTTTAGAAAATTTTCTACTACCAAAAACTGTGCGGACGGCGTACGGCGGACGGACATTTGTCTCATTTGATCTAGACACCTTAGACACCTTAAAACGTCCAAATTTTTTTTTTTTTTTTTTTTTTTTGCCGAATTGGAGAGGTTGACCTTTTGCATGAAAACAGGTTGATTATTCAAGGAATAAGTAAACTTCACTGGTGGCATGGAGTGTCTGTCTGGATGCGCATGAACAACCTTTTTGAGTCTTGCAAGGGAGGCTCAGCAGGTCATTAACAGACCGCTCGTACATAATTTATCACCATCGCGATGCTTCGCGGGGATAGTATCAATACAAACGTTTGTAAACACGTGTTATGGCCGTCTGCTTGTGCGTAACGATAGCCATGATCGCCGTTTATGACCCGGTCGGCCTGCGCCAATACCTCGTTTACCGCTAATCGATTCAAGCTGTCTAGGAATAAGAGAGAGCCATTACCAAAGACCACTATAATGTTGAAAGCGAGCTATATACGGGATAGACAGCTGTTAGTTGCTTTAGGCCCTAGAGCATTGTCTGTATGTCATATTATCCCCTCCCTCATCGCCCAACCTACTCGCCCTGAGCAGTGGTTCCCGTCCTTTCAACGGAGGAGGCCAGCTTTGCTCAATGCATCTCTTCCGCCTGTGCCAACACTGACATCTTTGACGGCGGAATGATAACCCTATCAACTCTCTCGAAGCCCCCAGGCCTCAGTTCTGGCCCTTCCCTTTTCCCCGTATGATTGATTACCACACCATTCGTATGGAAGTAATTAACCTCGTATTGTGGACTAAGCGTCGGTGGAGCAGATGTAACAGGGAAACCTCTGATAAACCCCGAAGCTACTCAGCCCTTACACCGTCTGTTCATCCTCCGATAGAGGTGCCCACTGCTATGGGTGAAAGGTGAATATATAATGAACTACCAACATACGAGCTATTGCTTAAGATAAAACAACGTTTCTGTGCCAGTCCGAAGCGTGCTGAAACTTCTACCTCAGTATATATAAATTCTCTCATCCGAACATATTCCTCAAACTTTGCTTCTACGCCATTCAACATTATCTTCACAAACACGTTGCAATTCATACCAACCTGTTAAGTACTATTTCAAAGTAAATGTTCTTCAGAAGATCTCCTTGAATCTTGAACTAACAAGTATGAATTCCGAATGAAGTCCCGAATACCCCCCCCGCAGCCACCAGCTAAAAGTGAAACTACGAAACTACAGCACTGATTCCCTTCTACCCCTCCTATAAACCCTTATTCTAATGTCCTTTCTCCCTTGCTTTAGTAAATGCTCTAGTGGCAAGATTTGGTCAAAGATGGTAACCGTTGTTACTTTGATTTGATCCTTGATCTACCCAGAGATAATTCAGTGTCTGCAAGTGTTATTTGTTAACGGTACTTAATAAATGCATTTAGGTAATTTTTTGTAACTGTCTCAGGTCGCAATGCAACAACTCAATAAGCGGCAATAGACTCGGCCATTTTTGGTTGCTTATTTCTTAAATAATCAATATGTTTTCATGCAAAAAGTCAATCTATCCGATTCGGCTCAAAATTTGTATCTGGGCGTTTCAAGGTGTCTAGATCAAAAAAGTCACATGTCCGTCCGCCGTAAGAGGTTATGGGTCACAATGGGTATCTTATCTTTCCATTTCGAACATGGTGTTTTCAAGATTTCTGGTACCTAGGCGTAAGCGGTATCATTTCCCACTTAATTGGACGCAGAATCCGATGAAATGGGTCCGGAAACGATTGGTGCCCCTCTCTGGGTGAGGTTATGGGTCAAAATAGGGTGCCTATCTAACCATTTTGAATGTGTGCTTACGAGATTTCTGGTACCTAGACGTGTGGGGTATCATTTTCCGCTAAATTTTGGACCCTGATTCGATTAGAATGGGTCCGGGACCCGCCACACCCACTGCTTCCCCCATTTTCTCCATGTTGAAGAAATGAGTCTCCATGCGCCTGATCCGAGGAATAACTAACTATTGTAAACAAATTTGCGTTTTTTTTTGTTTTAATTAATTTATTTTTTTTACAAGGCATTTTTGTGGGTAGCATAAATAAATTAAATTACCGACTTGCAATACAAATGTACGCTATGAAACAATGCATGCACATTTTGCTTATGGATCGATAACCAAAACGATAAGAGTATGCGATATCCGTGAGCAAAAATAATCCCCAGAATCAAATAATAGGCCAAAATCGAACTGGTTCCATGGTTTTAAGTCATAGACAAATAGCCTTGCTTCTTTATAATGCCATCAGTATTAACCTCTCCGAAACAAATTGGTTCAAATATCCCTCATTTGGTTACTGTTCGTAAATCCCCTATGGTTCCCTCTCACTATACCGGCATAACCTACTCCGGTAAAGAGTTTTAGAACGTATCCTATGCTTTTAGGAATAGAATACCCCCTCACAGATGGAACTAAAGAGCGTCGAAGATGGGATTCATCTCATTCATTCAAGTAAATGTAGCGGAATAAAAAGGCCAAGGCATTCGTATGGAAGAACCGATCGTCTAGGGATTTCGAGAAGTCATTCGGGAAGCCTTTGGAGGTTTATAAATATATGGCTAAGGGGTATACCCGAGGCGAAGAACCTTTTCCTTTTTTTCGCGCCTTTGGAGCTCAGTTCCAGTTCTTTTCCCTCGCACAACAATCGCGATCAGTACATTTGAAAATCCGAGGTATACATAACTAGAAAAAAGCATCTGAAAGTCTGAGCCGTAATTACGTTATTGGTCAATTTTCTGTTCATTTTGTTCTGTTCATTGGTTTTCAACCTATGCTTTCATGCAAAAAGTCAATCTCACCGATTCGGCCCAAAATTTTATTCTGGACGTTTCAAGGTATCTAGATCAAAATTAGCAATTGTCTACGCCGATTTACCGATTTCGGTCAGGGGTCCGTTCCCGGCCCTAGTTGGTCATCAAAACTTTTCAGCCCAATCGGCGGGGTAGGGCTCAAAATGTGTAATTCGAAAAATGGTTTTTCGAGATTTTTGGCAATCTAGGCTTGTGGGGTATCATTTTCCACTAAATTTTGAACGCTCAATCTAATGAAGGGGCTCCCAAAATGATTGGCGCCCACTGGAAGAGGTGATGGGTCAAGATGGGTATCTATCTACCCATTTCGAATGTGTGTTATCGAGATTTCTGGTACCTATGCGTGTGGGGTATCATTTTCCACTAAATTTTGAACCCTGAATCAATTGGAATGGGTCGGTGAATCGATTGGAATGGGTCGGGGACCCACCACACCGACTGTTTTCCCCATTTTCCCCATGTTGATGAAATGACTCTCCATGCACCTGGTCCGAGGAAATACCAACCCATGTGAAAGAATTTGTAGCGTTTTCGTGTAAATAATAATTACATACACATAGTAAATACGTGTATGGGCAAACAGTTTATGTGTACACCCTTCTCATTTGACTATAACAGCAACTTTTATAATTTCCACATACATCTACCCAATTTCCCCTCATCCTCTTATTTTTGTAATAATCAGATATCTGTAGATTTTGGTTGGTTATTCCTTTAACCGATGATTTATAGAACATGAACCGTTTCTAGTGAAGGATTTTTTAAATTAAGACCCGATGATATCCCTTAGCGTTGGTTGACATCGAAACGTCTACAAATTATAGGAATAGGATGATGAGATGTTTAATAAAGATACCAAAATCCGGTTGAGAGCAGAAAGGCCTGGTTATTATTCAGAAAATACTCCCAGAACACGAAAATCCACCCGGGGGGAACTCATACTTTCATGTTTTGTACCTGGTGGTTCCAGATTTTCTCTATTAATCCGAGCTCAAATTAAGTCGTGAATAAACGGTCCCTCTTGGGTCGGATTTATTAAAATTCCCGTCCGCTACGCCGTTGAAAAGAAATGTGGCCCGAATTGTAGAGACATAAGGCCTCCCCAATGAAAGCTCGTTAATCGACCTCACCGTTCCCAATCGTTCTGTTCCGGCTCGCGGATATTATCTCTATTTATCTCCTACCATATTCACGTCCCTGGCAGGCAATAAAGGGACCAGTAATACTGCGAACGCGTACTTTGCGGCATCTAATTTCCCCCCGTAAACCTATGACGATGCAATTAACCCACCAAGTATCTCTTCGGAACTGAGCTTCCAATTATTTTCCTCCCCCAAAACCGCTTTTGTGGGAAATGGTGGAAAACCGATTCAATGTCAAATTGCGTTCACGGCTTGTTGTCCAATCGCGCCCTCACATTAATTTTACGTGTTCTGATATAAAGAGGCTATGGTTTTCTTGTGTAACTATTTGTTTCACAAGCTGGAATATAATTACATGTTTGGATACGCATGTGCATGGGAATAAGTTGCAACGTTACTGATACGAATAGTCGACTAATTAATATCTCTTCTGAACAAGCAGTGTAATTATTTACGAGGCACCTCTATAATACATTCCATCTGCAAATCAATAGCACGACCTTCTTTCTACATGAATGTTGACCTCATCTGACTCAAATTTGAATAATGTTGAGCAGTTTGGGAGAATGACATCTACACAAATCAACTATCTTAATCGGAGATTGATGCAAGTTCGTTTTATACCTCCACTAGAATTAAATTAATA
Organism: Cyrtorhinus lividipennis; assembly: GCA_019603395.1. Classification (NCBI taxonomy): domain Eukaryota; kingdom Metazoa; phylum Arthropoda; class Insecta; order Hemiptera; family Miridae; genus Cyrtorhinus; species Cyrtorhinus lividipennis. Next base: position 2,196,511 of record CM034002.1, on the reverse strand, counting down.
TTTTCCTTTTCACGGTTTACATTGATCATGGTAGAAGATTAAAACGCCGCAAATTCTTTCACAGGGGTTGGTTATTCCTCGGACCAGGCGCATGGAGACTCATTTCTTCAACATGGGGAAATTGGGGGAAATAGTGGGTGTGGCGAGTCCCAGACCCATTCCTGTGACCCCTAACTTCTTCCGGTGGGTGCTAATCGTTCCCGGACATATTTAATTGGATTCAGCGTCCAATGTTTAGTGGGAAATGATACCCCACACGCCTAGGTAACAGAAATCTTTATAACCCATGTACATAATGGGTAGATAGATACCCATTTTGACCCATAACTTCTTCCGGTGGGTACCAATCGTTTTGGTGCTCATTTCATTGGATTCAGCGTCCAAAACTTAGGGGAAAATTATACCCCACACGCCTAGATCGTCAAAAATTTCGAAAACACACCTTAAAAATGAGTAGACGGGTACCCATTTTGACGCATTACCTCATCCAGAGGGTGCCAATCGTTCCGGGACCCATTTCATTACATTCAGCGTCCAAAAGTTAGTGTAAAATGATTCCTCACACGCCTAGGACCAGAAATCTTGGAAATCCATTTTTCGAAAAACACATTTTGACCCCTACCCCACCCAAATTTGGTCCGATTGGGCTGATGAGTTTTGAGAACTAACTAGAGCCGGGAAGGGACCCCTGACCCAAATTTCAGATTTTTAGAAATTTTTCTACTACCAAAAACGGAGCGGATGGCGGACGGACATTTGACTTCTTTGATCTAGACACTTTGAAACATCCGGAAAAAAAAAGTTAGGCCGAATCGGAGAGATTGATTTTTTTGCATGAAAACAGGTTAATTATCCAAGGAATAACCTACCAAAATTAAGAATTTAAATAAAATCTTATAAAAGGAAGTCCGTCCATGGCACGTTGATTGGATTAGAGAATGGTCCAAGAAGTGCAAAATACTGAGCCTAACGCCTTCCACGCCAGGTATTACCGACAATACCTGTGGAAAAGTAAAAGGTTTTCACATGATGAAAAGAAGAAAGGAAGGTGGAAAATGGGAAGGCGAAGGAAGGAGAATGGAGGCGTGGCTGATCGAGGACGGCCCGCAAAAATGGGCTAGAGACGCCAGGACACGAGTTGATTACCCCACTGGGAATGGCTCGGCTAAGGAACCAAAGCTTGAGCGATTAGGGCTATTCGAACTCCATTTCAGAGCTTTCGCGAGTGGTGTTAATAATGACCCTACACCTACAACGTTGAACCCGAACTGGCCATCCCCTGGTGGCTCGTTTCCTCGGAGAGTTGTCTAACGAAAAAAAAAAGTATTATAATTTTCTTCGGCATGCGCCGAAAACCAATCGAAAATATCGACCTTACATCCAAAATTAACATAAGAATCAAGGTATTACTCAATTAAAGTTCCCAATAAAATCGTAAACCAGATACTTTTTTCCACTCCATGATCCCGCCAAAGTTGGTATTCTGTGTCAGGCCATTAGTGCGTTTTATTTCAATTTAGCTCGTACATGCGGCGATGCAGAAAGAGAGGCTCAGTTTTGTTTTGATTACAGGGAAAGTGCACTTCAAACAACCTTTGAAGGGCTCCAACCACCTTTTTTTAGTCAGGTAAGCCATTTCCGAGAATAGAGGCACTGCAAAACGCGTTGTGCGAAGCATGCAGGGTAATCAAATGAACAACGACCTACTACTACATCCCCATCTTACCGCTGGAAATGAAAACGGATTCTTGACGAAATTTCCCATGGATAACTGGTATGAAAATCTGTAGAGTTAGCTGATTCTATGGAGTATAAATAGGTACTTATTCCCACGATACCCTGCTTCCGGTAACGGAAATCTGCCTAAAACCCAATTCGGCGTCCATGTTTCAAAGGGAAATTGTCTTTTCAAGAGTCCAAATACCACCTCCAATATTCTTATTTTTATCCTGAAAAAAAAAAAATTAAAATTAAAATAATCCCAACGGTGTCAATTTAATTTCAAATTTTTCGAAGCATTTATGTGTTAATCCTTTTTCTAGACCGAATCCTGCTCTCAAAAGGTAATTTTGCGGTTTTTACCGACACAAATACCTGATGGTGTAGAGTTCTTAATTACCTCTTTAGCTTTCAAAATAAATATACTATGAGAAGGTTAGCAGTCATTCAAAACCAATGCGATACTTGTAATGAATTCGTGATGAAATTCCGGACAAGATAGCAGAAATGGAGGTTGTGCCGAATGAAGTGGGCTTCCCTTTGGAGCACGCATGAATTAGGGGTGTAATTAGAAGCGACCTCCACAGGTCATTTCCCTTATCTGCTTGGTGTGTCACATATCTCAAGAGGTCCTGAGTCCAAACCTCTTTGTAGTCCATCCCTTACATTACTCCCTTACGGCTCACTTTCCCCGGGTCGGTTTAATCTTATTTGATACGGGCTTGGAAGGAATTACCGTTCTCTCGGCTACATCATTCTCCCAAGTTTTTGTCCCTCGCCAATTTGCTTTTCGGGCGATCACGGCTACAAGGAAGAAAAGCTCGTTATGATAACATGAAGTCAGTTATTCTACGGAAATTGTTCTCCTCCGGCGTGGTGCCTTGTTGATTCTGACATGAAACTTCGCAGTCCTTTTAATATCCCGTCGAGATCAAGTCAAGGCCTTGAGGAAAAAATTATCTCAAGTGTCTACACGCATCAGAACTCCTTCCGTAACACAAAATAGTCTAGGAACACTATTTAACACTAGAGCTCTGATAAGTCCTAAGCCGTCTGCCGTCCACGCTGTTGGTGATAGAGAATTTCATAAAAACGTTGCAAATTCTTACAATCGGATTGATTATTCCTCGGACCAGGCGCATAGTCTCTTCAACATGGGGAAAATGGGGAACAGTGGATGTCCTGGATCCATCCCAATCGATTCAGGGTCCAACAATTTAGTGGAAAATGATACCTCACACGCCTAGGTTCCAGAAATCTCGAAAACGGATATTCAAAATGGGTTGATAGGCACCCATTTTGACCCATAGCCTCATCCAGAGGGTACCAATCGTTGCGAGACCCGTCTCATTGGATTTTGTGATTTTCGGCGATTTAGGCGTGTGGAGTAGCATTTCTCCCTGAATTTTGGACGCTGAATCAATTGGAATGATTCACGAAATGTTCACGCCTGAGGAATCAAGTGGAAGGTTGCACCGAATTTGAGAAATTTGCCGAGCAAATTGCGCCCATATTGAAGGGTTTCAATCCTTCTCCAACATTGAGGTGGCAGCTGATAAAACGCTGATCTCTATTTAAACAAGGTATTGAAGCAGAATGTTAGACCAATCATTGAGTATTACAGTCAACTCACCCCAGTGAAACCCGTCCACCTGGCGACATGTCGCCTCCTTCCCACCAATACCGCAACACTACCAATCCTCGGTTCTGCAGGCTTTCAAGAAAGACTCGACGACCCGTATCGCTTGACCTGCACCACCACCCCGTCTCACTCGGTCTGTTGATAGAAGAGCAATCCCTTCCCCAAAAGATTTATAGGCTGTGGATTTGTAAACATTCGTACTACCCCTCGCCAGTCTTCATCTCTTTGTTCGCCCTGTGATTCAGTGGTTTCGGTTGAATTCCTCTTCCTTTTCGATCCCATCGTCCCCGTTAAACGGATTGTTCGTCAAGATTGAGTAATTTCTTCTCCAGGCTAAATTTGTTAGATTCTCACCCATGGCCCATTAGCTCGGATTTACGTCAATCTATCGTAATCACTGGATTTACACTCAACAGCCTAGGAGGAGTTTTCTCAGTAACGTTAGGCTGGACCGCTGAATTGGCTTACGAGAAAGCTGCAGTATTTACTGATGGTTTTCCTTTCATCATATTTCACATTCATATTCTGTCCGTTGAAGGGAATTCGAACGGAGTGTAAATGTACCATAAGTTATCATATAAATAATGTTACTAGTGGTCCCCGAATATCGCAGATAACGCTCACCAGACGCTTTAGTCACCCTCACTCAGGTCAAATAAGTTCAAAAAATTGTTTCAAGTCAAAAAACGTGGTTTTGGTAAATTATTCCTTGAATAATCAACCCATGTTTTCATGCTAAATGTCAATCTCTCTGGAAACGCCGCTACCCAACGTTTCGTCACCAGTAGTTGTCAGGGAGGAGATGCAATCATCTGATCGCCTCACCTTGGAGATATAGTTCTGATGACGTGGTGTAACTTTGTAATTTCGTTCGTCAAATAAATTCGTTGTTTGACATCTACAAATTAAAAATACAGTCCACACTAACCCTAGGCGTAATCACTCTCCGATTCGGCCCACAATTACTTGCTGGGCCCATAACCTCTTCCAGTGGGTGCCAATCGTTCCGGGACCCATTTCGTTCTATTCAGTGTCCATAATTCAGTGGAAAATGATACCCCACACGCCAAGGTACCGGAAATCTCGAAAAACCACTTTCGAAATGAATGGATGGATACACATTTTGACCCATAACGTCATCGGGTGAGCGCCAATCGTCCTGGGACCCATTTAATTGAATTCAGCGCCCAAAATTTAGTCGCAAATTATACCCCACACGCCTAAATCACCAAAAATATCGAAAATCCATTTTTCAAAATATACATTATGAAAAAAATTTCCTGAAAATCTGAAATTTTGATCAGGGGTCCGTTTTTGTCTTTGGTTAGTCCTCGAAACTTTTCAGCCCGATCGGACCAAATTTGGGAGGAGGATGTAGAGGTCAAAATATGTTTTTCGAAAAATTGATTTTCGAGATAATCGGCGATCTGGGCGTTCGGGGTATGATTTCCGACTTAATTTTAGACCTTGAATCCGAAGAGACGGGTCCCGGGACGGTTGGCACCCTCTGAATGAGGTAATGGGTGAAAATGGGTATCTATCCACCCATTTTGAAAGTGTTTTCGAGATTTCTGGTACCTGGGCGTGTGGCGTGTCCTTTTCTACTAAATTATGGACGCAGAATCGATTTGAATGAGTCTCCATGCTGCTTGTCCGAGGAAACACCAACCCCTGTGAATGAGTGCGTTTGTGAGTGCGTTTTTCTAATCACGAAGAAAATTGAGAATATCACACCACGAGCACGGACAAAGATAATTGAGATAAAAATATGTGGGTGGATGCATTCTACTCCATTTTCGGTCTAGTTCTCTACAATCCGCAGAGGTAATAACATTCCATCACCTTGAATCTATTGGGTTGAGCACAATGACGAAGCGGCGGCTCACTAGAAATCCCAATCAACCGTTAAATCAGCTTCACAGCCTGTCTGTCAAGCTTTGGCGCGTTGAGGTCTCATCACACGTGCTAGGAATAGAATTGGCGAAGTGATTCACAGAGTTCATGGTCTATTTATATGTAAGGGGCTGTCAGAGGGAACAAACATCATCGTCGCCTTATTTGGGACGAGAGTTCAATTTGTATCGCCCTCCATGAATGGAACCCATTCAATCAGTTTCAAAACAGCGGCTTATATGAGTGTGTTATACTGATACTTGATACCGATCCATCATTTTTGTTTGACCATTACTTTTCGAAATACGAGACGCCTCAAATCCACTTCGTTGTGCCACCATCTGGAGTATATCTTCATAGGACTGTGTTGCGTTATTATTGGTTGGTTATTCCTCAAACAATCAACCTATGTCTTCATGCAAAAAGTCAAAAAATATTTCTGGACGTTTCAAGGTGTCTAGATCCAAATAACGAATGTCCGTCCGCCGTCCGAATGTGTACTTCGAGAAATGGATTTTTGCGATTTTTTGGAATCTAGGAGTGTGAGTTGTCATTTTCCACTAAACTCTGAACGCTGAATCCAATGAAAAGGGTCTCGGAACGATTAGCACCCACTGAAAGAGGTCATGGGTAATAATTGGTGCCTATCTACCCATTTCGAATGTGTGTTTTCAAGATTTCTGGTACCCAGGCGTGTGTGGTACCATTTTCCACTAAATTTTGGACCCTGAATCAATTGGAATGGGTCCGGGACCCTCGACACCCTCTGTTTCCCCCATTTTCCCCATGTTGAAGAAATGAGTCTCCGTGCGCCTGGCCCAAGGAATAACCAACCAGTTTGTAAGAATTTGCAGCGTTTTCTCTCCTAAAACGTGAGCATGACCGGGAGCAAATTTCTTTTGTTACAGTTCCTGTGTTGGAAATAGCTGATGAACGGAGCTTGCCCATAAAGAACAAGTTCTACAACTCGGGAAGTACGATCGAGTTGAAGTGCGTGATCACCAAGGTGCCGCAGCCAACGCAGTTCATAATATGGACACATAACTCCACCATTTTGAACTACGACACGACAAGAGGAGGAATAAGGTGAGGATCCCAGCTTCTTTAAAACCAACGTCAGCATCTCAATTTTGTTTTCTTGTATCAGTTTTGTAGGTGAATCAGGAGAAATCTTTTCTTCAGTCAAGAAAATGAACCGACGGTCAATTGGTATTTTCTCCCAGTAACAAGGCCCAGAGGGAAATTTTCTTATTTATTCATTTTTATCCTTTGCTCAAAGTACCGTTCCTTTGAGGAAGGAACCAACCGACGGTGATACATTATTTTAAATAATCTCGCTCACGATTCTCCCTAAAAGAATGACAGCGATTTCAAAGGGGGTCCAAATGATTGATTTTCGTTCGTGGGATCGGCCTAACTGATCGCCATGAGCGAGAAAGGAGATTTGCACAAGGACAGTCCTAAGATAGTGTCATTGCTCGTCCATTCACCGTTGTTGTCTCATTTTGATGAACAAACATCAGCTTGCAGAAGTCATGTGGAAGTGCTTTGCGTTTCTGGTTCCGTCTCATTCTTCCTCAAAATTAAAACGACAAACTTCGCGTATTGATTAGAATCGATAAAACGATGCATGGAGACGAGACGAGGCGAAGGAGCCTCAAATCAATCAAGTTGTTGTCGCTTCACATTAATTGGTTCTCAAGATTTGAGGGCGGTTGTTGTTTGGCTCAGGGAAACGGTAGAAGTAGCGTCGAGGCCGTCTTTGCGAAGAGAAGGTGTCTCATTGATTGGATTTACCAGGCAAACAGGTTTCTCCGACCCAAGCAGTTTCGTGGCGTTACCAACGTAGTCTTACATCGAAGTACAATTTATCTGTAAGGGGTGATGATTCCCTCGATGATAAAACGAAACAGTGATCCCGGGAGAGCTGTTCAAGAATATTGTTTGCTTACCTTTTAAAATTCGCACTTAAATATTCTTATTGAAGGAGACAATGCTTGCTTTTGGTTTTGGTTGGTTATTCCTTGAATAATCAACTTATGTTTCATGCAAAATGTCAATCTCTCCGATTAGGCTCAGACATATTATCTGGGCGTTTCAAGTGGTCTAGATCAAATATTCCTCGGACCAGGTGCATGGAGACTCATTTCTTCAACATGGGGGAAATGGGGAAAACAATGTGGTGTGTGACGGGTGGGTCCCAGGCCCATTCCAATCGATTCAGGATCCAAAATTTAGTGGAAAATGATACCCCACACGCCCAGGTACCAGATATCTCAAAAATACACATTCAAAATTGGTAATATATACCCAATTTGACCCATAACTTCTTCCAGTGGGTGCCAATCGTTCTGGGATCGTTCTCGCGGATTCAGCGTTCAAAATTTAGTGGAAAATAATATCCCACTTGCCTAGATCGCCCAAAATGTCGAAAATCCATTTTTCGAAAAACACATTTTGACTCCTACCCCGCCCAAATTTGGTCCGATCGGGCTGAAAAGTTTCGAAAACCGTCCTAGACCGGGAACAGACCCCTGACCCGAATTTCAGATTTTTAGAAATTTTTCTACACCAAAAACGTACGGACATTTTGGTTTTTAGATCTAGACACCTTGAAACGCCCAGAAAATTTTTTGAGTCGAATCGGAGAGGTTGACCTTTTGCATGAAAACGTATGTTGATTATCCAAGGAATAACCAACCAAAAATTCAAATGTCCGTCCCCCATACGCCGTGCACGCCGACTTTGGAAGTAGAAAAATTTCTAAAAACCTGAAATTTGGGTAAGGGGTCCGTATCAAGCTCTAGTTGGTCCTCAAAACTTGTCAGCCCGATTGGACCAAATTTGGGCGGGGTCGAGGTCAAAATGGGTATTTCGAAAAATTGATTTCAAGATTTTTGGTACCAAGGTGCGTGGGGTATCATTTTCCACTAAATTTTGGATCCTGAATCGATTGGAAAATTGGAATGTGTCCGGGACCCGCCACACCCACTGTTTCCCCAATATTGAAGAAATGAGTCTCCATGCGCTTGGTTCGAGGAATAGCCTACCCCTGTGAATGAATTTGCAGCATTTTTTAATATGCTCACAATACTACAAACACCAGGGAAAGTTTGCAATTCTCTATAATAAATAAGAAATACGAGTACTGTAATTTCATGTGGAAGTGTAAAAGCATCCATATATTATTTGGGATGTCGGAATATGTAGGCTTCGTTCCCTACATCAGGCAAACATTTTACCGCGACTCTTCTTTGGTTTGATAAACGACGCCAAAAAAGGTTCAGATTAATATATTTCTACCTACTTACCCGTAGTGAGTGGTCTCCATTCTCAAGTGATGAATGGAACTGATGCTGAGAAATATAAACTCTCCACCCGTCAAGAGTGTATTTCGAGCACCCTTGAGGGAATAGGGGAAACTAGCGTCGAGAGTATTCCTTTGACAGGTTCTAGAAAAACTGTCAACAGCACTCTCAGGCGCGTTAGTTGACACTTGCCCACTTTATCTGATCAAGCATTTTTCGTCAAGATCTTCTCACCCATGTTCCCATTACATATTTTCTCTCCTCAGGTTCCAGTGTTTGGTTTTTGGTTTATTATTCTTCAAAAATTGAATGACTATTTCTTCAGGCCAGAGATCAACCTCAAAACTGTTCATCCCGATCGGCCCAAATTTGGGGAGGGTATGACTAAAAATGTGTTATTTGTAAGTAAATATCCTGGACATTTTGGGAACTAGGAGGGGGTATTATATTCCACTAAATTTTGAACAGAGTCTATTGAGATACCAGACCGATTGAATATTTTTTTCTTTTTAATAATTAGAACATTCTGACAAAAGTCAAGCCATTAATCCCTTCCCCACTTGCCAAGCCGTAATTAATTGAAAAATCTCAAATTCCGAAAGCGCCCCGAGTAGGGTTGACACTTGTTGGTGTCAGAGATGAGTTTGGGTGCAGAGGGATGTATGATAAATTATGAAGTGGACCCGCGCTTGTAGAATGCCAGTCCTTTCTCATGATTAAATTTTAATCACGAGAAAAGAGACGCATTCATGATTACTTAATTCAATAAAGGCTGATTTTCAACGTCATGATTATCGTTGTAAAATCAACGTAAATATTTTGTGTCTAAACGAAATCTATTGAAGGTGCCATTAATTGCTATCATATAGTATGGTCATTCCACGAAACAAGCGCATGGAGACTAACTAAAAAAAAAAGATTCAGCGTCCAAAACCTCTTCCGGTGGGCGTCAATCGTTCCGGAATATTGGAAGTGGGTCAAAAGATCGTGTTTTTCGAAAAATGGATTTTAGAGATTTTTAGCGATCTAGGCATGTGGGGTATTATTTTCCACTAAATTTTGGACGTTGAATCCAATGAAATGGGTCCAAAAACGATTGGCTCCCTCTGGATGAGGTTATGGGTCAAAATGGGTGTTTATCTACCAATTTCAAATGTGTGTTTTTGAGATTTAATGGTACTTAAGTGAGTGGGGTATCATTTTTCCCACTATATTTTGGACCCTGACTCGATCGATATGGGTCCGGAACCCACCACACCCGTTGTTTCCCCCATTTTTCCCATGATGAAGAAATGAGTCTCCATGCGCCTGTTCCGATGAATAATACACACCCATGTGAAAGAATTTGCAGCGTTTTTAGTTTTTTGATTCACAAAAGGATAATCTTACCAGTTCCAACACATTTAGCAAATAAAGTGGTATAAATTATGTTCCGACCCTCGCTCAATGAGGTGTCCGGAATTCTCTTTGTGCAGCTGTTTGACTGCTTGTTCGGTAGGTAACTAAATGCCCTAACTAACCTACTTTTCAGTGTCGGTCGTTGATAGTAACTTGTGAGGCGTGTTGAGGTAACCGGGAGAGAGGTTGTTCATCATGAATGATGAAACGTCGAAATTCGCATCAGTATGAGAGAACGGAAACAGGGAGTTACCGTGATGAGTTACCGCATGGGCCGAACGTGCATTAGTCAAGCTCAACTTATGATGTGCGTCAGGAGGCGAATACTAACTCCGCTTTATACATTCCATTGGCAAATAGGAACAACCTCTCCATACCGTCGGTTGTGCGCCATCACACGTAGCAAGATTTTCATATACCTCATCGCTCGGAGTAGACAAGGAAACACTTCGTCACCTATAATGTGTCACTCTGTTCAAGCTCAAACGCGCTGTCCCATCAGCTGGAGATCCGATCCTCAAACGCACCTGTTCCTTCAGCACTCGGCACGGCTCGCACCGTTTGGCTTACGGTGGATTGTATATACGGCGAAGGAGACCTAATAACACTAGCTACTCCGCTCGCTCGGGTGAATAACATTTCGAGCAATCCATCCACAACATCGCTCAGAAGGGAGCTAAATTGGCCGAATCACCATTCGGTATCTTCGCGACGCTGTGTTATACCCATGCAAATAACTCTCCAGATTTGAATCGGCGAGTTAGAGTGAGGCTGTCCTTATTTGCAAAGGCACACAATCAGAGCCTTACACTGATTCTCACCCATGCGCATGGTACTCTCTCAATAAGATATGAGAAAATCTGATATTCAATCATTCAAATGAATGATTCGGTTCATTCATCTTCGTTTCCTTCGGTTTTTTGTTCTCTGAATAAAATAAACATAAATTTCCATTCCTGAGTAACTCCGTTGCACCCAAAACACGGACATTCTGTTGGTTGGTTATTCCTCGAATGATGAACCTATGCTCTCATGCAAAAGTTCAAACACTCCGATTCGGCCCAAAAATTTTTTATAGACGTTTCAAGTGGTCTAGATCAAAAAGGTCAAATAATGTCCGTCCGCCGTACACCGTACGCACCGTTTGTAATAGTAGAAACATTTTTTTAAAATCTGAATATTGAGTCAGGGGTCCGTTCCCGGCTCTAGTTGGACCTCGAAACTTTTCGGCCCGATCGGACCAAATTTGCGCGGGGTAGGGGTCAAAATGTGTACTTCGAAAAATATATGTTCGAGATTTTTGGCGATCTATGCGTCTAGGGTATCACTTTCCACAAAATCTGGACGCTGAATTCAACGAAATGGGTCCCAGAACGGTTGCCACCCTCCGGATGAGGACGGCATACGCCTCAAGAAGAAAATGATTGATAAACTTGGAGAGAAATTAATCAACTAATTTTGTATTTATTTACCTTTCTTTCACAGAAAAAAATTCAGCGAGTGTGAGCAATCCACTTATGGTGATGCACCACGATACGATGCGAGTTGTGCGTTACATGCAGTTGGTGCACTACACCTAGCTCATTATCCCCTTTCAGCCGACCACTTCTCAGCCCCTACAACCTCAGCCTCTGAGGGACTGAAACCCTTTGTTCGTCCAAATCATTCGCTTATTTCCCCTGGGATTTTTGAGTCGCGACTACAATATTATTACACATTTGATCTATTGTATTATCTTAAGTCTCATACCATCTCCGTCCTCTCACAGATCACACAATAGTATTGACGTAAAAGAAACATGGAATGGAGTATTATTCTCACGATCAGGGTTATTAATCAATTCAATTTACCCATTTCCCCTCTCATCAGTGTTCCGAGATCGCCCTTTTCAAACAAAGGAAGCCCCACTCTCTCTGGTGACATGGAATGTTTGAAGAAAAGAAACTCGTTGAATGTTGCTGAAAACATGTTGCCACAATCAAGGTAAAAAAAAAAAAAAAAAAAAAAAAAAAAAAAAAAAAAAAAAATTCTAATCCTCAGCTAATGATTACTCGAAAGCGTCGTTTCTTCGCGGACTTTTTGCCTCTCACGTATAAATTCGAGTAAAAACTTTCGCAATATACTATTTAGAGAGCACTCCTCCCAAACCGTCAATACATTATTCATTCCACCAACCCGGTGGTAATTATAAGCTGTCACGTCCATTATGGTCATCTGCGTGAATGGAATAAAAGATGGGCAAGCGTAATTGCTGTTGGGGAATCACCCGTTCCCAATCTCGGTCCAAATGAAAACTTGCTTTCATTTGAATGACCTTCCTTTTGAAAACCGGTTCCAACCACAGATTCATTGGTCCCGAGGCTCGACGTTTAATTGTTGAATGCAAATTACGTACAAATGCTAATATCCGACAATTTTCTCCTCATTTGGATCTCTATCATAATTCGATTCATTTCGTTTGTTCTTACTGGATTCCAATTTCCACTCGCCGGAGTTGGATTGACGCAGAGGATTGAACAGTTGATTGAGCTTTTGCCATGACCGAACTCTCAACTCACGAACAGCGTACAGAGTTTCCACGAGCCTAAATTCACCACACTTCGGTAATCTGCACGTAGACGGTGGGCTTTACACCTAACGCAAGCTCATTCTAAGGTCTACCATTAATCAAGCCGCTGGTTTCTAATCAGTTCGCTACAACGCCAACGACCATGCGTGTACAGTTTTGACGTAAACGATTCTAATGATTTATCGCCCGCAGTACAATCTCATGATCCAACTAAAGTATCATGATTCGGCGGCTCTTTATTTATGACGAAGGCATAACACATTGTCCTCTCAAATCCGACGAAAACAAAAGAGATCCCGATCATGTCAGATAAATGATGAAATATTGTGGTTGAGTTACTTTTAGAAATACCTTTTTGTAACATTAAGTAATTAATCTCCGGTAGCCGCAGCTTCACGTCACGTCCTTCAGAAAATTCACCGTTTGTTGAAAATTTCATACAATGGTTCGTTAAAGAGAATTTTATCGTTTTCCGTCAGTTTAATTGTGAGCATATTGTTCAAATTGAAACCTCAGGCGGGAGTTACGACACTTATTGCTCTTCTGAATCCGAATTCAACATTGAGGAATTTAGAATATTTTTAAACATTCTCTCATCTTCTGCTGGATTACACCTACTTTCTAAAAACGCTGCAAATTCTTTCACAGGGGTAGGTCCTTCTTCGGACCAGGAGCATGGAGGGTTCCAATCGACTAAGCGTCCAAAAGTTAGTGGGAAATGATACCCCACACGCCTAGATCGCCGAAAATTCATCATTCAAAAAACACATTTTGACCCCCCCCCCCCCCCCCCTACCTGTCTTATTTGGTCCAAACGGGTTGAAAAGTTTCGAGGACCAACTAAAGCCAAAACGCTGCAAATTCTTTCACATGGGTTGGTTATCTCGAGCCAGGCGCATAGAGATTAATTTCTTCAACATGGGGAAAATGGGGAAAACAGAGAGTGTGGTGGGTCCCGGAATTCCAACCGATTCAGGGTCCAAAATTCAGTGGAAAATGATACCCCACACGCCTAGGTGCCAGAAATCCCGAGAACACATATTCAAAATGGGTAGATAGATACCCATTTTGACCCATAACTTCATCCAGTGGGTGCCAATCGTTTTGGGGCCAATTTCATAAGATTCAGCGTCTAAAGTTTAGTTGAAAATGATACCCCACACGCCTAGATTGCCAAAAATCTCGAAAATCCATTTTTCGAAATACACATTATGACCCCTACCCCTCCCGAATTTGGTCCGATCGGGCTGAAAACTTTCGAGGACCAACCTAGGCCGGGAACAGACCCCTGACCAAAATTTCATATTTTTAGAAAATTTTCCACTAAAAAAAATCCCGGACGGCGAACGGACATTTGACTTTTTTAATTTAGACACCTTGAAACGTCTAAAATAAATTTTTGAGCCAGATCAAAGAGGTTGACCTTTTGGATGAAATCATACGTTGATTATTCGAGGAACAACTAACCAAAAACTAGCTCGACAATCAAGGAAAAAATTAGTGCCTTAGAAAACCGAGCGAGATGGACGGAAGATGCTCACAAACGGACAGAAGAAATCGTTGAAAAACTGCTAGAACACGAGAAACAGGAAAACAAACATCATCCTTTACAATGTGCCTGAATCTGATGCAGAATGTGGCTACGATCTTAAAATTAAGGCGGTAGAAGTATTTAAAAACTTTATGGGCCTCCACCTCAAGTCGGATGATATCAGGTTCGTGACTAGAGTTGGCAGACAAAATGTTGTTACCAACAGAACCAGACCCTTGAGGGTGAAATTCAACAGTCACAACGTTAAAGTGAGGTTTTGGGCTGCTTAAAAATACACCGTTCAATGCGTCCCCAGATTTCACGTCAACCTTGTTGCAACGACGAAGGAAATTGTTACCAAAGATGAGGGATGAGGGCAAGAGCTAACGGTCAACATGCAGTTTTGATAAAAGACCATCTTTACATCATATCATCATACATAAATGGGAAGAAATTGATTGAAGTAGACACCTCAAGCTCATCTGAAGCAGACAGTGGCTTTTCACTGAACGGCTACAACCTCTGAATGAAAATTAGGAGTAAGAGAGGAATTAAAAGGAAGAGAGTCTGACTGCATCATCATTCCGAAGAAAAATTGGAAATCTGAAACTGGAACGTCAAGGATTTGAGCTCATAGGACCAACGATTTGAAACCTGGAAGAAAAAGTGATAAAGTTATAGAATATTTCAAGATGAAAACTATAGTAGGTGCGGTTTGTATTCTATAATCATTACTCTTCTTGTATGCTATTTTTATATGTTACAACGACTATTTTAGTTTTATTGTTACTAATATTGTAGATTCTTCAGAATGAGCAAAGTTATTAAGAAATAATTCCTCATTTAAATTCATTAATAATATTTGTGACTCTAGTGACCTGGGTTTTTGAGACGTAGTATGTACTTGCTAGACATTTGTCAAGTGGCTGAACTCCTGTTGTATAGGTCCAAGGTACCTGAAACGATAATAAATGAATTGAAATTGAATTGAAATACCGACTTCGAAAGTGGATTTTTGGATACCTAGGACCGGACTACTTGAATCAGAATTTACATTACAGAATGGCTACGATAAAGTAGCCAGTTATTTCCTAAAGTACCAACTAGCTAATGTCAGGTTATCTCAATAACCACGCCAAGTGTAAAACTTTCTTATCATTGTATGAGCCAAGTTTCCTGAAGAGGGTTCGTTTGATGATCCAGAACGATTTGGAACAAAAGTTAATCTGACAACGGATGATGTCCGGGGAGGGGGGGGGGGGGTAGATATAGCGGATTATTATCCGGTCATCGGACCTGTCCTTGGAGCTCTACCGAATTAAAACTGAAATGACTCGCCTTACACGTACACGTCGGCTTTTTCATTGTTTTCGAGTTAATTTGACGTATTTGGTTTCACCTGTGGTAAATCCAATTGCGAGAAGTTCTCCAAAAAGCAATATAACGGGAAACAATGAGAAGTGATCCAATTTGAGAGTGATATCTCGATCTCGATGGAACGCTATTACGAGGGTGCTTCAGCGTGGGGTGGTCGACGTAGGCGTCGGGGCTCGATAATTTATTTCATTCTGTACTGTTGTGTATTTTAGAACTCTAATAAGCATTGTTCAGAATAATTTTTTCAATTCGACTAATATAATGAAGTACAACTGGGAATCGTTATTTTTTCATAAAAATTAAATTTTCGTTATCCTTTTGAAATCGTTCCATTCGAAGTGTGTGAGCTTTATGTACTCATACAATATTATTTTCCTAAACAGGACGAGATTGCTTACGACGCATAATGTACTGTAATACATAGGTGCCCATGTGAAATTTCTTACGCCTTGCAATGCGTAATTGGAATTCCTTGGAGGCTTTTTGGTTTATCTACGGGACTTGAATTAGAACTTATCAATCCCTCAACGTGAGGGGTTGAGTCGTAGATGAAAGGATCTCTGAGAAAAACAATGGTATATTGTAGCAGCATCTCTAGGAGCATTCTCGTTTGGTTTAGCGTATTTTCAAGGTCTGCAGGGTAAATAATTGCACAGAAATGTCTGCAAAAGGAGTATTTACTCAACTTTAAAATACCCATTTTCACTTATACCCTACCTCCATGTGTGGCAATCGGGCTGAGCAAATGGGGTAGGATCATTTCATACCCATAGCCTGCACTCACAAAGACTCTGCTGCATTCCTGAAAGACCGCTACAACGTTACCTCTTTGTGTTGCTGTTCCTGTTTAGTGCTGAAAGGAATGAAAAACCTTCAGTAACAGTTCCTAACTTGCTTTGCGAACATTTGTTTCGATAAACGAACAGTGATTGCGTGTTTTTGACACATTTATGGGACCGATGAAATTGGAATACCGTTACCTCACGAAATATCTATCTATCGAGGAAAATGCTATGGTAGTTGATTACGTAATGGATGTATTGTATTAGAATTTCATGGTCGTACCCTAACATGCGTAGGGACCCGTTTAGTTGGAGTAACTGGATTTTCCTCGGGAACGGCGGTTTTCTCGGGTCATTTCACAGAATGGCCAGGGATGATTGGCCGTCCCAAAGGGTTGTAAAAGGACGGCAGCAGACAGAAATTACAGGTCAAACTGTGACGAGTCCCGTCAATATTTTAATGATATTAAGTACCATGTTTATACCCTCTTAAAAATCGGCAATAATTATCTTTAAAGGTTAAAGTGAGAGGCGGGCAAAGTTTCTAATTGGTTGCGTGTTAAATTACAACCCCGCCCCCAATTTAGTAGAAAACCCCATCAGAGTTTCAAAGACCACATAGAGCTTGAAAATCCACATTTCGGGCAATTCGGGGAGATAGATTTAAGATTGAAAGCTATTATTCGGAAAATATTAATCCAAAAATCTGCAAATTCTTACTCACGGGTTGGTTATTCCTCGAATGGGGGAAACAGTGGGCGTGGCGGGTCCCAGACCCATTCCAATCGATTCAGGGTCCAAAATTTAGTGGAATATGATACCCCACACGCCTAGGCACCAGAAATCCTGACACACACAAAATGGGTGGATACATACCCATTTTGACCCATAACTTCTTCCGGTGGGTGCCAATTGTTCTGGGCCACACATCATTGAATTCAGCGTCCAAACTTTAGTGGAAAACTATACCCCACACGCCTAGGTAGCAGAAATCCCAAAAACACATATCCAAAATGGGTAATATATACCCATTTTGACCCATAACTTCTTCCAGTGGGTGCCGATCGTTCTGGGACCCATTCCAATCGATTCAGTGTCCATGATTTAGTAGAAAACGATACCCCACACGCCTAGGTAGCAGAAATCCAAAAAACACATATTCAAAATGGGTAGTATATACCCAATTTGACCGATAACTTCTTCCAGTGGGTTCCGATCGTTCTGGGACCCATTTATTTGGATTCAGCGTCCAAAATTTAGTGGAAAACTATACCCCACACGCCTAGGTAGCAGAAATCCCGAAAACACATATTCAAAATGGGTAATAAATACCCAATTTGACCCATAACTTCTTCCAGTGGGTGCCAATCGTTCTGGAACCCGTTTCATTGGATTCAGCGTCCAAAATTTAGTGGAAAATGACACCCTACTCGCCTAGATCGCCCAAAATCTCGAAAATCAATTTTTCAAAAAACACATTTTGACCCCTACCCCCCCCAAATTTGGTCCGATTGGGCTGAAAAGTTTCGAGGACCGTGTGCTGGGACAGACTCTGACCCAAATTAGATTTAGAAAATTACTCTATAACGGCGAGGACGATGGACGGCGTAATACGGACGGTACGGAGGTACGAGACGGACATCGACCTTTTTGATCAGGACTGCATGCACGTCAGAAAAATTTTGAGCCAAATCGGAGAGGTTGACATTATATGAAACATAGGTTGATTTATTCGAGGAATCTTAAATCCAAATGAATTGCTAAGTACATGAATGTAAAATGATCACATAATACGAGGCGATGGTAGAAATACGTCGTAGTTTCCCATGTTTATAATGAAAATCACTGGATTTTCAACCGGGTTCCTTTTTGTTCTGCACTCATCTATGAATCGTGTTTTCAATTGAAGTTATTCATAATTGAAAGCGGGAAACACTTGCAGTTGGATTAACAAAGTAACCTAGTTGCACAGTATACGTGCCGTATGCAGAGACAGGCGTATTTTCAAAGAGAACGGAACACTGGAAGATACGAAGCAAAGCGCAGCACAAAGATTTGCCTCGACGCTATTCCGATTCTCAATATTGCAATCTGCTTTGATTTGATCTGAAACCTGTTTCCACTCGAAATAAACCACTCGTCGCTGCCGAGGCCTATTCCATCACACTATTGCACCGTAGAGCCAATATTGCCCCTCACGGCGAGTCTACTAATCCTGAAGGATTAGCCCGACTTTGCCACGGGTGAGATAGAAATGTTCCACCTGACGGGACTGTAGGATATTTTCCTCATCGTACGCGACACTTTTATAGTGTGAGATGCTATTCCCCTCTGATTTGTGTCTAGTTTTATTTCGCTTTTGCGACGAGTCAAAATTGCCCTCGAAAAATAAATCTGTTGAGCATCCTCTTGCGTTGCACGATTTATTTTCAAAGTTTATCGACGAGTTGACGCAAGGTAATAAAGAAACCTTTTTCATACTCAACTTGTACTGCTTCAGTTGAGTTGACCCCACAAACGTTGTTCAATTTAACGGCAACTGAACCAGTTTGCGAATTACTGAGGGCAAACAAACTTTTCTCCCGGTAATTAACAAATACTTACGCTGATACATCTCCGGACCATCCCAAAGCCAATCCCGAATTATTTATCTGACGAAACATCAGAAGATACACGTGAAGTAACCATGAAACAACTTCAACTTTATGTCCATAATAATTTCCTGATGATTGACCGATTTCCACAAACTCTCAACTGAAGGAAAACTCGAAATACAATCGTAATTGGATTCCAACTCAACAAAGTTGTTTTGAACATCAACTGCTACTTGCTGAAAAGGTAGTTAGGCTGTACAAACGATCTCGTTCGAAGTTCTCTCTTCTTGAAAGTAAGATTGCTTCCATCGTGTATACCTGACTAAAAATGCCGGATTCGTGAATGCTCACATGAAGAGTTATCGTAGCAATATTTTTAAAAGTACAGAATGTTAACAAGTGTACGAAAAAACTTTCTTATCGCAACTTTCAGTGTTTTCTATTTCAGAAATTTGTGCCCCATCGTTGCAGAAAATTCGTATATCCTTAATTTCCGTTGAGGTTTGTTTTTCGGGCTTTACATACTGGAGCACTTTCTATCCCCCAAACTTTTCCTCTTTAGTTTCTGTATCTTAACTAAACTTTGACAGGGCTCGCTGTACTTTCACCTGGGTGCTTCAAGTTAGTGTACAGTTATGTCACTGTCCCGAAAGAGAAGAAACAAGTTTTATTGAACGATACTTTTATCTGTGGCCTCTCATAGGAAGGTTGGTTCTGAAAATCCCGGTACGAAAAAAATCGCAGGTTTCCCACTAGTGACCTGTTCAGTGAAACTTGAACCTTTAACCTCAGGCGGCTCTTGGCCAGATCGTTGCTGTTATTCTATCACATAATCCTGTCCATTCCCTTTTGCAGTAGATTTATGACTTATAATACTAAATATGTGCTCTAAGATAATCCAAAGCCTCGTTTAGAAGTGAATATTAGAAATCCATTTTATCTGATTAATGTCATCCATGGCTATTTTTAGATCACGAACTGCGACATCCAGCTCAGGAAAAACGCTGCAAATTCATTCACACATGGGGAAAATTCTTTTTCACGTGGGTGTGGTGGGTCCCGGACCCATTCCAATCGATTCAGGGTCCGAAATTTAGTGGAAAATGATACCCCACACGCCTAGGTATCAGAAATCTCGAAAACATATAATCAAAATGGGTAAATAGATACCCATTTTGACCCATAACTTCTTCAACTGGGTGGTAATCGTTCTGGGACCCATTTCATTGGATCCAGCGTCCAAAATTTAGTAGAAAATGATACCTTACACGCCTAGATTGCCAAAAATCTCAAAAATCCATTTCTCGAAATACACATTTTGACCCCTACCTCGCCCAAATTTAGTCCGATCGGGCGGAAATGTATTGAGGACCAATGTGTATATAGGACGGACCCCTGGCCCGAATTTCAGATTTTTTGAATAATTTCTACGAAGTCGGCGTGGACGGCGGACTGTGGACGGCGGACTATTTGCTAATTTGATCTAGACACCTCGAAACGTCCACAAAAAATTTTTGGGCCGAATCGGAGAGATTGACTTTTTGCATCAAAACATAGGTTGATTGATTCAAGGAATAACCAACCAAAAAAAAAAAATCGCAAAAGTAGTAACATATCACTTATAATACTAAAAACGTGCTCCAAGGTAATATGATTAACCCTAAGCCTCGTTTAGTTGTAAATATTATAAATACATTTTATCTGATTAATGTCATCCATAGCTATTTTTAGACCTTGAACTGCGACATCCAGCTCAGGAAAAAGAAGCGCCTACACAAAAATTGTATTTACATGGCTCCTATTAAATGACTGAGTGGTTAGTTCCTAGTAGAAGATCCTGTTCATGCTTTTTCGAAGAATATACATGTAGTTAGCTAGGTATCATCCATTAGTATAATTTGTTGTGATTTCTTTTCTGTGTCTGTTCATTTGAGACGTTTTTTACAACAAGCCTCGCCCACGGTTGGGTGGTGTATTCATTTATTGAAAATGAATGTACCTTCACATACGATGTTTTGAATAAATTTCTTCTTTTCCTCTCTATCTTCAAGTCATGTACATATACGTTGCTGTTTAATTCTGACGTAAACTTAGAATAATTTCATCAGGATACTTTGTGATCCTCCTATCCAACGAAACCCCACTAATTGTTTTAGAAACGAACGACTGTGGCCACAAGATGCGATTAGAGTAAGTGAGCCCTTTACAGAGGGTACCTGGTTCTGGCCGTGCAACCCGATTTAGTTAACTCAGCTTAATAGATTCCCAGTCAACTTAATACATAAACACAACTCGCTAGGTTTAGACCATTAGCTGATTGGATCCCATCGCGTACGGACCGAAGGAAAACCAAGAGCATTATGCTTCCACATGTACAACTTCCAGTCGGTATAAATTAAATTGTATAAAGTTGGTTTTGTCGCAACAATAAACTTTATTTAGTACCTTCAACAGTAATCGCGAAGATTTTGTCTATATTACGCATCACGGGGAAACGTTGGGCTCTTGATAATGTATATGTTGAAAACAAACAAGAGAAATTCACCGATAAGGCCATGGTCATGATACAGAAGGTTTTTACAACTAATCATCATAATCAGAAATCACCAGAAAAGAAAAAACGTCTAAGATGGGCGAATTTCCGTTCTCTAGAAGACGCTGGAGTGCTAAAACAATATAAGTCATCCAAATCATGGGACTATTTCTGGCCAAAACTACACTGCTCCTACTTCAATCAAATTTGTACAAAACTGGGCACGTTTCGCTAGGGTGCATATGTATAGGGAAGTAAGCGAGAAAAAGGCAAAAAGACATGAAACCAAACCCATTCAATGGGCCCCCAAAAGCAAATTGTTGGTTTTGTACTAATAAAAGAATGAAGCGTTTCTTCCTATTCCATTCAAATTTGAGAAGAAAGCTTGGGCCGCCATGAAACATCAGAAGAAATAATTTGGGCCTTCATCTCTAAAGTCATGTTTACACATCGTGCTCCGAGAAAGGAATACTCATCAGCCAACAGACAAGTAAATAGAAGGAAATAAGGGATAGAAAATATTCACTGCAACCTCTTCACAATCGGGGAACTAAATAAGACCAAATGATGAGGCTTATGGTCTCCATGTACCTGGTCCTAGGAATACCCAACCCGTGTGATAGAATTTGCAGCGTTTTTCTTTTCGTAACACAACTTAGAACGAAATGTATTGTGAGAGGTATAGGTATTTTTAGAAGAGGGACAATTAAATTGAAACGAGTAAAGAAATAAGGAATTTTCGGTCACTGAGAAGACGAATATATAATAATTTCAACTAATTTCCAAAAGTAAATTTCAATATTATGGAGGGGGGGGGGGGGGGTTTGCGGCAATCGAAAACAGGTAACAGAATATTCCGCTGCAGAACCTCATTGAAGATTCCGAATTTAGCCTCTGACTTGAAAGAGTCGCCGTCCTAAAATACTTTACCGTCGTGATAGGGCGAGTGTGTTTTCCGTTCTGGAAGCAAGATCGAAGAGTAATTTCACCCGTTAACGTTACTTCTGCTCTCGGGCTCGCGAACTGATTTGCCAACTTCCACAAACGAATAATTCGTTGTCGATTTTCAACTCCAAATCGACGACGACTCAGCTCGGACTCTCTCACCCCGTTCGTTTGTTCTCGGAGGAACTTTCCTCTTCTCAGGAATCGAGAGCCAAGATGAGAGAAAGCTCCAAAAGTAACTTGAGATGATAAAAAGTTTTTCTTTTTCTTTTTTAATTTGTACCCCTCTAAAGGAAAACAGAACCAAGCGGTTCTTCGAGAATCTTTTGTGCGCCTCGCTGTCCGGTGCTCCAAAAAAAGTAAATATTTAAAAAATATGCGATGCTGAAGTTAGATTATAATTTCTTTTGTTGCTTCTAGCATCCGCTTTCGTAGTTGATTAAATTAGCTCGGTCGCAAAAGTTGTTGAGAGGGAACAAAGAAAGAGCGAAAAAAAAAAACTGGTGATTTACTTAAAAAGATGGCCGGTGCCCCGTAGCGTAGAAGGAATGGTGAGGTAGGAAAATGCAGTAAGTACCCGATGACCCTAGTTAATCAAGAATAACAGCTAACCTTCAGCTTGCTATTCAGCTAACTGTTCATTTAGTTCCAGCGACCCCGACTGTAGATGGAACTACTAGACGGAGAAGCCAAAGCCACTCCAATTCAAGCTGCGCTTTTTTCCCCTCCCAGAATTCTTTGCTCAATTTAAACAGATTGGACGCATGTTGGAACTGCTCGTACCTACTACCCTCGTTCACAATTCAAGTGGAAAGATCGCATTAAGTACAACCCATTAGCGCCCAGCTGTGCCAAATGGCAACTGAATGCGATCTGTTGAGACTTCCACCTCCTTTCATGGTTTTACCATATTATTTCGTCTAATCTCGGAGAATTCAAGTTTTCCATCGCTTCTTTTTTTTAAAGCCTTTCAAAGTTTTCATAACAACGGATCGAACCTTTACAGAAGTATTACGGAAAGTTTTCTGATGACGGAGGGATTGTTGGTATAGAAAACGAGAAAGGGTGAATCAAGCCTCTTCGTTTAAATGTTATTCAAGGAAAAAATGATGAGGAGGTAAATCAAGGGTTTTTATATAAGAATAATGAATTGGGGAAAGCGGTAGTGATGGAGAATACATTACAATTGGACCGTCTCTCTAGAGAAGAGGGTTCTGAATGGAAGCGGTTCGATTGTGTCACCCATGGGACACTTTCCGAACTCAGGTCTTGGCACCAACCACGCCTCCTCCGGTTCTAACTTCGTTTCACCGACCTGGCGTTTGAATATTGAAGAGAAAGAATCCCTTTTACTTTCCCCTCTCGGTGTCTAAAAATTTACCGCATCTCCCGCCGGAAAGGAGAGATACTTCTTTTCCATTCTTGTTCGTCATTTCTTCCCCTTGGAATGCGGTTCTGTGCGATGCCTTGGCCGCCGGTTGAATAAGTTAAGCTTCCAGTCGCATCGAGCTTTTGGGAAAACAAGCTTCAATGTTGTTACCCGCAGCTTCTTTTTCAACTCGTTCTCGAATGTATGCCACATTCACACTGATGTTTGAGATGAAACGCATTAGACTGTTTTATAATGCTTTCCGCGACTATACGTCTGTTTGAGGGAACTGTAACGGCAGTTTTTTCAACATTTATAATCTAAAATGATATCCTAGTGACAGTCAAGAGAGCCAGAGCGCTACTATAGCTTGTCAGTAATGAAAAGAATACGTAGGAGTCGCTGCCTGGCGGAGATGAAGCACGTTAAAGCTGAGCGCATGGAAAAAAGAGAAAATTGTTGTTGTCGCGTTGGCAAAACTGGTTCGCCGTTTGTTGCTTGTGTGCGTCGAGCGGTGCTTATCAGTTTTTGCGAGTCGATTCAGTGCTGACGTTTGGAGGGGCAAAAAATCGTACCAACGGGAAATTTTCCCCGCTTTTTGTTTCGCTTCTTCTCCACCAGGTAGCGACTCCTACGTATTCTTATCATTACTGACAAGCTATGCCATACTGCTCACGAATACACCAGTACTCTTTGATTTTCATTAATAACCATTGTGAATAATAAAGCTTAAAGCGTTTTGTTGCTTACAATGAATCGATTATCTTTCATGGTACCCTATAAAGGCTTCTGAACACTGGAAAGGCATAAATGCGTTGGAAACTTGGGATTTGCCTCCGGGTGGTTGGGAATTGTTCTAAAAACTCCACCCTCTGTTTCCAGCCCTGCCCAAGTCCGGAGGGTGTGTGTAGAGAAGAATTCCGCGGTTCCCCTTTTCTCACTCTTGTCAGAGGGCGTTGGTATTTTGTATCCTTCCTGCTGGTTGTTGAATGATTTTCAATGAATCAAAACAATGGCTTCTCTTCCTTGTAGGCACCCTTCAAACTACAGTGAAGGGCTGAATAGGGGGCGTCGCTCGTAATCAGCCCTCCTAAATGCATCAAATTAATTTCCTTCTCGTTGGTGGGATGACCAAACGAACATGAATTACTCCTCCTTATAACCAGTAATTCAGCATATTGATACAAAAGCAATATTCCATTCGGGTTGATTCACCTAGTTTGGTTGAGTGTCATCTCTAAATTATTGACGCCAAATCGATTGAAATAAGTTCCAGATCGATTGCCGCTACCTAACAAGTATCACTCACTAACGATTAGTTTGTACTGTAATGACTGCACCAGCAATATTTCGCGATGAGAGCAAACCCCTTGCCGCTTACCCCTTGTTTATTGGTGAAAAGCTGAGAGATGGAGGAGAATACCATGGAAAGTCCATCACATCGTTTTCGTGTGTGAAGCGTGAACACGAGGGCGTTCAGACGTAGTATTAAAATAAACGCCTCTTGGAATTGAAAAATAGACGCGCTCACTCGGGTGAAACGATCATAGGGGTGAGAAAAACGATAAAGGATCGGACTGGGCCGGTGAGACGATGAAAGGCAATGGTAAAATTGGGAGCTTTGGGTTTGGAATTGCTTCCAAGGGTGTGTCAAGTGGCCCTTTCCTCCTTTTGAGGCCAGCGGATCTCTCGGTTTTCTAGATCAAAACAGAAGAAAACCCCTTTCTCCTCAATCTCTTTGAATGTGGCTCGAAAAAGGGGACAAAAAACGATTTTTCGGAGTTTCATTACTACTCTCAATAATGATAATTTTAATCGACCCGGCTCTTTGTCTCATCTGATCTCAACTTGGTTAGAACTTTTGATCAAGGAATTCGATTTAAACCGAATGCTCTCCATTTAACTTTTGATTTTCACTGATGGCGCTAGCCTACTTGAATTTTGTTCACACGGGGTAGAGTGACAGTCAGAAACCGTATAAACTGTTTCAACCTCAAATGTGAGGTTTTGGTTGATTATTATTCCTTGAATAATCAACCTATGTTTTCATGCAAAAGGTCAATCTCTCCGATTCGGCCTAAAATTTTTTTCTGGGTGTTTCGAAGTGTCTAGATCAAAAAAGTCAAATGATCGTCCGCCGTACGCACCGTTTGTGATAGTAGAACATTTTTTAAAAATTTGAATTTTGGGTCGTTCCCGGCTCTAGTTGGACCTCGAAACATTTCAGCCCGATCGGACCAAACTTGGGTGGAGTAGTATTTCGAAAAATGGGTTTTCGAGATTTTAAGCGATCTATACGTGTGGGGTATCATTTCTCACTGAATTTCGGACGCTGAATCCAATAAAATGGGTCCCTGAACAAATGGCACCCACCGGAAGAAGTTATTGGTCAAAATGTATCTACCCCTTTTGAACATGTGCTTTCGATATTTCTGGTATCTAGGCGTGTGGGGTATCATTTCCCGCTAAATTTTGAACGATTAATAGATTGGAATGGGTCCGTGACCCACCACACCCACTGTTTCTTCCATTTTCCCTTTGTTGAAGAAATGAGACCGGTCCCAGTAATTACCAACCCATGTGAAGGAATTTGCAGCGTTTTTAAAATGTTTTCTACTACCGGACAGACATTTGCTTAGATTGATCTAGACACCTTGAAACAACCAGAAATATGTTTTTTTCCGAATTGGAACGATTGACTTTTGCATGAAAACATATGTTGATTTTTCAAAGAATAACCAGCCAAAATTCAAATTAGAATGCAAAATATAAGTATTTGAATATTTTTGTTCATTGCTGTATTTTTCTTCGAGAAGAAGAGTCACGCAGGATGTTGGATCTTTCGCGTTTAAATTAAAATCTATTTTCCGCGTATCATCTGAACTGTATCAATATTTTGCGTCGGCCTATGTTGAGTGATCGCCTACCCGGTGGTTCAGACTAGCTCATTCTACCGTTTCTCATGAATGACTGACGACTTTAGCCACTGGAGAGGACATCGACAGATAGTAAAGGTGACAGAAGGTTGGATCACTTGATCACTTTGACACAATGGGCTGCGACGTTACGATGGACGGATGTTGAAATCCGTCAAAAATGTGAAAATCGTTTTCCTCCTTCTGTCAAAACTTCGGAATTTCAGACTCCCGGCATTTACCGCTCCGAAATATCCTTCTAATGGCATTCCTTCATTCTATTGAATGGATCGTAAGATGAATCTTATTTCATATTCCCTCCCATAGACATAAATATTCAAGGAGTTCTCGAATGAGGTCAGTCCTTTTTCTATTCGATCTAGTATTGTGCTAACGACAGTTTGAAAGATCCTTTGAAAGTAGAAGAACAAAGGACCCAAATATTCAAACCAGAGGGATATCCCTATAGTGGGGGCTTTCTCGAACCAAATATCTATGAAATCACACATGCCAATCTGCGTCGCTGCTGGTTGACGATTAGGGAGTTTCATTTCCCTTTTAGAAGCTATTGTGGCTGATCTATACATCAGTGGACGCACCCCCAAAAATCGATATCTCGAACTAGGATGATTCCTTCAGTTTGTTATTTTTCCGTTCCGTTGCGGAATCTCTTAAAAATTGTGGGAATCTCTTATCAAGGGAGCATAGCCATAGAGCGATATATCGATTGTAACGCTATATTGATTTTTCGGGGTGCGTGCACTGATGTAGATTTACCACCTTGTGTTTTAGTGCGATGAAAAAAGTTGATATCTACGTACGATTCGGGATTTACTCTAAACAAGTGGTGTTTTTGTCTCTTATAATCCAAGGATTTCGTCCACCGATCGGTGATGTACTCTGAGATAGAATTTGGGGAAATTCGAATTGAGACCACGCTCCGTGAGAGCTCTACGTTAGATCCTCAAATCTCCATCAATCTCGGTGAGCCAACCCCCTTTTGGGAGTCGTGAGTGATGTCCCTTTTCCATCTCGCAAAAGAAAAACAGACGTGAATAAAAATGACAAAAGGTTCTCGTCTTGAGGCAAGCTTATGGCATTAGAATGCGAAGCGTGTTCGGTGAGGTTTTGTCTCATCAGGATATAGCGTCAGATTATTCCACTGCGTGATTATGGAGAGTATCTGGCAGGACGGGAAAAAAAGTCCGCTTGAGAATTAAGGGTAATATAAGAGAATCAAGGTGACGAGGTGGAGTATCCAGTAATCACGAGAGAACACCAACCATCGCACCCACGAGAGCAATAAAAGTGGGAAATCTAAAAAAAGGGAATAGTTCGAGAATAAGAACCTCGTGAAAGTACGTGTTATAAGAAAGTGGTAAAAGTGTTTCCTTCTCTTTTCTATACTACCCGACAGGTCGTAAAAATTTTCTTAGTCCGGATCATAAAAACGCAATTGTCTTCAAGTTCCGTCGACGAAGTCTTCAAGTTAGGGGAAGTTCCAAGTGTGAGGTGGAAGCTTTCGTTATCTTAGCAGCTAAGAAAGATCGAAGATTATACTGTAGGTGTGCGCTGAGCAACCTGGCTTGTGAAGAAGAAAACGTAAACTCGGAAAAGTACGTGCTGAGTCAATTCTGACAATTTTTCCCATTGTATTGGACAACAAAAGGGAAGAAGAGATCGTGGATAGCTTACTGGGGATCAAAGGTCTCGTGATTTGGCGAGTAAAACCGGTTCTCCTTTCCTGTTTACTCTCCAGTTATTTGATATCGTTGAAAATATGAATCCTATCGCTGATTTCCTTGAAGTAATCATCGACCGATTTCTCTTGTTTTTGATGTTGCTGGTTCGACCATAGCCTCCGCCATAGCTGACATCATTCTCTCTCTTGCAACTTGTCTTCTTTATAGCCTGATGCGGGAATCACACAAAAAGTAAATCAAACAATTGTAATAGGTCTCACCATAGGCTTTTCGAATGGTACGGGCCAGTAGTCGAGTCCCGTTTTTTGAAGCATTCAATGTCCCTTCAACCTGAGAATCAATGATGCGAAAAATGCGAAAATAGCGGTGCGAAGAATTATTCGCCCATCCCCAATAGGGTGAGTTCCAGTCCATTACACAAGGTCTAGTAGGTCGACAAAGGAGTCAAAGAAGTGGCCCCATGGTTTGGAAGTTGGGATATTCCTATGTGTGGGTGGTTGCCCACAATGAGAAGGGTAGAAGGACCCGTAAAGTCCAGTTTGACAAGACGTCTAGCAAATTTTTCTTTTTTTTTTTTTTTTTTTCCTCCTCACTTTTTTCCTCTCCTTCCGAATCCCTGCCAACCTACTGGTTGGGACTCAAGTGTCGGGATTCCCCCCGTTTTCACCAGGGACAACCTTTGGACCGCTGCCATAGCTGGAGATCTGAGCATTTTCCGTGGGTATCTTGAGGTTTCCAATTCATCGGTCATCTCTCGTCCCACTTTTCTCAATAACATTTGCCCCGATAGTGAGAAATCTATCGGGGGCAGCGCAATCAGAAGGCAGAAATCATTGTAAGGATTTTTCACATCTAATCCCAATAATGTATGATCTTTATGCAAAAAGTCAATCACTCTTTTACTAGACTATGGTAGTAAAACATTTTCTAAAAATCTGAAATTTGGCCAAGGGTTGTTTCCGGCTCTAGTTTGTCCTCGGAACGTTTCAGCCCGATCGAACCAAATTTGGGCGAAGTAGGGGTAAACATGTGTTTTTCAAAAAATGAATTTTCGAGATTTTTGGCGATTTAGGCGTGTGGGGTATTACTTCCCACTAAATTTTGGACGCTGAATCCAATGAAATGGGTCCGGGACCCACCACATCCACTGTTTCCCCATTTACCCCATTTTGAAGAAATGGGTCTCCATGCGCCAGGTCCGAGATTAACCGTGTAACAAAATGTATTTTGTGGGGCCCGAATTTTTGACAAACGAAAGAACTGCATGACTGGCATTTTTTCCTGGTTCGTGTGAGTGCCTCGAAAGTTCTTCACGAGCAATGTACGGCTACGTGCTTAACTCGTTGCGCTTCACCTCAGTTAGCTATACTTCACAGGCGAAGAACTTGGGAGGGAGAACGACTATTGGTAGTATATCTCCTGAGGAGGACGGTGGTTTGGAATAGTAACTGGGATCCTCAAACTCAACTTACATCCTATTAGGTACCACCTGCTTCACGGGTTATTTCCCCATGTAAGCATCGACCTCTTACAACTGCCACACATATTTATCTCGGCTCGGAAGGTGAGGGTTAGACGAGCAAACGTTACTACGGGAGCCAACTGGGACATAAAAGGCACTGGGAAGCCCAAGGTGTTTGTACAGGCTCTTTTCCAGTCAAAGGAAGCTCTCTTTCCCCTGGCCTGTTTATTTTGAACGGGAAAGGCATTCGTTCGGTACAGGCGACAGATCCGCTTCAACCGTAACAACTTACACGTCAACCCCAGGACACCTGAGGAGGGGTTCGTAAGAAGAGAGGTACTTTATATTCATGACGACGCGACGTGTATCAAGCTGAATTCTCTGTTTATCTTATCACGAGTCAATAGGTGACCTGCAGGAATATGAAAATAAGCCATCTTCTACTTGTAACCACCAAGACAAGCGAGGCCTTTGTTCCAGTAGACCCGACGACGAGTATAATTTCTGCTTAGCCTCTCAAATCAACAAGTACTATCACAATGGAATAATAGCTGAAGAAAGTGCTCAACAAAGAAACAATCTTGGAAATTCTTCTTGATAAAGAATAAAAAATATTACAGCCTCACCTGCTTTAAAGGCCGCTGTTTACTTTTCTTTCCATTGTTTGGACGGTGTTGGTCTCTCTAAAACACTGATTTTTCCCTATGATCTACCTCTTCCACCATCCTCGTTATAACAGCCTTTGCCTTACGCTATTCAAAAGGACTACGGTTCAACTTTTGAAGTTAAAACTTCGAAGTAAGAACCGGGACACAATTCCCTTGTCAAGATCAGGCCGGCATTGTTTAAATTTCTTGGTAAAACATGCGGGGCAAACAGACTGGTCTATTATATAACAAACGTCTGCAAAGTAGAATGAATGAAGCGGTTTTCCAAAAACTATAACGATCAGTGTTGTGGAGTGCTACATAGCACCATTTGTTATCAAAAAGAGCTAAAGGATTTTTATTGATTTGACATTGTGCACCATCATTCAAGATGTTAATTATATATGTGGGGATAAGGGGTTTGAATAGATCAGTAGGCCGCTTACTCGTACACTTTTAAATGAACTCTGAATTACAATAATTACTTGTTGCAACAAGGTAAGGAATTGTGGCACTTCAAGTTGCATTTCATGTTTGCTGCCTTGCTGAGGCATTTTTTAGTAGAACACTTCTTGAAACAATTAATTTTTTGAAACCCTGGCCGCCCACCAACGATTGTTGCCGAACCGATACACTCACTGGCAAGAGACGCACTCCTCATCAAAACTGGGTGAACAGAGGCGGGGGTAACAGAATAGGACTTGTCTGAACATGCCGCTCATTCCTCGAAGGACAAGCTCTGCACTACATTTACCAACGAGCCTTGGCAAATCCGCACATTTCCCACGAGAGATTGGTAAAAGTCCGAAGTCCCTAATTTACACAAGGTTTTTCGGGCTTTTGCCGAATCGGTCATTCAATCCTAGGTTAAACATACTGTCAAACGGTAAAAGCCCGTTTTATGGGTTATATTGTCGAATAATCACCTTTTTTAGTATAGATTTCGGGTGTACTCAATATTGGAAATCCTAGGATTTTCTGGTAACCTAACTTTAACCGCATCGGGGTTTTACGGGTAACATAGATTCTCAAGCCCTTAGCGCCCTAGTCTATAGATATTGAAAGTAACTAGTTCTAATTCTTCCAAAGTTTGGTTTTTGTGCAAATGTGGTCGGAAACTTTTTGGTTGTAGTATCTTGGAACCTTTAGCAGGGCCCAATTGTGGGGAAGATATTATGAGTAATATTTTTGAAACTATTTCGGGACCAGGGCATGTGGGGTAATATTTTTCACTAAATTTTTAAAGCTGAATCCATTTAGATGGGTGCCGGACAGATTGATGCTCTCTAGGGTTGGGTATGGGTACCAAATAATTTGAAAGTGGATTTCCAAGTTTTTCGAGGATGAATCATTTTTGACTAACTTTTGGACGCGGAATCGGTTGGAATGGGTCGTGAACACTCCTCACTCAATTTTCCTCCATAGCTACTTTTGCTTAAATGAATAATACATCATTGTAGATTAATTTGCGTTTTCAATCTACATTGGAATATTTTTTTTTTCCGAGTTACTTTGGCAATTTTGCTCTCCTCAATGGAGAAATCTCGTCGGTCGCTTGCAATGAAAATTTCAATTTTATATATGTTGTCTTTTACAGTGTAAAGACTGATATCCTGCCTGACGGCGCCAAAAGCCAACTTTACATAAACAACGTCGGCCCGTCGGACTCGGGCAACTACACGTGCTCACTCGGCGAAGCGGCTGTCACATCTGTTTCAGTCGTCGTCATCACGGGTGAGTTGATTTCGACATTAAATTTGTACCCGACCTTCTCTTCCAAACACGTACAACGAGGTCACTTGGTTTGGAGAAAAATCGACGAAACGTGAGGTTTTCATTACTGCGAGGGGCCTCAGGGACTTGTAATCAGGATGTCATCAGAGAAATGCGAGGACAGAGTTTTTACGAGGCGTAATGTGATCACCTCGGAGAATCCGATTGTTCCTCCGCTGTGGAATATTTACTGAGGGGAATATCATAATAGTGATTCATTGAACTCCGTTATACTTAGGCAGTCCCGAAATGGATTAATGATGTCTCGTATCTAATTACACCTTCGAAACCCTTCCTAACCAGGGGTGTTATCCATGTCCTGTTATTCGTTACACGTCCTGACAATACTTTCGTTTTTGGATAATTTTCATAAAGTAAACAACACTCTTTATCAACCATGGGCGGATCAGTAAACAATCAAAAACTTTCAAAGCCCTTCACACTTCAAGGTGGGATACAGGCTGAGACTCCTAGTTCCGCATGCTTTTCCAGCCCACATTCTGGAGTTAAGTATGAGTGAAAAGGACTATTTTGAAGATGGGTTTTAAGATTATTGAAGACCGATTATTAAGATTTACACTACACTCCGACGCGGAATCGATTGAAATAGATTTTAGACTGACTGCGGCAAACGATCAAGCTTAACCCAGAAAAATATGATTCCATGTAAACAATGTGAAATCATTTACAGCCATTATTCAAAAATGTCAATGTTGTTTCAATTTTAAGATGTTTTGAACTCTGTGGTAGAGTGAGTCATCTTTTTGGTTGGTTATTCCTTAAATAATCAACCTAAGTTCTCATGCAAAAAGTCAATCTCTCTGATCCGGCCAAAATAAATTTTCTGGGCGTTTCAAGGTGTCTGGATCAAAAGAGTCAAATGTCCGTCCGCCCCGTTTTCCGTAACAGAAAATTTTCTAAAAATCTGAAATTTGGGTCAGGGGTCCGTACCAGGCTCTAGTTGGTCCTCAAAACTTTTCAGCCCAATTGGACCAAATTTGGGCGGGGTAGTGGTCAAAATGTGTATTTTGAAAAATGGATTTTCAAGATTTTTGGCGATGTGGGAGATTGGGGTATCATTTACCTCTATATTTTGGGCCCTGAATCGATTGGAATGGGTCCGGGACACGCCATGTTGAAGAAATGAGTCTGCATGTGCCTGGTCCGAAGAATAACCAACCCGTGTGAATGAATTTGCATCGTATTGAAGGGTTTTCTCTCGCGTTCCCTAATATTGTCTAATGACTAATGATGATGGCTATCTAAGTAGCATCGGTGGCGAATGTTAGGGAAGAGTAGGCCAGACGAAGGAACACCCATTGAAATGTGTTTACACACGAAGTGTTACTCGTTCGAGCCGCCGGCTTCTCCGCATTCAGAAGTCAGTCTAGTGGTAATCATGTTATTCCTACTGGTCTAACCTGCACCCTTTTGATGAGGGTTCAATCCAACCTCAGCCACCAACTCCGAGTTTGAGCTGTGTTGGCCGGCTTGGAAAACAACCCTTCATTTTCTCTAACGATCCGTTTCCGCGTACTGAAAGTTGACTGGATGTCAAAAAAAAAGGCATCACTTTTGATGGGTTCAAACAGGAAGTTAGGAGAGAAAAAGTTTACCATCGCTTCAGTTTTTGCCGGCCTCCGCGAGGTCTTTTACTTTTATAAATTTCAACCTATCGAAAAAAGAAAAAAACTTTCTGACGTCGTTTGTAAATTGTCCAGCAGATCCATTGATCCGTACGCATAACATTTTTCGGACCGACCACCACTCATTTTTCCAATAACTTTTGATTTTCGTTTGTAAATACATTATTGGCACTTAAATTATGGGGAAAACTCAAATATTACCCAACTCTGTTGATCAATCGTGATTTATTTGCATGAAAAATGCAAATTAGTTACTCCAACACTGCCAGCGATGCAATAGCCAAAGTACAAATATCACCTTGCGTTGATTTCAGGAAGGAAAAACGCTGCAAATTCTCTCACACGGGATGGTTATTCCTCGTACCAGGCTCATGGAGACTCATTTCTTCAACATGGGTAAAATGGAGGAAACAGTGGGTGTGGCGGGTCTTGGACCAATTTCAATCGATTCAGCGTCCAAAATTTAGAGGAAATGATACCGCACACGCCTAGGTAACAGAAATCTTGAAAACACATATACAAACTGGGTAGATAGATACCCATTTTTACCCATAACCTCATCCAGAGGGCACCAATCGTCCTGGGACCCATTTCATTGGATTCAGCGTCCAAAATTTAGTCGAAATTGAAACCCCACACGCCTAGATTGCCGAAAATCTCGAAAATCCATTTTTCGAAATACACATTTTGACCCCTATCCCACCCAAATTTGGTCCGATCGGGCTGAAAAGTTTCGAGGACCGACTAGAATCGGGAACAGGCCCCTGACAAAAATTTCAGATTTTTAGAAAATTTTCCATTACCTAAGAAAGCCCAGACGGCGTACGCCATACGGCGGTTGGACATTTGACTTTCTTGATCTAGACACCTTGAAACGTCCAGAAAAGAATTTCGGGCCGAATCGGAGAGGTTGACCTTTTGCATGAAAACATAGGTCGATAATATTCAAGGAATAACCAACCAAAACCACGATTTTTTCAGCCATTTTTTCAGTTTTTCAGCTTTGATTTGAAAACAAGTTGTTTTGAAGTCATAACCACCCGGAATAAACTGGAAAAGCTAAAATATTGATGAGTAAAAGTTATTTTGAAGTGAATAAATATCATTATGACGAATATAAACTTGGATTACCTGAGGTATATTTGATGATTCAATGTATACATCGAAGTGATGGAATTCTGAAGCTGAGGAAAACAAAAGCACTAAGCTTGATCATACCACAGCACGACTCTATACCATCATAGGTTCTGTACCACGAGATTCTTTTCTTTTTCATCAACATTCTTTCCACTCCACCTACCGATAAGGAGCTCAGAGTATTCTTTCTTGTCCCTTGGACGTTTTGATTGCGGCCCCACTGTACATATAGGAGGGGAGGGGGCTTAGAAAGGCCTTGAGACGGTGAATAAAAGCGCAACCTCCTCTTTCCAAAGTTCAGCCACTGTGAATATTTCAAGGCGAAACCGGGAAAGATGGAGAGAAGGAACCTTTCCGTTGGAAAATTTTCCCGTTTTCCCCAAGGAAAGGCACTCGTCTTTTTAGATGGGTGCCCCCTGTTAAAAGGAACACCAAGAAAATGTACGTTGGTTTATGCCAGAAACAAGGAGTTAACGCCAAATTAGTGCCACTGTTCTAAATCTCCTAACCTCTGGTAGAACATTGCCCATCCGTCTCGTCATGCCCATCGTAGCGACCGAATCAATGGCAGTGTTCACAATACCGTATTATGGAGCACGCAACTGTATAAAATAAGCAAGGCGTGTTTCGGTTTAAGCGATGGAATACAAGATAATTTTCATTCATTTTAATTAAACTCATTGGAAAAAAATATACTCTATTCTTGAAAAAAAAAAAAATCAGGTCACCATTAGCCCAACTTTCCAAATGAAGGCTGCAGAAGTAGGTGTGAATAGTCGTTGAGGTTTTCAATCAGATTGTGTGGATGGTGGCTAAATTGATCGGGAAGGAGTATTCAATTTATGGCAGTATGGCTGGAATGATGAGCGAGGTAATGTGTGTGGGATATGATTTCACTCGCGTTGGAAATTTCACGCCCACAGAAAGATAACGATGAAATTGAAATGGGGGAAACCGTGGCTGTGACCCATTCAAATCGATTAAGGGTCCAAAATTTAGTGGAAAATGATACCCCGCAGGCCAAGGTACCAGATATCTCGAAAACACATTCGAAATGGGTAAATAGTTACCCATTTTGACCCATAGCCTCTTTCGGTGGGCGCCAATCATTCTAGGACCCATTTCGTTCGATTCAGCGTCCAAAATTTATTGGAAAATGATATCCCACAC
Source organism: Cyrtorhinus lividipennis (assembly GCA_019603395.1). Classification (NCBI taxonomy): domain Eukaryota; kingdom Metazoa; phylum Arthropoda; class Insecta; order Hemiptera; family Miridae; genus Cyrtorhinus; species Cyrtorhinus lividipennis. The sequence goes on along the minus strand of CM034002.1, from coordinate 2,160,398 downwards.
GCCTAGGTACCAGAAATCTCCAAAAACACATATTCAAAATGGGTAGATAAGTTCCCTTTGTGATCCATAACTTTTCCTGTAGGTGGCAACCGTTCTGGGACCCATTATATTGGATTCAGCGTCAAAAATTTAGTCGAAAATGATACCCCACACGCCTAAACCGCCAAAAATCTCAATAATCCATTTTCCGAAATACATATTTTGACCCCTACCCTACCCAAATTGTTTGTTTCAAATTGTTAGATGATTTTGTACACTTAAAAACGGCGCCGGCAGATGGTGTGCAGACTTTCTGGTTCATCATTCCTTGAAACCCACATTTTCATTCCAGCGGTCAACCTCTCCGATTAGCCCAAAAATTGGTACCTACATTAATTTTCGATTTTTTTTTTCTTCTAAATACGCGGTCTAATATAAATTCCGGTTTCCTGCGGAGCAAGGTGCCCCTAGAACTGCATACAGCCAAACTGGGGCAAATTGGTGAATTTGACCTCTGGCGTGAAAACATTGGTTAATTATTCAAGAAATAATGAGCCGAAAAGAGATTTATTATTGAATGAGTTCGATAAGCATGTTGTGCTACAGATGGCTTTGGGCTACCATTTGCGGTCCAGTCTTCGCCACATATCAGCCCTTTCCGTGTTGGCGAAAGAAAGGGATCATCCGTTCTAAGCCATGTTGGGTCTTTGCGGTTTGCAGCCTTCCGATCTATCCCCTCATTCAAATACCGTGCCGACTAGTGATTGATTCCACGCACAAATAATGTTCTGAAAAGTTTCTTCCTTGAGACTCAAAATTTATGTTTAGAAAACCATGTCTATTAAAGCGTGGAGGGTGGGATTACATAAGTACATAAATAAATTGCTTCGTTAGTATGAATAATATATCACTATTGGTTGGTTTTTCCATGAATAATCAACCTATCTTTTTATGCAAAAAGTCAATCTCTCCGATTCGGCCCCAAATTTTTTTTCTGGGCGTTTCAAGGGGTCTAGATCAAAATAAGAAAATGTCCGTACGCCATCCACGCCAATTTTGGTAGTAGAAAATATTCTAAAATTTTCCGGCTTTAGTTCGTCCTCGTAACTTTTCAGCTCGATCGACGGAATTTAGGGGAGGGGAAGGAAGAAGTCAAAATGTGTATTTCGAATAATGAATTTTTGAGATATGCGGCGATCCAGACGTGTGGGGCATCATTTTCGACTACATTTTGGACGCTGAATCCAATGAACGGGTTCCGGGACAGTTGGCGCCCACCGAATGAGGTTATGGGTCAAAATGGACCCTGAATCAATTGGAATGGGTCCGGGACACGCCACACCCACTGTTTTCCCTATGTTAGATATTTTCGACGATTTAGACGGGTGGGGTATCGTTCTCCAGTAATTTTTGGACGCTGAGTCGATTCCAATGTGTCTCCATGGTTCTGATTAAGAAATAACCAACCCTTGTGAATGAATTTGCAGCATTTTTCGTTTATTGAACTCGTACGCGACAAATTTGCGACGACAGGTTGCCAGCAACATTGGGAACCTCCAGGAAGTAATAAAATCTCCTTTGAGCTTTACTTATCATGTCCGCGCTAATCTCGAGCTCATGCTCGAATTCATTTGTCAGTGATAAATCTAACTAGGTTGTCAGAAGCGAGAGAGATTTGTCGTCATTACGCTTGTCACTGAGTACCTACGCTATTTTCCTTTAATAATTAAGCGACCCATGGCGTAACATCTAGCAGTATTTGCTCCATCCCGCGCGTTTTTCCTGTGACTAGTGAAATGACTCTGACGGTGAAAGTGGGGTGCAAAGAACTTGCTTATACATCTCGTTAACTCTGAAGTTTGAATTCGTAGAGTCGAATGGCAAATAGAGAATCACGGCGGAAGCGAGAAAATTGGCTGATTTTTGTATCCACAATATAAACTTCAATAAATCTTTTTGACAAATTATTTTGCAATAACAAATCGTCTTATTAATAGACGATCTTTTATTATCACAGTCGTCCTAAGCATAACTTGATAGAAGGGATGCGTATTGAACCTCAAAATATCGATGTTTGACATCGATATAGATAAAAATATAAACCATCGATGGCAGAAAAATGTCGGTGCAAAAACATCGATGTTTACATATCATTTGCTGAGCTATTTTAGTTGTATTACTCTTTAACGCGATATTGGTTTAACTACTACTAATTCAATTAAATGGAACCTGGGGAAGATGATAGGATAGAATCGATATACTTGTATTCTCGTTAAATACGTATCACCTCCAAAGAAGATATAAAACACTTTCATAGCCAAGCACCAAAGTCAATATGGGAATATGACCGAAACCGAACCACCCAACACCTGGAGGTTACAACCTCTTCCGCGACAGCAGCACTCAACAGAGACCTCCCTAGTTCTACTGTAGATGACGCTCGTGTATAATGTCACTTAGCTAAGAGGGGAATGTCAAGGATTGGGTAGTTGTCCTCAAACCTCAACACTCTTCAAGCACAAAAAAGCATGGATTAATACGTTTAATATTCCGATATAAGTATGAGAAATAAGAACCCAGAGTTTTCAACAAAAATCACATGCAAAATCCAAGATGTATATGGCAAGTGACAAAAACTCTAAGGAAAACACAGCCATCAGAATAGGCAGTACCTAGTTAGGTGCGTACAGCAGCACTCAACAGAGACCTCCCTAGTTCTACTGTAGATGACGCTCGTGTATAATGTCACTTAGCTAAGAGGGGAATGTCAAGGATTGGGTAGTTGTCCTCAAACCTCAACACTCCCTCCCAACTGCACAATGCTTGATTCCTCAGTCTATAAGGCAAGGCACTTCAACGTTACTTGCAGTAGGTACAAAATTCAGCTGCTGCCACAAATTCTGATTTGCTGTTCACTGCTACAGTCTCTTAGTTCTTCAAACTGCCAGGTTTTAATTTCAGTCTGGTTGGCCCTGGCGTCTCATAGTTCTTCAAGTTGCCAGGTTTTAATTTCAGTCTGGTTGACCCTGCCGTTACTGTGAAGATCCATGTAGTTCCAGTTGTCACGACGTTGCCTGAGGTTCAGCTGCTTCCTTGACAAGTCTCGTGATCTCAGCCATCTGTCCAGCGTCGTCTGTGAGTCTGGTGGACCTGCTGCTCCAGCGGAGATCCTCGTATTCTCAGCTGTTGCCATAGTCCAGTAGACTCTGGAACTGTCGAACTAGATCTCTTGCACCAGTGTTACCTGTGATGTGCTAGAAACAAAGGATGCATATCACACACTGTGTATAAGCTTGGTTTCATGTACAACATTTTCTAGACAATAAAATCTTGCTCCTGGATGTGCTACCACCTTGATGGTTGCCCACCCATGAAGCCTATATACATAACTTTAGATTCGGCATCTGCATGACTTCTTCTTGCATCATTTTCCTCCAAGGAACTTTCTGTCTTACACATCATCATTCCACGTTCGTCTTGCTTATTCGTCTTACACGTTTTTAACCAGGCTGGGGCTCTCCACATCAGATTACCTAGAACACAGAACAAATTTTAGAATTCACCACAATATCAAATATTCAATATACTTCATTACATCATTATATTTCAAAATTTAATTAAACTGTTCTGGCAATGGTTTGATCAGAACATCAGCCTTTTTATTTTGTTTAAAGATCTATTGAATTTTGATGTTGCCCTGAAGGTACTCTTCTCAAATGAACAAATTGAACACTGACCAAAATTTTCAATGCTTAGAAGTAATCAGTTTCAGCCAATCTTATGGCTGGCTTTGAATCCTCATTCTAGGTTGGTGCAAAAGGTACCTAATTTTAGTAAATTGTGTAAAATAGCTCTGAGGCATGCCAGCTCATAGCTACAAATTCGCTTTCTGCTGAAAAGAGTGCTATGTAGTTCGGCTTCTGAGCCTTCTACATTATTAGGTCACTAAATAATTCTATCACTAGTCCTGTTGTTAAGTATCCATCTTCGACGTCCGAGCAATGCGTCCATGTAGCATTCCTGAGAATCTCCTTTTCCCTTGTAGATTAGTCCAACGTCTCTGGTTCCTCATAGGTTTTGGATAACTCGTAGTACCGCTCTCCAGGTCTTCTTCCGTATAGTTTCTCTGTCTTCTGCTGAGAATGCAAACAGCTTAAGCAATATCCAATTGGCTTCCTCCTTGTAGGCACATAAGCAACATAATTGCTTGTCTGTTTTGAATGCTTTTATGGCATCTCATCATACTTCCTTCTTCTTCCCTTTCTTCATCTTTCTCATCATGGGTATCTCTTCCCGAGATCTTCTGCCATTTGGATCGTATCTCTCCGAAATGGTATCAACACGAATGCTGTAGCATGAATGTTGGTGCACTCGCATTGTCCTCTCTTTCCTATCACATTTAATTTCCAGCTTTAGGAATTTCGTCGGTTCCTCCAGGTCCGTAATTGAGAATTACGATTTCTACTACTTAAAATTGTCCCGGTTTTCTTTTGAGGTTGGTTGCGGAGAGAATGTTGTCTATCTACAGCAGCATGGTTGCCAATTTCTCTTCTTTCCTCCATACGAATAGGCATTGCTAAAATTCGTATAGTTTCAGGTCGTCTTTCGATTGCTTCCAGGAATCGTTTGTACCATCTTCTGGGCGCTACCTTTAATCCATATAAAGCCCTATGTACTTCGTACACTTTTTTTCTTTCAATTGATGGGTTTTTCCAGGTACTTGCAGAAACCATCCAGCACATCTATACATAGGTATCGGTTCATCCAACGAGCCATTCAGGAAACTATTTCAGTTCTACTATAGATTACATTACGTTGCGACTATGAGCATGAATCGTACGTTAGGTAGTCCACCTAATGGCGTATATATTTCTGGCAGCTTATACTCTTACAATCAGCTTGCTTCGGAAACTTGTAGTTCCATCAACTTCCAACGTCCTTCTGTGCATCCAGCATTTTTCCATAATCCTGATCCCTAAAGAAACTTAGGATCGCGGGATTATTTTCGAAGTCTCATATTGTTCCAACGCCTGGAATTCCTGGTTAATGGCATCCGTCCATTGTCTTGCTTCAGCGTAGCTATTGGTTTCTGGGTTTGCTTTTGCCTTTATTCATTTATTTATTTATTTTCTTTTAATATATAATTTTTTATTTAGGCAAGTTATGTTTTGCCTTTGCTTTCTTCGAAGAAGTTGTACTCCTCTATCTTGCCTTGACTCAAATTTTCTTTGGAATTTCATCTTGTTGCTTTGACGGTGTTTCTCTCCCTCCTGACTCTACAACTCGTTGTGGAGTCACTTAAAGTCCGCTTTGACTGCCGCACCCCAGACTGCATGTCATGCTGTCCTCCTGTGTGTCAGCAACCAAGCTCATATTTGAGTCTGCCTGTGAAGTATTTGCAGTTTCAGTTTCAGTTCTTGTAGTACTGCAGGTTAAAGGAGACCCACTAAAACTTTCCTTCATGTTGATCCTTCCTTCAGAATGGTTGTAATTCTTCTGCCAATTAGTTGCATCTCACTGTCATGTTTGAGAGTAGAAACCGCTGTTCCGTCAAATTTCCAGATCTGCAGAGTTACTCCAAACCGTACAACTTGCTGGACCATATCCCTTGTAGTCCAAGTCCTCCTCCTCTTCTTCGTGTTGTAGCAGTACCTTGTACCATAGTTTATCATTGCATGCAGAGGAGTCAGTTTCTGAAGACTCACCTTCAACTTCATCATTCATGAGACTTGACTCTGGTTTAGAGTCCTATCTCAGGTCTGCCCTTTTAGTTTCCAACTGCTTCTGGCTTTTAGTTTCAAACTTTTGAGCACAACCATGTGATCTTGGGCAGGGGTTTTTGACTTCCTCTTGCCAGTCCTTCATGTATCGGTTTTCTTTGCTGAAGAATAGTGGCATAATGATAAAATTTCCTCTTGTCTGTTTTGTGGATTGCATTCTTCTTACCATCTTGGGGTTGCTTTGTTTCCATCCTTCCTCCCAGCAATAGCAGGGCCTGTTGCCATTTGACTGTACTGGCCTCATCAGTTGCATTTTGGTCTGTAGCTCATTCACGAAGTGGCAAAGAACGAGGTGGCCAAGTGGTTAAGGCGTAGGACCGCTAATCCAAATTGCTCTGCACGAAGTGTCCATATGGTCGTTTGTAACATGGTTATATGGGTATCTTACATTCTGTTGGCTTGCTATGGCTGCTCCTTTTCTTCTCATCTTGACCGCAGATCAATGCTCCTCCAGATCCAGAGCCATAACTCCTCCTGTTTTTGTCCATAGCAGAGTACAATTAAAACATCATCTGTTTGATGGTGCCAACAGCTATTCTTGGCTTTTTGTCTTCAGAGCATCTAGTTTAGTTTAGGACAGGCCTCACCAATTGCTGTGATCAAGTATTCAATTTCAGATTGTGTAACCAAGTTCCTCCTTACTTCTTGATCATCCAATGCAGCTCCTGGGTAATATTGATTGTTCTTGGCGAGTTTAACACGAAGCACTTGATGATATCCATCACAGTTTGGGAATTCGGATCAAATTTCATGTTCACATATTCTTGTCTCAGGGTAAATTTGCGTCCAAGTAATAGCGGGGTCCATTGCTTGGTCCATCTCACAAAGCATCTCCCTTGGGTTATCTTCTTGCCTCACCATTGTCGGTGTGTCTCTGTCATGTTAATAAGCAGGTACAGTAATTAGGTAGTAGATAGTGTCACATAATTCTTCATCTGCTTGAGTTCTTCCCTGGTGTAGTTGTGACTGTTCTGATGTCTGGGTCAAACAAGTGCCAACAATCTGCTGACCTCAACTACATTTCAAAGAACGCCGCGCCAGAGGGAGTAGTCCTGTGTTTCATCGAACTTCCGACATCCAGGGCGAAGAATATACTCTTCTGTCTTCTACAGATGGAATAATTGCAGCCACGTTTTCTTCTCTGGGTTCTTGAGTTACTTTTCAGTTTGCTTGTCAAGATCAATCTCTGAATTCTTCTAAGGAGAAGTAAGTAAGTCTAGGAACTTACCCAGTCTTCCAGTGGCAGCCGCCTCAGCTGTATTGTCCATGAGCGCACTAAATTCTGGTCACTTCCTTACCACTTCCTGCGTGAACATGTTCATCACCTTCTGCCTGAACTTAGCTTGTCTTGCCTGAATCGTCTTGCTATCCACCATTACTTTCCTGCAAAACTACACAGAGCATTAACCTCTATGTTTAATTCATGTTTATCTTCACCCACACAAATTAGTCACATTTCCTAGAACACAGCACTTTATTAATGTTCCACTCTTACACTATATTGACTTAACTGGCATCCTTCTGAGGATCATCATACATGTCTTATCCTACATCCCCTTTGGTTCCTCATCTTCCTCAGAATTATTTTAAGAACATGCTTTCTTAACTGCAGTTGTTTGACTTTTTGTGATAGTGCAAATATTTCCTCTGAGGATGCTCTCCACATCCATGAAATGTGATATTATTCATTCATGATTCAAGTTGATTTAATTCGGTTAGTTTCTTACTTTTGGGTTGATTGATCAACCATTTTTCCACGTTCTCATGAGTTTGGTACTTGGGAATTCATTTATTTTTACGTTTTACGTCCGTCCCTTATTGATCTGGCTATGCTCTTGCCCCAGGAAGGCATTGAGACCATTCACCTTGCACTAAGTAGAGCATAAATATCTCAGTGGCCAAACTGTATATTTTTCTCAGAATCGTGCAATTAATAATGGTTCCCAAAGCTGCCCTAGTTAGATGTGAGTTCACATCATTGCGTGATTGCCAGACAGACTTGAGCCAGACGTGCAACTTGCTCCTAACGATTTCATTTCTGTGTATTTACACTTTAAAATTCTGACTCCAGATTCGCCATTGGTCTTACATTGCTTACAGTGAGTACCGGCTAGTTAGCTCTGTTCCCCATCTGCAATCAAGACTCGTCGCGTCTCTGGAATATCATATTTACTCACACATCCTTCCCTTTTCCAAAACATGAGAACAAAACCTATCGCCTTCGGTGAATTCATGAAAGATGCCACTACAGCAAGAAGGGACTGCGGACAGGATTGATACCGTGTGAGCCACCGTTTCCCCGGCATTTTTCAATTTGGTTTCTGCGCGAGTTTTCAAAGTAGACCAGTCTGATACCTCTTCCCCGTAAGTACAGCAATTTGATTTGAGGTATCCACTTTGTCCACCCCCGGTGACTGCACTTCAACGGTACGCACGAGTACCAGTGTACCTTCGTTATCCCAGGTACGGCCACTTGGACGGGGGCACTCCGACCCTAAACCCTAAGCTTGCTGGACTACCTTTTTCAGGCGAGTCGGACAAATTACATGATCCCTCGGAGACCGCGTCGCTTTTATTTGGGGTTACCTTGGGACTCATCCAGATCATACCTCTCTCACGAGACCCTTGACTTGTATAATTACTACCTACTTACAGTGATCATGTTTTTACAGGAGTCAATTCAATTAGTTTTGCATTCGACATTGGCAGCGTATTAGTAAATTGCATATTTATAAATAAATATATTTCATTTTGGATAGCTTGGGAATTCCTTGCACATTTTTCGATGCGTTCTATTCCTTCTGACATTAACTTTCCTCTTCTCCCTGTAAGCACAGACAACCAGAACAAACACAAATTCAAAAGGTACAAATTTAGTTAGTAAATATTGCAGAGATCCCATAGCAGCGTCCTGTCTTTGCATCGTCGTGCCTTGTCAATTTTTATTCCCTGAAATCCGAACGAATCAGACACAGCGCTTGCCAACCGAATGTAGGGGGCTTCATGCATTGAAACATAAACATGCCTTCAACTCTACTTTCACTTAGATTACACAAGTCAAGAATCTATTAACTACTAATCTTACTCAAACTCTCTTGTTTTGGCCAGCTTTCGTTATCCCATAGCGTCTTACCCCCGACTAATTTTCCTTCGTTCATATTAATTTTTATGGGACGTTTCATTCATTTGTTAGTGGAACAGCTCTTGCACTAGTTAGAATCATAGATTAGAGTTCATGTAATCTTTGGCTAGAATCTACGTGACCGAGTCCACTAACCATCATCGTTCATAAGCAGTTCCCGTGGAACCACAATGGGGATTTTCTCGACTACCATGGATTTATGTCGCGTCTTTCCTACTCCACGAAACGCCACCCTAGGTTCGCTCAATCTTACCCCAATTTTAGTATTTGCTGTGTTCTAGTACTTCACTTCGAACCGACGTCTCGTCTCGGATATCGTTCATTCTTCTCGGTCACGTCCCTTCTTACGACGATTTAAACTATTACAAAATTCAAAGCCTTAATTCTCTACTCACGAAAGCTGCCGGGTACAACTGAGCGGGTGAGACTCATAAACCCTCAATCTCACTGAACTCCAGCGAATATTGACGCTGCAATGATCGGACGCTTCCCAAGGACTTCCCTTTGAGTGGAAGTGAATTTATAACCGCCTAAGCGATGTATACATAACGCGATATTGGTTTAACTACTACTAATTCAATTAAATGGAACCTGGGGAAGATGATAGGATAGAATCGATATACTTGTATTCTCGTTAAATACGTATCACCTCCAAAGAAGATATGAAACACTTTCATAGCCAAGCACCAAAGTCAATATGGGAATATGGCCGAAACCGAACCACCCAACACCTGGAGGTTACAACCTCTTCCGCGACAGCAGCACTCAACAGAGACCTCCCTAGTTCTACTGTAGATGACGCTCGTGTATAATGTCACTTAGCTAAGAGGGGAATGTCAAGGATTGGGTAGTTGTCCTCAAACCTCAACACTCTTCAAGCACAAAAAAGCATATTAATACGTTTAATATTCCGATATAAGTATGAGAAATAAGAACCCAGAGTTTTCAACAAAAATCACATGCAAAATCCAAGATGTATATGGCAAGTGACAAAAACTCTAAGGAAAACACAGCCATCAGAATAGGCAGTACCTAGTTAGGGATGACTCAGCAGTTATGAAGCCTTGAATAATGACGAGCTGTCTCACTCTGAATATTTGTAGAATAATCCTTAAAAATATGTGCAATATCACAATTGGACAAAATGCAAATATTCATCACTAGAACACACAGTTCTATAAAACTTGGTGTGAGTTGGTACCCCTGGGCTACCTCATGTCTTCACTAGATCAGAGCGGGTAATGGAGTGGACCACAATATTTCAACAACACTAGTAAACAGAACTGAAGTCTGAATCTTTCCTTTTCTTTCGCCTATCGAGTTATCGACACGTTAACATAGATGTGTAAAACCATCGGATTTTAAAATTATCGGTTGGCTGTCGATGCTAAAATGTTTTGTTGAAAACATTGATGACTCATAAACATCGAGTACTCGATACCCATCCCTACTTCATACCTCTATTATACTTTATTTGATGTAGCTCCCTCATTGCTTGTTCCTCTCTTGAATCACTTGAGTATGGTTCAAGTCTTCTTCAAGTTATCTTGACGCTTTCTATCATAGCCGCTCGTTAAAAGTGTTTCCTTGTTTTTGATTTCAGGTGAAACACCTGCCGCCATGCAACACGGTTGCGCTACCAGCCAAGTGTCCGCAATGGTTATCCTTCTGACAACTGCTGTCCTCAGCAGGTACCTCAGTTGATTGTTTTAAAAATTGTCTCCGGTGTTCAGTGTTCGGGTTCATTCAACGATGCGAAACTATTTTTCGTGTAGCCTACAGAGATGGTTGAATCTCACAGCTGCTGATCAAAATCGTTCCCACGCGGCCCAGAAATATGATGAGATTTCGAGACGTTCATTTTTTCACCGGTACGTTATGTATCGTCTCTTCTTTATCCGTTTCAAAACTGACGCTTATCAGTTTTGAACGGTTAGGCATCTTGGGAGATCATGTCCTGGGATTGAAACATCGTAAAAAGCCCTTCTCTTCATCGTTTCAATCCTGAATTGTGACCACATCCGAAGCCGTATTCCGTGCAAATGCATATTCCGGCATTTATTGTCATAAAGCGTTATTTCCTGTTGATCACATCTTAAATCAAACACAACAATAGAAGTGGTCGTATCTTTTAAATATTTTTTACGCCAAAATTGAAGACCGGGATGAGCTGATTGTCTAAATGATTTTTTGACCCCAGTCTCAGCACAATAATCAAGAAATGAGTATGTCACAATCTCGCGGACGAAGTGATGACTGTGTTTACTAAGTACATGATTGTACAAATAGTCACTTGGTTGAAGATCAGCAGCTGAGGAAAACATGATCCATCGCTCAATGTATGTACATAATAATTGTAAATAAGTGAATGTAGGTGTTCGTCCGTACTATGAAGGTATCATGATTATTTTCGAAACGTATTGTGAACTCATGTTATCGTTGTTATTTTATAAGAAAAAAAAAATTGAATTGGAATTGCGACGCCACCGTTTTTCCATCGCTACCCTTTCTTCTGTGGGTTGATTTGACGTGTTGATAGTAATTTATGAATAATATTGACTGTTTAGTTTTATTCATTTTAATAGGTTTCCAAAGGGGGCGCAGTATTTTGGAATGTTAACAATCAATTTAACCTTCCTGATGATAATTTTTGTTGAAATTTTTATTTTTGTTCTACGTTAATCAGTAACGGGTGTTCTTTTAATCTGGGGGTAATTTCTGTCGCGAAATGCTAAATAATATTTTATTCACAACTGAAAAAGTATTGGGTGACGAAGCTGAGCACCAAAGAAACCCTAAGAAATTCAGGAGTTTCAAAATTCTAATCATTTTGAAGAGATTAAGAAGCGAGTCTGAACAACTTAAATTTTTCTTATTGATACAAGAGTATTTGTAATAAGAAAAGTGGGAACTTTTTGATTTTGATTCACTTACTTTTATTCATCTCAGGAAAGACTGGCCAGGTGAAGGCTTATCAAAAATTGCTACAATTTGATTAAGTTTCAGTGAAATATGAGTGTACAAGAAAACCCTCTCACTGACCTCTCTACTTAGGCCACTAAGAGATACAAATAAAACACCTATTATTTACCTTAAAATGTTTGTTGCAGTTTTTGATATGTTTTCATTATGTTGTTAATGTTACTCTTAGACTCGTCTTACTTCATGAGATTCAACCAAACAGATTCAATTGTAATTCTTTATTTTTGGAGGTGTTTGGGTAAATTTATCAAAAAGTTCTCAGTTAAACTTTATCAAAAAGTTCTCAGTTCATGGTGATTTGAAAATTGATTGCAGTCAAGGACAATTTGAAACTCCCGCATAATTACACAAGTCTTGCTGCTGTTGCAACCCAACATATAAGTACTGTGTTGTTTTAAGTTTTGTTCCTCAAACCAGGGTCCCCAAATGTATCTATTAATAACTGCGTTACCAAAACCCTGATTTTCTAGTACCGTTGTATCGTTAAGTGTATTTTACGTGTCGTATTAATGTGTGTTGACGTGTTCTGTTATGGCCATTTTATATAGTTTATTTGAAAGATTTTTATACGTACAAAAAAAATTTAATGAATACGAATAAAGTCATGTGGTACGTGTCATTTTGAACTCAACCCTGATTTCGACTCCACCATTTTGTCCTGGCGTAGCTCTGGACGGAGACTCCGATAAAAAAAATAACCATGCGTCCAGGGGAGGCCGTATATTTGGTTCACTGCGAAACATGAAAAACATTGAGAAAATGCGAGTATTATAAAGTCTCCCGTCGTGCTCTTCGTCTGAGCCCAACAGCATTGTTCTTGATCGATTCGTCGGTATGATTTCCCTTTTTCAACTCATCGTCATCTCTATTCATTCGGCTTCCAGAGTCTTATTTAGAAACTATGCATATCAGCCATGAATACGTTTTCGAACATTCCTCGTCACAATGTTCGGCTAAACTGTAAAAAAATAAAATAAAATAAATAGCGGCAAACGATTTTATTTTCACTTCAACACATTTTAATTTCCAGTATTGTCGGCCAGGAAAGTCAAAACTGACTTCAATATTAGCCCTGAGTTTCGATTAAAAATAAATTAATAATTTTGTTGAGTTTCTTCTTCTTCTTGAGTTTTTTGAGTTTCCCCGATGACAAAGCGGATAAAACTTAACTCAGATTGAGACGAAATTTGTTTATTTTTGTCATTTTGGTCAACAGATGGAAGGAAAAACCCTGCAAATTCTTACACACGGGTTGGTTATTCCTCGAATGGGGGAAACAGTGGGTGTGGTGGGTCCCGGACCCATTCCAATCGATTCAGGGTCCAAAATTTAGTGGAAAATGATACCCCACACGCCTAGGCACCAGAAATCTTGACACATACAAAATGGGTGGATACTCCTGTATAATAGTGATGATGAGGCTAACTTCACTTTCGAAGTGATCGAATGGGATTGTACATAGAAAACACGAGAAACTTAAATCACGGATGACAGTCGTTCACTGAAAAGTGATGAATTTTTCTGAACGCGGATAGTAAGCTTTCGTTACTGCACATTTTCAATCAATATTCCAATCATACAATATTCCAAATAAGAAAGAAATTGTATCGTATTTCAGTCATCAATTTAGTAAAACATTAAAACAACATTATTTTTCGCTTGTTTTACGAATAGGCTGGTATTTAGGAGACTATTGAACAAATTACTTTGTGAAATGTCTACCATCAATCAGTCCGTCGTGTTTAATTGTTAGATTAGGCCAGTTTCGGCTCAGTTGAGTTTCAATTTCACAACATGGGTTTTAGACGAGAATATTATAATTTGCTTGAGGATATAGACGGGCTTGATAATGCCTGATATCACAGACGGTAGGCAGTTTGCCATTTTAGCTCTATTTATGCTTAGGGTTATTGTGAAATGTACATTTATTTGTAGATTCAAAACAATGACTATATTTGAATTAAACGGAATAACAAACACGATACAATATAGTTAGTTATATGAGCACATTTCACCGCGTCATCTCTTCGAACTATAACTGATGATGACTGAAGGGTAGATGTTTCTGGATGGGGTGATCGGAAAATTTCACCTCTTTGTTGTTACCTCCTACGCTAGAGAGCAGCAGTCTACTGGATGATCGGCGACGATACTTTGGGTAGCGACGTTTCCAAGCTCTGTTTCATAACTAACCGTGAAATCGTACCTATTTCGTACCAATAAACAATAAAGTAGATATATGCATGGAAAATGGAAGCAGAATTTGGGTTCACTCATGTTGATACGGATATTTGTGTCAAAAGCCTATCGCCGATCCTCCTTTGATGTTAGGGCCACTTCTGCCTCCCGTAAACGTTTCACTCTCACAAGGAAAAAAAGCTTCCGACCGAAATACGCTCGCAATATCCTCCGAGAGGCGGATCAGAAGAAGAAAAATGCGTCAGAAGAGCGTCAAGCTGACAAGACATAATTCAATTCTCTCCCGGTCTCTCGTCTATCACAAATGATTAAAGAGAAACTGAGTGATGAATCGTTGGATTCAAATTATGGCAACATCCGCTCGCGTGTTTCACGTTGAAGCAAACAATGCTCATCAAGTTCCTTTAGTGGAGGGTTTTGTCGAGGGAGGAGTGAGATAACGCAACCTTTCGCTCTGTTTAAAAAATGATTAAATCGCGTGTCACGCCGTGTTTGGTGGAAACGTTGGCAGGTAAGAGAGGTACAATTGCCACGAACCACAACCTGACAGTATTAACGGCTAATTATAGTATTATAATGAGTCCTCTATTCGTGGTTATGGTCAGAAAATGAGTTGAGTGTAACTCCTATGGAATTTACGCGCAAACTTAGAAATTATTTGCAGTATTTCAACAGACCTGGACGACAGATAACGCAACTAATAACCGATCTTAGCACGATACGGCCGAACATAGTACACGCGCATGCCCAGTTGAGATGAGGCCTAGGGAGATAAGTTCGGGTGCAGGTCATCTCCCCACACGTAAGCGGATTACACTAAGCTGGTGTTCGCGAGCTAATAAGGCTACCCTCGCTTGGAGAAGGGAGGCCGGTGTCAACTCCTCGCAAGCGGGAATGCCAATAAGTACATATTTCGTCATCTTAATTATTTATCATTTTCTTCGTTTTGTGATGAATTTTCGTTTTGAACGGACGACAAGTAAATAACTGAGCTGGCGGAACGGTATTCCGGTCATCAAGAGATAACTCGGCCTTATCTCTAAGGAACTCTCTATTAAATGTTTCATGAAATAACACTGCAAATTCTTACACGGGGGTTGGTTATTCCTCGGAGGAGGTGCGTGGAGACTCATTTCTTCAACATGGGGAAAATGGGAGAAACTGTGGGTGTGGCGGGTCCTGGACCCATTCCAATCGATTCAGCGTCCAAAACTTAGTGAGAATGATACCCCACTGGCCTAAATCACGAAAAATCTCGAAAATACATTTTTTGAAATACACATTTTGACCCCGGCCCTGCCCAGATTTGGTCCGATCGGACTGAAAAGTTTTGAGGACCAACTAGAGCCGGGAACAGACCCCTGGCCAAAATTTTAGATTTTTAGAAAATTTTCTACTACCAAAATCGGTGCGGACGGCGTATGGCGGACGGACATTTGTGAATTTTGATCTAGACACCTTGAGACGCTCAGAAAAGAATTTTGGGTTGAATCGGAGAGATTGACTTTCTGCATGAAAACATAGGTTGATTATTCAAGGAATAACCAACCAAAAAATGAGAGTTTATTAACCAAAATCGAACGAAAGCTGTGAGCGGTAACACAATATCGTTTCACTGTCGGCCTTAAAGAATGAAAAAAGAACATTTCGTTGCGACATCATAAAATTTACGGCCGTCCGTTCAGGAAATCGGATAGATCACCTCAAATGCCAACGTGAATTCGCCACATGGGAGGTCTAAATCCGCATGACGGATTAGGGGAGATAGTACCCAATTAAGTTACCGAACAAACAAGCAATTAATGGTTAGAAACACGCTGCCTACCTATATCGGCTTCACGTGGAGGGAAGACGAATAGCTAAATGTAAATCGGCGTTCGATCATTGTTCACAGCCCTCTCGAGGTCTCAATATGCAAATACATAACGTATATATGATGGTAGGAGGAAAATTGAGCCCTGTATGACTCGGCGAACTTGGAATGGAGAAAAAATTGCAAGAACTCGTTGAAGTAACACCTCCCTCAATGTGATATTATCGATTTATGTTGTGATTTTCGTAAGGTAATCCATTTAAATCGGAGAGATTGACCTTTTGCATGAAAACTTATGTTGATTATCCAAGGAATAGCCAACGTTTATTGGAACGATTATGAAGATGAATGAACTCCAAAATTCACGTATTTTTAGGTGTTTGTACAATCACGATCTATTGCTGCGTGGCTAGGTCGTTGGAAGCTAGCGGCCCAAAAGTCCGCAAACTAGTTTTGAGGCCCCTCTACACAGGATCCACATATTCTCTGTTGCTAATGTAGATTCACTTTCGCTTTGTACACACAAATTACACGTTATGAACTTCACCGGCAATTCCCAACATCCCAAGTTAATTTCACTAGGTTTCACACACTAGTTCGCATCTCGGTCAACGCACCACCTCTAGACGATTGAGGGGGACTAATTTTCGGTCTATCAACATTCAGGTTGATGCTGATATATCATCAACTGTTTTTCAACCGAGAAATGGTGGTTTAAATAACCAAAATTGGAGGAATTCCAACTTCTTCAAAAACAACTTTTTTGAGTTTTCTTCTTTTTCTGCACCCTCACAATCTCCCCCTTTTTCCTAATTATACTACTCCCGTTCACATATACATGAAGCACAGCCTACGGAGAAAAAGAAAATGATGGAGCGAAGAGCTTTCAAAGGCGTACGGGTGGCCTGAATGATATATGGCTCGCCTGCCACGAATAATGAATAATTTACACCGAAGTCAAGGGCGGTTTAATCAGAAAAGGAGCCAGCCACCTTCTTTAATAATAATAAACAACTTGTAGGTGTTTGTAGAGGAGAATCGTCTGGCTCTAAAAGGAGTTATGGTGTAGAGCGGAGGTTTATTCAAGCTGGAACGCATCTTCGTAACTAAACTTGAATTCTTCATACTGTTTTTAGCAATACTTGTACTGATTGTACTGATTGATGTCGTGCACTTCAGGTGAGGTTGAAAATTCTGATTACTTTGCAAATTGATTTGCTTTTTTCCTCAGTCTTTACTTTTATTGGTTGGTTATTCCTTGAATAATCAACCTATGTTTTCATGAAAAAGGTCGACCACGCCGATTCGGCTCAACAATTTTTTTCTGGGCGTTTCAAGGTGTCTTTATTATTCAAGGAATAACCAACCAAAAGTCAAATGTCCGTCCGCCGTACGCCGTCCACCGTCCCCGCCGTTTTTTGAAGTAGAAAATTTTCTAAAAATCTGAAATTTTGGTGAGGGACCCGTTTCCAGCTCTAGTTGGTCTTCGAAACTTTTCAACCCGTACAGACCAAATTTGGACGGGGTAGGGGTCAAAATGTGTTTTGGTTGGTTATTCCTTGAATAATCAACCTATGTTTTCATGATAATGGTCAACCTCTCCGATTTGGCTCAAATTTTTTTCTGGACGTTTCATGATGTCCTGATCAAAAAAGGTCGATGTCCGTCCGCCGTACGCCGTACGCTGTCCGCCGTACGCCGTCCATCGTCTGCGCCGTTTTTGGTAGTAGAAAATTTTCTAAAAATCTGAAATTTGGGTCAGGGGTCTGTTCCCAGCTGAGATGGGTCCTCGAAACTTTTCAGCCCGATCGGATCAAATTTGGAGGGGGTAGGGGTCAAAATGTGTTTTTTGAAAAATGGATTTTCGATATTTTGGGTGATTTAGGCGAGTGGGGTGTCATTTTCCACTAAATTTTGGACGCTGAATCCAATAAAATGGGTCCCAGAACAATTGGCACCCACTGGAAGAAGTTATGGGTCAAATTGGGTATTTATTACCCATTTTGAATATGTGTTTTCGGGATTTCTGCTACCTAGGCATGTGGGGTATCATTTTCCACTAAATTTTGGACGCTGAATTCAATGATGTGTGTCACAAAACGATTGGCACCCACCGGAAGAAGTTATGGGTCAAAATGGGTATGTATCCACCCATTTTGTATGTGTCAGGATTTCTGGTGCCTAGGCGTGTGGGGTATCATATACCCCACACCCCTGGACCCTGAATCGATTGGAATGGGTCTGGGACCCGCCACTCCCACTGTTTCCCCCATTCGAGGAATAACCAACCCGTGTGTAAGAATTTGCAGATTTTGAAAAATGGATTTTCGAGATTTTTGGCGATCTAGGCAAGTGGAGTATTATTTTCCACTAAATTTTGGACGCTGAATCCAATCAAATGGGTCCCAGAACGATTGGCACCAACTGGAAGAAGTTATGGGTCAAATTGGTTACCTATCTACTCATTTCGAATGTCTGTTTACGAGATCTCTGATACCTAGCGTGTGGGGTATCATTTTCCACTAAATTTTGGACGCTTAATCGATTGGAATGGGTCCGGGACCCACCACACCCACAGTTTCCCCCATTTTCCCCATGTTGAAGAAATGAATCTCCATGCGCCCGGTTCGAGGAATAACCAATCCGTGTGTAAGAATTTGCAGTGTTTTTTCCCCTTTCTATTGATGGCAGAGGGCAGTACTGCCCCGGATCCCGTAAGTGGCCATCTTTGCACTGTCAGCTGGGCTGGGTAGCCCTTAACCAACTATCCGCTGCCGAGCGGCAGCGAATGCCGGACAGTCGCATAGCGCGTGCACAGCTCTCTCCGCCTCCTTGGCACACCACCTGCAGTTTATTGTCTCTGATTTGCCCACCTTGCCCGGTCGGTACCTGAGAGGGCAGTGACCAGTGTACATGATTGTGAGGATTTTAAGCTCCCTGCTTCTCAACGTGAGGAAAGTCTTTGCCCTCTTTGAGTTTGGTGTGATAACGAGCTTGGGCTGCCTGAGGCCAGGTTGCCTCTGCCAGTGAGCAGCCACTTGAGAGCACTCCCACATTTTGACCTGCTAGTTCGGGTAGCTTTAGGAGATAGCGTATAATAGTGTTCCTCCTTGCGAGCCTCTTCTGGGACTGAAGGCACTCCCACGCCAACCTCAAGGTGAACTTGAAGGCCGCAATAGCCTTAAAGCTGCCTAGCTGCCTGAGAGTATGGTGATTCTGGCGCAGATGAGCCCCTGTCGGAGGATCTCCTGCTCACAGGCAGCAATGGCAAGGACCTCCGCCTGGTAGACAGTGACGAACCGGCCTAGGGGGGCAGCCACTAAATAACCCGGCCCCCTCACCCCCAGGCTAGCCCGACCATCCACCAGCGAACCATCAGTGTATCACCTCTGTGAGCCCTGGGGAAATAAGGGTGAAGCACCCTCTTAGTGCTTTTGGTCATGAATGACCACTTTGAAGGGTGTGTGGAAGTTAGTCTTCTCTGGCATTACATCAGAGACTGCTAGGGCGGACTTGTCAACCTTGACCCTGTTTAGGATTTCAATTAGGTCCTTCAGTCGGAACTTGTGGTGTTTTGTAAGCGCCATCCTCCCCGCTGCCTGGAATGCACATCGTTGCACGAACAGGTGAAGGGGGTCCAGGAGGGCCAGTCAGGAATTTGTAACGTAAAATGGTAAATTTAAAATACGCAGCACAAATAGATGTGGAACAAATTAGAGTAGTATAGTATAGTAATTTATTAATATTGCGAACAATAAGAATGAAGGGCCTGGACAGGCCCCTGACCTACACGCCCAGATCCATCAGCTATAAAAAATGACGATGTAATACAATCATTTTCTTGTGAACAACTTCTACATAAATGGAATAAATAAATTGAAATTGAATTGAGTTAATCAAGTGAAAGCTCTGAATAGCAAACAAAAAATCGTCGAAGGTTTATAGCTTAATCGCCATAAACGAAGGGATGAAACATGGTTTTCAACATTTTTGGCGGCCTAGGTGCAGAATGTCATGTTCCTATCCTGGCTCTGTTTCTTCTACTTTCAAATGTTTGTTCAAAAGCTCCTTTTGATTCCGTTTCAACTCGAAAGCTGTTTCGGGTTCCGCTCTCCCGAACTCACTTTTATCTCCCAGTAGAGCATTGAGACATTACGAACTGAGCCCTTACCCACTCCAGCTATAACGATGTACGTAAATGGCGAACTATTTTCCCCATTTCGAAATGATGATTATGTGGAGTTTCCGCCGTAATAATACGACGTTATACTGAAGAAAAAGTAGAGCTCACAACAACAGCTAGAGCCTAGAGCTCAGTTTGGGTCACAACTAGGACATTAGGTTGATCCTTCTCGTGCCAAGAGAGAGAAAGGGCCAAATGAGAAGTCTACTGCGGTTCTGCTCATTCAAATGAATCCAGCGCATTTCCTGAGGAGGAAAGGGTTTTTTGGAATTCGCGGTAAATGCGGTGACTGAGGCTGGATCGCGAGGAGTTGGAGCTAGGGGTTGAGGCGGCCCATCTGCTTTACGCCTTTTCTCAAACTTATACCAGCCACCAGCTCCCCACCTGCCCCGTTTTTTTTTTTTTTTTTTTTTTTTTTTTTTTTTTTTTTTTTTTTTTTTTTTTTGAGTTTCTTTTATAACAGCAATCCCCTTGACGCCGTTACACTTCCGAGCCACTCCCTAAGTGGCGCTTATCACTATCCTTAACAGAGTTTTTGAAGAGAGAGTGAGAGGGGAAAAAGAAATCGTTTTGAGGAAAGTGGAGAGTTCAATCCAAACGATACAAGAAAATTGTATCACAATAATTCGTGAATATTGCCAGACTGGGCCGCATTGAGGCATTCCGCCACTTGCCAGTTGAATGTTCGAGTCAATGTTGGTCAGGACACCCGCGATAAGGACCGTAATCCCTCGCACATAATGAAATGATGTACGTAGAAGTTAGTCCTTGATCTTGGTTATTCGAATGGTTCTAGGAAAATCGAGCATCCTGCATATTAAATAAATATGTAGATGAACGGTAGTTTGCTTATTTATGCTCACCGCAAACCCCTACACCTCGCGTTCGTAGGAGGCATGACGTCAATGCTCAGAATTACCTTCATTCTTCGTCTAAAGGGTCTCCCTCAGCAAGCTACTCACCGCCCGCAGCGGGTTACAAAATCTGAATAATTAACTTCTCTGCCACTTCAGCGTGAATCTCTCACATACCTTGTGGCCTCAGCAGATTTATTGGATTCTAACTGCGAGGGAAACCCCTGCCCAACTGTAGTAACGGGAATCATCTTCTGCTATCCTCTGTGAGCGACCTCAAAGAATTATTCAGCTCAGTCGACCTCAATCTCCTTTTAATCATATTTTTTTCAATAGGAAAATTCAAAAGAGTTCATGTTTACGAAGAACTCTGCTCCAAGGGTAGAAAAAACACTAAAATCAAATATCATATCAGAGAATTGGAAAAACCCTAATCAGCCGAACTATCTGGAAAAAGTAATCTCGAAGAGTGCGCTAGGAGCAGAGTAGGGGATTTTTTCAATAAGGGCTGGTCAGAACCAACGAAATTCTTGGGAAAAAACAACAGCCTATGGACGAGTGGGCGGCTCACCGGTAGAAACAAACGTGTCTTATTTACTTCATCCACCGAAAATTGAGTCCTAATCCAAAACGAGGCTTTACGCATCTTGATCTTTTGCCCTGAATTTGTCAGCTAAAATTAATAAGTGCAGAAGGATTGTTGGAAACGCAAAATTAAACTTGATAATGCCGAATGAATCCTATCACTCTTATTCTGAAGCGAGACTTCTTCAACTGGTAATTAACCGACGAAATCATCGAGCGGCTCGACAAAGTGGCTTTTCATTGCCTTTACGATCCGTTTAATTACAGACTGTTACAATAGTGGAGAAAGTCATCTTTGCCCAAGCCTCTTCCTCTTTGCTCGTCCATGGTCTTTTCCTCGTGATATTGGAAGAGACGACTATTGGAAGACGAAAGGAGGAGAAATAACCTCATTTCGAGAATCGTCGGTTGGCTCTGCTCCTAAAGGGTGTGGAGATGAGAGGGAAAGGCCGAATCATCAACAATGGTCGTCCCTGAAGGATTTTCTCGAGGAATCGTATTAATGAAGACTAATGCTTTCCTCCTTTCCACCAAAATCCGAAGTTTCGTCACTTCCGACCTCCTCCAAACCCAAGTTGTTCGCGCTAGTCGAACGTGAAATCTGCTTGAGAGCCCAGGAAAGCTGAGGGAAAGTTGCGTTCTCCCTTACCCGCAAAGCCGGAGAGATTTTCGACCGCTGTGGAAAATGTGAGCGAGGTTTCTGGGGTGAAAATAACTTAGAACATCCCCCTCAGATTCTGACCCTTTTAGCCCGTCATCGTGTTTCTGATGATGTTTCGCAAACTACCAGGGGCTTCCTCATCCCCCAGTCTCTTTTGTGACTTGAGTTAAATCCGGAACCTCGGAATGAAGAACCGGTTGGTGATTCAAGGATATCCGGAACAACCAAGGTGATGAACAAGTCAATCGCATTTCAATTATCGAAGTTCTGTTGTGAAAGCAGCTCGAGGTAAAAGCGCGCGATGGGTGCTATCAGAGATGCTATATTGTAAATATAAGTGGATGAAATTTCTCGGAACAAGGGGTAAACTAATAATTCAGATTTCCATGTTTGATGTTTAACAACTTTTCCATCAAACTGAGCGACGCTTTTGAAGCTGAATTAAGTCGAAAACTATCGATGAAACTGATTTCTGGTATGAGATAACTGGAAGAACGCAACGGGCAACTTTTTCTTCCCTCGTTCTCTCCAAAAAGCCACCGGATAATTCCCAGTCTCTCGTGTTTAGGCAAACCAGTAATCGAGAGCAGAAATTCTCATTCATATGGTCTGTCCTAATTTCCGTATCTATATTTGGGAGGTGTCATTTTTATTGTAGAGTTTCCTCATCCTTGAAATACAGGGACTCTTTTATTTTAATTGTCATCCTGTGGCCGTACAATGGAGAATCAACCGAAACCTATCTCCAAAGTGGAGCACCGTCGGTCGTGGTTACTAATTGGATGGGTGATCGCTAGTAAGTGGGCTGACCTAGAAATTTTTCGCCTTAGGATGAACCCGCGAAATGTTCAGTACGAGTGTCTCGAAGGTGACATAACGGAGGAACAATCTTTCAACCCTTTCAAGGGTATAACGATATGCAACACATATAGGAGACCAGACTGGGGAAGCATATTCCAGCTTTGGCGAGACGAGAGCTTTGTAGAGGAAAATGGTGGCGTTAACTCCCTGGTATTATGCTGCGTAGCATGGCGTTCCAGTCTACTAGTACCTCGAGAAGGTCTGGTGCTCATCAAAACGGATACTTGGATCTCAGCCTCTGCACACCTAGCGAAAAAACGCTCCCAACAACGGTTGAAATATTAGGTGAAATGTGACCACACACGTGAAGGGGTTGAGAAATAGTTTGTTTTCACCACATCAAACCTCAACGCAGTGAATGACCGACTGAATGGTCTCGCAAGCAAATCACATCTAACTGAAGATCTCCACGTCATCAGCGAACAATAGTCAGCAGACCTCAGTTTTTATACACCAAGTGACAATGTTGATCGCGAGGATCAAACGATCGATCAGGTTGATACGAAAAGACCCAGGCTGGAAAGTCCTCTTATTCTATACTACATTTTCTTCAATAATCACTGTTCAATAAAAATTACTGTACACCTACGGCAGTAACTGCCATATCAATACTATTATTGTTCAGTACCCATCAATGAAATGCTCTCATATCCTCGTTACAAAAGTATATTTCGAAGAAGTCGTAACGTGAGGTAGTATCATCAAAAGAACCCTTCTCTCTTTTGTTAGAGTGCAGTACTATGAGGAAGTATTGCCTAAATTTTCTAAACTTTGCATAACGTAATGACAAAACATAATTTTTAAGTAAACACTGCTGGATATCACTCAACAGTGGTGCAACAAGGAAGGACTGTACGTCAACCCAGCCAAAACCACTGTTGTTTCCTTCACTCGTAGAAGGAAAACCTCCTCAGTCCCACGTCACTCGTGCACTGGCCAAGGGCATGACCGCTATGTGGTCATGTCGCAGAATGCATGGCAAGACGTGGGGACTCACATATTCAAGGAATAACCAACCAAAATGAAAATCCAAAACAAAATTACTGAAGCCGTTTCGATTTTTTCCAAAAATAATTTCATCGAACTGCTGAAGAATACATAATGGATAAAAAATATCGAGGAATTGAAATGTGTCATCATTATCATTAGCGTAACGAATGCTGCCTGAAGCAGCGCAGTGTCGTGCCAAATTTCCTCTTTTGTCAAAGGGGCAACCTTACTATTTTGTGCCTTGAATTTGGATTTCAAATTATATCCCGCGGTTGGTGCATTCAAGAACTTAGTCAATAATGTTATCTGAATGAAAGACGCTGAAACACCATTTTTACTGGTTGCGTTTGCCATTCGTACCCCGTTTTTCCAATTTTATTGGAAGTAGTGCTGGAGATAATGTGCTTATTTGCAGCCAAAAGCGCTTCGTGATTTGAACGGTGGACTGCTGAACCTGACGTTGAAGGCTGTTGGCCAGTTTGGGTTTTCATATTTGAACTAGGAATTGCTAAGGTCTCATCAAAATGAGGATCCAAATCCTTTAATAACTTCATGTCCTGTTTCCCTATCACATTACTCTTGTTGCACAGAAAATCCCAACCGACCAAGGGTAACCAAGAGTAAAACAGACGTATGTTTGCTATAGTATCAACAGTAATTGAGAAAATTCGACGCCCACTTCTCATGCTGCCATCAGTAATAATAAGACACATTGACTCAGACATTTCATATAAGAAAAGGTAACCATGAGTCAAAGTTAATCACAAAAAGCCACAAATTCATACACAGGGGTTGGTTATTCCTCGGACCAGGCGCATGGAGACTCATTTCTTCAACATGGGGGAAATGGGGGAAACAGTAAGTATGGCGGGTCCCGGACCCATTCCAATCGATTCAGCGTCCAAAATTTAGTGGAAAATGATAACCCACTCGTCCAGGTACCAGAAATCTCGAAAACACATTCAAAATGGGTAAATGGTGCCAATCGTTCCGGGATCCATTTCATTGGATTCAACGTCCATAATTTAGCGGAAAATGATACCCCACACGCCTAGATCGCCAAAAATCTCGAAAATCTATTTTTCGAAATACACATTTTGACCCCTACACCGCCCAATCTGGTCCGGTCGGGCTGAAAGGTTTCGAGGACCAACTAGAGGCAAAAACGGGACCCAAATTTCAGATTTTTAGAAAATTTCCTACTACCGAAATCTGCATGGACGGACATTTGACCTCACCTCTCCCAGGTTAAGACGTCATTATGCTGATTCATTTTCTTCTTGATTGACCAATTTTCCAAAATTGCGTGTAATATTCTAAAGGACTCCTGGCTTGGTATCCAACGACCTTGAATGGGATCTTCACGCAAATCCTCCCTAACCAAAAGTTCGTACGCCGTTAGGATGGTCCCAGTCACTTGGGAAGCAGTCAGTGGAGCATCAAGAGCTCACAAATTCCTCAGGATTTCAGTAGCCGTCGTATCGTGAAGTAACATGTTCATAAGAGGAAGGAGGAGGAGCTCGTGTCAGGGGTAAGACGTGTTGAGAATGGCAAGACCGTTTTGCGTACAACAAAGAGGCGTGGGAGGATATACCAGAAAATCATTAGCCCTCGTACTCGAGCCGAGGCCGCAAACGGATTTTGAAGGTAAAATGTTACTGATCTCCTCGAAAAGGCGTCTGGATGGGAACCGAGGGTTAATCCATCGCTTCTCTCGCTCTGTTCTTTTCACTTGGGTGTTCACTCCGAGTTGCGGATCACGTTCCCTCATCCGCCTCCACGAACGTTCACCTGAGATACTAATTGTCCGGTCTCATCCCCGCACCGTGCCAAAATATTTATCGAGTGCTGTTCGGTTGACCGATTTCACTCTTGACCCACAGAATCATGAGATGGTCGAAGTTCGATCACGAATCCAATACGGAACAAACGTAACGAAATAGAAAGGTACGCGTACAATTAGGCGGTTGAAATTGAGTCATTCCATCCATAATCTGTGGGAATCAAGTTTAATATTATAGTAGTGCAGATTTGTCTTCGTATTAAATAATGAAATTGTTTTGTATTTTTTAGAAAAGTTATCTTTACGTTACTTTTCCTTTTACAGTGGTGAACTCATCTTGTCTTCCACGAGTAATGCTGATAGAGTTTTGACTATAAAAATCAATTTATGCTTTCATGCAAAAGGTTAACATCTCCGATTTGGCCCACATTTTTTTCTAGACGTTTGTAGGTGTCTAGATAAAAAAAAAAAATCAAATGTCCGTCCACCGTACGCCGTCCAGGCTTTTTTTAGTAGTAGAAAATTTACTAAAAATCTAAAATTTGGGTCAGAGGTCTGTTCCCGGCTCTAGTCGGTCCTCAAAACATTTCAGCCGGATCAGATAAAATGAGGGAGGAGTAGGGGTTCAAATGTGTATTTCGAATAATGGATTTTCGAGATTTTTGACCATCTAGGCGTGTGGGGTATAATTTTTCACTAAATTTTAGACGCTGAATCGATTGGAATTGGTCCGGCGCCCGCCACACCCACTGCCTCCATTTTCCCTAGGTTGAAGAAATGAGTCTCCATGCGCCTGGTCCGAGGAATAACCATCCCATGTGAAAGAATTTGCAGCGCTTTTAGCATATGTTCAATTCTGCAGTAAGAACGCTCGTTTTTTCGCATTAATGCTCAATGTTTTCGATTAATTCCCACCAGGAAAACTAAACTGTACTATTGAAAATATTTAATTATTCTGGAGAGGTATTTTAATGATCCACCCGAATTTGGCGCGGAAAGAATGAAAATCGGCGATTGTTAAGAATTCCTCAAAATGGTTCTAAATTCCTTTTTTCTACCAACGGTAAAATCAATTGCTGTTGAATTTTCTTCTCATAGAAAGAGAGAGGTTGAATTTTTGATTGTGAGTTTTCAGAGAAGTTCTGGACTTTTTTGAGTTTTCTTCAAAACCACGAACTTTGTCCGGTGGGTGCTAATCATTTCGGACCCGTTCTTTTGATAGACCGTCCACAATTTTGTGGATAACAATACCCCCAAATTCGGTTTGATCGGATTGAAATGATTTGAATACCAACTAAAGCCGGAGGGAGGTCCCTGACCAAAATTTCAGATTTTTAGGAAATTGTCCACAACCGAAAATGACGCTGACGACGGTAGAGTGGATTATTCAAACGGTGATTTTATTTTGGGAATAAAGTATACGAATGTTTTGAGAGCAAGAGCAGTAACGAGCTCGATTGAATACAGACGATTCAATTCATTTTGAGCCCAAACCACAACTTACTGTGGCCGCATTCGAGCTGTTGCATAAGCGGGTTAGTACCGTGATAATCAGCTCGGCTACATGCCGTTTCCACGCCGTAGGTAATTCAGGGAAATTGTATTACCTCGCAATTGGCCAGAGCGATGACTTTTCCATTAAAGTCGAATTATAAAAGGACGCTCGATTAACCCCATGGATAGCCGAAACAGCATTATGAGGACGCAGAACAATCCAGGCGTCCTCACGTTTGTTTTAGTAAACATTCATCTTTCGACCATTGGATTGAACTGAACGAGCGCTAAGCGACAGGAGTCTGGAATGGGGCATCCATTCATCGTGAGCAATTTCGTCAGACACAATACTAACGACTAGAAGCGTCCAAAGGCAATATATTATTCCCAGGAGTCTCCCTCTGACCGGCAATCAGCCGAGTCACATAACTTCGCAACTGGGCCATGTTTATAGTAGGTGGTTTATGGGAGCTACATTTTACTGGTCCCGATATTGGTATACACCGGTGGGAAGGAATGAAAATGAGAGTAATCTGTTCCGTGGCGAGAACAAGATTGGCAAAATCGCGCGTAACTACAACCATCATTTATCCACCTCCGACTCGTTCTGTTTCGATAGTCATTGTGACGTGCTAACGTGCGGTAGTCCACAAATCAACTCCTTTGAATTGATCGGATCGTCAACTATTGACGAACGTTGAAAAACAATGAAATCGCGAAGAAGGCTTTTCTCTGAAGGAGCATGAAGGTAAATCTATTCGACCACACTTTGAGCTTCACGTATACGAGCTTCAATCATTACTGGAAGGTGATGATTGCCGTTGGTGCATGTGGTCAGCCCATGGGGCATAGTTCTACATCCAAAATGGAATAACGCTGCAAATTCTTACACAGGGATTGGTTATTCCTCGGCGCATGGAGACTCATTTCTTCAACATGGGGAAAATGGGGGAAACCGTGAGTGTGGCGGGTCCCGGACCCGTTCCAATCGATTCAGGGTCCAAAATTTAGTGGAAAATGAAAGCCCACACGCCTAGGTACTAGAAATCTCAAAAACACATACACAAAATGGGTAGGTACATACCCATTTTGACCCACAACTTCTTCCGGTGGGTGCCAATCGTTCTAGGACCCTCTTCAGCGTCCAAAATTCAATGGAAAATTATACCCCTGTACGCTTAGGTACCAGAATCCCGAAAACACATATTCAAAATGGTTAGATAGATACCCATTTGACTCATAACTTCTTCCGGTGGGTGCCAAAAATCTCAAAAATCCATTTTTCGAAATACACATTTTGACCCCTACCCCGCCCAAATTTGGTCCGATCAACTAGAGCCGGGAACGGACTCCTGACCCGAATTTCTGATTTTTAGATGTTTTTCCACGGGTCAAATACCCATTTTGAATATGTGTTTTCGGGATTTCTGCTACCTAGGCGTGTGGGGTATAGTTTTCCACTAAAGTTTGGACGCTGAATCCAATAAAATGGGTCCCAGAACGATTGGCAACCACCGGAAGAAGTTATGGGTCAAAATGGGTATGTATCCAGCCATTTTGTATGTGTCAGGATTTCTGGTGCACGAGTGGCACAAAGCCATTTACACAAACTCCTCATCCAGTTAATTTTCAATGTTACCAAGTGTAATTCTACCGCCAATGACGGGTTCACGTGAATCCCACTATTGAAAGCGTCTTGTTGTTAATCCAATTATCTAAAAACACCCACTCCCTCGTTGCAAGCTCGCTCATGGTATTTTCAAAGTAAACGAAGCGATAAAAGAAAATTCCGTCAGAAGGTAAAACTGAACTGCGCTGTAAATACACTCTCAAAATAAAACCTGGCAAATAAATGAGAAACGAAGCCTTTTCCGAGTAGGTATGTGGACGGAGCACTTGGCTCGTAGCGAACACTTAGGGTTAATTTCACTCCATCACACCCCTCTCAATTCTACCCAATGTACTGTTCTAGTTCACTGTTTCAAACCGTCCGAAAACGACAAAGTGGCATTTGTGTTGAGGGTCGACCGAACCAGGTGTTTCACTACCGTAGGAATACAGTTTTCTCCGTGTACAATTTTACTAGAATTATTGTATTTGGCTTCCAAGAGAACCACGATTCATTCGAACACGATAAAGAGTAATTCAGGAAACGAGAGAAGTGGTTTTAATTATTCACGTCTGCTACGTGACTATGCTTGATTTTCAAGGTCCTCAAATCCCGATGGATCCCTCAATATTCTTCAGGGCTACGAATCTTAATGGCCAGGTTCTGAGGATCCCTGCTCATCACTTGCCAATCGATGGAACATTTACTTTCATAAAAGGAAGTGAAAGTCAATATTGAAACGACCAAGATTTCTCTAATGAAGGAATAAGGGTGTCTAGACCAAAAACGCTGCAAATTATTACACAGGGGTTGGTTAGACTCATTCCAATCGATTCAGCGTCCAAAATTTAGTGGAAAATGATACCCAACTCGCCTTGATCGCCGAAAATCTCAAAAATTTATTTTTCCCAAGACACATTTTGACCGCTACCCTCCCAAACTAGTCCGGTCGGGCTGGAAAGTTCCGAAGACCAAATAGAGCCGGAAATGCGTCCCTGACCAAAATTTCAGCTTTTTAGATAATTTTCTACTACCGAAGTCGGTGTGGACGGACATTTGACTTTTTTTATCTATATACCTTGAAACGCCCAGAAAAAATATTTGGGCCGAATCGGAGAGATTGACATTTTGCATGAAAACCAACCAAACTTGCTCACACCAAGGATAACTTCGAAATTGATTTTTGTTCCCCCTCCCGTGTTGTTTGTTTCACTGTTCCCGGTGCTCTCATCTGACTTTGATCCGAAGTACTCATTACCATTATTATTTACCTCAATGTAACAATGAAATAATAAAAGGGAGAATGGTGCATAGAATAATGAGACCGTTCTCAGAAACAGCTTCAGTTGAGTACGTTGATAAAATAAATTTTTACGTTCCAGGAAATGTGTTCTCCTCACCTTCAAGCTATATTCATTAATGTTTTGTTTAAAAGATATCCGAGTGGAAATAAACGCGGGGCATTTCTAATTTTTTTATCCAAGAAGTTTCTGTTTTTTTTTTTTTTTTTTTTTTTTCAGGGAAAAATTATGGGGGTTGGTGTGAATTATTACAACATTTGTTTCAATAACGGTGAACAATTGATTTTTTTGTCTCATTTAAATATGTTGAGTTCGCAACGAAGTATTTGGGGGACTCAAAGGTCCAACTAGTCCAAATCCAGACACAAACAAAGAACGCTGCAAATTCCTTCACACGGGCTGTTTATTCCTTCAACATGGGAAAAATGGAAACAGTGTGTGGTGGGTCCCGCGCCAATTCCAATGGATTTAGCGTCCACAATTTAGTGTAAAATGATACCCCACACGCCTAGGTACAAGAAATCTTGATAACGCATATCCAAAAAGCGTAGACAGACACCCATTTTGACCCATAACCTCATCCAGAGGGCGCCAATCGTTCCGGAACCCATTCTATTGGACTCAACGTCCAAAATTTAGTGGAAAATGATACCTCACACGCCTAGATCGCCAAATATCTCGATAATCCATTTTTTAATATACAAATTTGAACCCCTACCCCGCCGAAATTTGATCTGATCGGGAAAAGTTTTGAGGACCATCTAGAGCCGGGAAAAAACCCCAGACCCAAATTTCAAATTTTTAGAAAATGTTCTACTACCAAAGTCGGCGTGGATGGCAGACGGCGGCCGGAGTACGGCGAACGGAGTACAGTGGACGGGCGTTTGACTTCATTGATTTAGACACCTTGAAACGTCCAGAAAAAAATTGTGGGCCAAAAATCTCGCACCCCAGTAAATCAATATCACATTTGAATTGGCCAGCGTCACTCTTCCTTTACTCAACACTTGTGGACTGACAGTGGAAATAATGCACTCCATGCCAATACGTCATATGTACTTTTCCAGGGCATTACTTATGATAATGGCCCTCTTCTTCAACTCACCACTGTGTACATTTGTTCCATGAGGGACGAACAAATGGAGCGTACGCCTCATGAATATTAACCGCCGCGTTGTTAGCACCGTTCCGATATACTTGTTTGTCAGAATTCCCTCGACCATGACTCATTTAGAGTGAATTGTGAGAAATAATTGGAACTGCGCATTAAAATTCAACGTACAACTGATTCACTCTTGAGTTGAAACTGTTTTTATTCTTTCATAAATCAATTTGATAGACACATGTTGAACCATCATGGAATGAACAATGTATTTCTGCTGAGAATGACCGTAGGTTTGCAGAATACTGGCAGAATGTATTTTATTAATGTTCTCTTATTATATCATCACAACACAGTTCAGCACTCTTTCAATTCTCATCTGATTTTGGTTGGTCATTCCTGATGTTTTCATGCAAAAGGAAAACCTCTCCAAATCAGTAATAGAAAATTTTCTAGAAATCTGGAATTTTGGTCAGGGACCCAATTCCGGCTCTAGTTGGTCCTCGAAACTTTTCGGTCCAGACGGACCAAATTGGGGGGGGGGGGGGTAGGGGTCAAAATGTGTTTTTTGGAAAATGGATTTTCGAGATTTGTGGTGATGTAGGCGTGTAAGGTATCGTTTTCCACTAAATTTTGGACGCTGAATCCAATGAAGTGGGACCCGGAACGATTGGCGCCCTCTGGATGAGGTTATGGGTCAAAATGGGTGCCAATCTACCCATTTTGAATATGTGTTTTCGAGACTTCTGGCACCTAGGCGTGTGGGGTATCATTTTCCACTAAATTCTGGACGCTGAGCCGAATGAAATGGGTCCTGTACCTTCCACTCTCACTTTTCCACCCACTTTCCCTATGTTAAAGGAATCAGTCTCCATGCGCCAGGTACGAGGAATAACCAACCCGTGTAAATGAATTTGCAGCGTTTTTCATCATTGGCTACCGATTTCTACTACAGATAATACACAAACAAGTAAGTACGAATAAGTTTCAATTCGGGACTGAGCAGTTTAAATTCACGCTGGCAGCTGTGCGATGGAAGATTGATATTTCCCAGCGTCACAATACCAACCGGCTTAAATAATGTATTTTTGAACGTTTCCTCCTTTTTTTCAATTTAATGAAAGTACTAAAACGCACGATGTTTCACCAAGCAGGTTAATCGGAGAATTGGATTTGCGAGTTTCATCTGCAATGATTTCCAGCGTTTAATCTCGTCGAGGATTGCCTACTCGATTTGAATCACCATAGCCATCTGAGTGTGATGAATTTGTGACTTTGATAACAACGAAACGATATTATTCATTTGGGTCCGTTTTCCCTCAGCTGGAACCGATCACAGCAATAACATTGATTCGGATGTATGCACTGGGATGTTGATAGAGCTTTCCAGGAAGCAGGAAAAAATGGATTTATACCAATAACGATTGTATTGTGAAGTTATCGTGTTTCATTCAACGTTATTGTTTGATTTCATGGACAATACGGCTTGCTCGCGATTTAAAATATCCAACAAAATAAACATATTACAGATTAATTTTGTTAACTCAATTCCGTACCAAGAGAAACCCAGATTTTACGTTAAAAGTAAATATATTCAAAATTTTAAGATCTATTAAATTGTATGAAAGGACCACAAGCTTTAAATTGGGGTGTCCTGAGAAACGCATATTATTTCCTTTTATTGGCCTCAACCGAACGCGGAGTAGTGAAGGCCAAGGTCGAGGCAAATCTAGTCATCAAAAGGGATTGCCTAAATCACGGTTGACGCAATGAAGCTTCATCAACTTGTTCATCCATCCCTTTCGCCGAACCTGCCTTCATCCTCATCCATACCGCTTCGCTCCAAGTTAATTTGCCACTGATTTGATTTGTATCAATTTGAAAAGCCATCGGACCCCTATCCCCTTTCCATAGTCGCATGTAATCAGTCTCCATCGACCTGTTGATACTTTCGGGCTGATTGTTTTATTAGTCACGTCGATATTAGGCCAGGAAAGTGGGACAACCGCAGGAATCGTGTTAACATCGCATCCATGTCATCGAAAGCCCATGGAAAACCCCAACCCACCAAACTCGTTTCGAATACCCTTGTAATTAATATGATTAAATCGAGAAGTGAATTAGTTTGAATCGTTCCACAAGTGGATTACTCACCTGAGACCGTTGCACGGTACACGGCTTAAGTAGAATCCTAAAAATTCTTCTTCTCTCATAATGTATATTCAAAAAAATCTCTAATAAACATTAATCAATGACAGCTATGAGGGGGGGGGGGGGGGAGGTTGTTGGCATCTTCTCGGGGTCAAAGAAGTTAATTATAGTTAAATATTTATTCAAATAGTAGATAATTCATCGAATCGAATAGACAAAAAAGTAATAAAATCGGGACAAACGCACTGTCGAAAACGCTGAAAATTCATTCACACGGGTTGGTTATTCCTCGGACCAGGCGCATGGAGACTCCTTCCTTCTACATGGAGAAAATGGGGGAAACTGTGGGTGTGGCTGGTCCTGGACCCATTTCAATCGATTCAGGGTCCAAAATTTAGTGGAAAATGATACCCCACACGCATACATTGCCAAAAATCTCGAAAATCCATTTTTCGAAATACACATTTTGACCCCTACCCCTCCCAAATTTTGTCCGATTGGGCTGAAAACTTTCGAGGACTGAGGCGTGTGGGGTTTTGTTTTCCACCAATATTTGTACACTTAATCGATCGGAATGAGTATCCATGCGCCTGATCCGTGGAATAACCAACCCCTATGTAAGAATTTGTAGATTTTTTTAAAACTTTCTTAAAACTCATCGTCTAGTCACCTGAGTCAGCTTATTCAAGGAATAACCAAGCAAAAACCAGTTTAACCCCATTTTGGAATGGAACCCTGTATGAACCGTAAACACTGCAGTGAAGGCTATTCCAAGAATATTACTCCATCTGGCGAATTATATGAAGAGGAGTTGAGCTACTTAGCCGGTTCTTTCGTTACACACCGTGTACAATGAAAGAGGAGTAGAGAACAAGAAGTAACAGAACCCGAGTTCGTTAATCTCTTTAGCCACCAACTTAGATTACGAAGAAACGTGGCTCTAGAAACGCAGCACCCACGTGATAAGAATGTCTACATTTGGGTTTGAAAGAGTAGTACTCTAAAATGGCACGATTCTGCCTCAAAAGGGGTGGCATCCGTCTCAGCTTAGCACCACGGGGATAAACCAGCCTATAATGAAGATTGAGTTAATTGAATACCTGATTGGATACCTTAATTGAATACCTGGAGCTCAACCGATGGAGCGGTGCTAATTTTGGGTTAACAATATTTGTTCGGGTCAAATTGTTTGGACCAGCTTTACCTCTTACTTGTATAATAAGTCTCTACCAAGTAGAGAGTATGCTTCTTGTGTAATCAACAAGTTTTGATGTTTGTTTGGTTTAAGATTCATACAATTTGCTCGCAGAGAGTTAGTATTTTTGGAATCATTATGTTCGACTTAGGTATGAGAAAATATGCCCCTGAAGAAGAAGAAATATGGAGAAACCCACTTGCCTCCATGTACAATAGTTGAACCGTCTGAGGCATGGTGAGAACTTTGTTTCCCAAGTACCAAATCCTAAATTCAGCTAGGGTTGGACAATTGATTTTCAGAACCCATTGCAGCACCCACATCGGATGACGCATCAAGGCATCCCGGCCTCACACTGTAGCCCAGTTCCGGATAAAGGGGACATTGCCATTTGGTCTGCCATCCAATTTCAACAGACTGCCACCATAAGCAACCCCAGTTGTATTATCCATGCATCCATACCATCCACGTCTTCATCAAACTCACAGCCAGTTTGACGTGCGAGATCCAGCAGAGCTGCGAAGTACCCAATCCACCTGTTGCTCGTATTGCTCGGGCTACCAGCCGTGGACATCGTCCTTCTGGCATCCTCAAGACCTTGACCTGATACCCCCCCAGCTAGGGCAAGCGTGTGCAGGAACGTTGGATCCACACTCGTTTCCAGGTGAGCAAAATAATTTGGTGTATTGCATGGGAACCCATTCCCCCAAGGGGACCATTGTTTTAAATAGCCTCTGCCCTTGTTCGAGCGTGCTGGACTGTGTAAGCCTCCTCCATTGTTTTATAGGTGCAATTCATCCCCAACCTTGCTGCTGCCGCTATTTCCTCAAAATGTTGACCAAATGGAAACTGGGTGTAAAGGTGACTCTCAAGTACCTGTATGACGTCAAAATCTGCACGCCGCAACCTCCATAAATAAATGAATCCGATTCAGCCAGTTCAAACACAACCGGGGGAAACATCACATGACCTTTGACTTGTAGGGATTCACAACCATCCCCTACCGGTTGCAGTATGCGTGCACCCTGTCAATGTTCTGTTGAAGGTCCTGGGAGGTCTCAGCAAGGATCACAATGTTATCATCAACACACTTGACCCATTTTGAATGTGTATTTTCGAGATTTCTGGTAGCTGGGATTGTGGGGTATCATTTTCCACTAAATTTTTGACCCAATGATATGGGTCTGAGACCCGCCACACCCATTTTTTCTCCCATTTTCTTCATGTTGAAGAAATGAGTCTCCATGCGCCTGGTCCGAGGAATAACCAACCCATGAGAATGGGTTTGCAGGGTTTTAGAAAGTTTTCTACTATCAAAATTGGCATAGACGGCGTACGGCCAATTTGCTCATTTCAATCTAGACACCTTGAACAGTTCAGAAAAAAATTTTTTTTTTTTTTTTTTTGCCGAACCGGAACTACTGACATTCTGCAAGAAAACATAGGTTGATTATTCAAGGGATAACCAACGAAAAGGGAATGTATTATACATCTAGGGATACAGTTGATATACCTGCCCTAAACAGGAGAAGGTGAGACTGTGACACCTTGTCACCATGTTAAAATGAAATGGTTACGTAGTTGGAGTGTGAAACTGACGGACGAACGTCACAAAGGAAGTAATGCGATTCAATTTGGCAAATGGTTTATTTCGTGGCGTTTGCGACGGGGAGTAAAATTTCAATGAACCCCTTTTCATTAGTTCGGACAGCGGAGGGACCAAATAGGTTAAAACGATCAACTTTCGCCTCGCCCGAGTCTCCAACATGGTCACGTAAAATATTGCCGCGGAAACGCAGTTGTTCCCTCGTTCCAAAGGTCATCAATCACGGTTGTTTTGTTTGTCTCGGAATTTTCGACCGCCGTACCGTGAGAGATCCCATCTCATACCAGTGGAAACAGGTAGAGGAATGCGGCTGTCGTTGAAGAAGGAAAGAGACCAACAAAGTAACGTAAAACCTACATATGTGACACAAGTGAAGCCATTTACACAGCTTATGATGAACAACGAAACCTGTTTTGTGATAACAACCTGATTGTAAGCCTGCAAATGGGGGAACAGTGGATGTGGCGGGTACCGGACCCATTCCAACCGATTCAGGGTCCAAAATTTAGTGGAAAATGGCGCCCCGCACGCCTAGGCACCAGAAATCTCGAAAACACATTCGAAATGGGTAGATAGGACCCCATTTTGACCCATAACCTCACCCAATGGGCGCCAATCGTGCCGGGACCCATTTCATTGGAATAAGCGTCCAAAACGTAGTGGAAAATAATGCTCCACACGCTTGGACATCAGACTTTTGGTTGGTTATTTTCATACAAAAAGTCAACCTCTCCGATTCGACCCAAATTTTTTTTCTGGACGTTTCAAGGTGTCTAGATCAAAATTAGCAAATATCCGTCCGCCCGTACGCCGTACGCCATCCACCGTCCGACTTTGGTAGTAGAAAATTTTCTAAATATCTTAAATTTTGGTCAGGGATCTGTTTCCGGCTCTAGTTGGTCCACGAAACTTTTCAACCCGATCGGACCAAATTTGGGTGAGACAGGGGTAAAAATGTGTTTTTTGAATAATGGATTTTTGAGATTTTTTGCAATTAAGGTGTTTGGGGTATCATTTTCCCCTAAGTTCTGGACGCTGAATCCAATGAAAAGGGTCCCAGAACGATTGGAACCCACTGGAAGAGGTTATGGATCAAAATGGGTATCTACAACCCATTTTGAACATGTGCTTTGGATGAGTACATGTGCACTGGATGAGGCTATGGGTCAAAATGGGTGCCTATCTACCCATTTCGAATGTGTGTTTTCGAGATTTCTGGTACATAGCCGTGTAGAGTACCATTTTCCACTCAATGTTGGACCCTGAATTGATTGGAATGGGTCCGGGACGCGCCACACCCCCTGTTTTTTCCCATGTTTTTTTAATCTAGACACTTTGAAACGCCTAGAACTAAATTTTGGGCCGAATAGGAGAGATTGACTTTTTGCATGAAAATAGGTTATTATTCTATTATTCTATTAATATCGATTATTATTATTCAAGGAATAACCGGCCAAAATGGGTTTACCTTCTGCAAGACATTAGATGATCATTTATTCGAGGAAAATATTTTTATTATTTTCGGATCATTCGTACGGTACATTGAATAATATGGCTTTTGATTATTCATTTCTCTAGTTCATGATTCCAATATATAATGTCGATCAATACGCTAGATCATCCGAGTTTTACTAACACAAGGAAGAATTGAAGGTGGGTTCTAGTTAGAAAGAGATAACTATGGACTGATGGAGTTATTCAGCAAATTTTTGTCAGCGAAAAACCCTATTCGACTAAATAAAGTGTCAGCATTTATTTGGCACGCTGGTGCCGTTTACGGACGAACGGCCTAATCCAGAAAGTTGAGCGGATCATAGAAAATGGGACAATCGCTCGCTGATAACTTTTCCTTTTTTTGTCGACAGAACGTTTTTTCTTGCGCATCAGTGCTACTGCTAAAGTTTCCCATCTGTCCGTAAAATTAAACCTCCGATAAATCCCAGTTTTTCTGTCTTTGTCCGGAGGGAAGGAGAGAAAATCCTTATAGGCGCAGCGCGGAGGGAAACTTGGTTATAAATGCCTTGAGATTACTTGGAGATAATCCTACGAATAAGGACTCGCCCGAAATGATGAGGGGGACAATTTACTGCTATTGTACTGCAGGCAAGGTATAATGGTCGAGAGGACGCTATCGAGAATGCCGCCACGAACGGAATATCAGCAGATGGCCCAGCTTCAATTTGCACCATGAGAATGATTACTGAGGGAGAGCGCCTACCTGCAAGTAGGTAGCGGTAACACAGTGCCGGAGGGTTTCAGATTAGAAGTGGATAGGTACGTATCCAACCAAGGAGAGCTGATACAAAGGTAACTTAGTATGCATATAAATTGCGGCCCCCAAGTGGCTCGTTTGCATACTTCCACCATTTCGGTCGCAGTTAAGATTTCACCCCTTTATACACTTTTTTTTTTTTTTTTTTTTTTTTTTTTTTTTTTTTTTTTTTTTTAAGTTTCTACTGAGTACTTGCTTACTTGTAGAATATCATGGAGGTTGTAGAACCTTATTCTAAATGAGTATTGTTGAGGTGGGAAAACAGGCTCTCAAATTCTTTCACAATGGTTTGTTATTCCATAGAGCAAGAGTATGGGGAAAACAGTGAGAGTGGTGTGTCCCAAACGTATTCCAATCCATTTAGCGTCCAAATTTTAGTCGAAAATGATACCCCACACGCCTCCTCGAAAATTCCCTAAAACCAAGTTTATTATTCCTTAAATTATCAACCTTCGTTTACATGACAGAGGTCAACCGGAGAGTGGCCTCAACATGTTACAGTTTGCGTTTCAATCGATTATGAGTCCAGGGCAATTCACAATTACTGTTTTCCTCATACTCCTTCTCCAAGAAATAATAAACCTCTCTGATTAAATTTGGTTATTAACCCAGTTTACTTATTGAGTTTTGGTTGGTTATTCCTTGAATAATCAACCCATGTTTTCATGCAAAAAGTCAATCTCTCCAATTCGGTCCAAAATTGTATTCTGGGCGTTTCAAGGTGTCTAGGTCCAAAATGTCAAATGTCCGTCCGCCGACTTTGTTAGCAGACAATTATCTTAAAATTTGAAATTTGGGCCAGGGACTCGTTTCCAGCTCTAGTTTGTCCACGATATGTTTCAGCCCGGACCAAATTTCTGTAGAGTGGGTGTCAAAATGTGTATTTTGAAAAATGGGTTTTTGAGATTTTTGGCGATCTAGGCGTGTGGGTTACATTATTCACTAAATTTTGGACCTTGAATCGATTGAAATGGGTCCGGGACCCTCCACACCCACTGTTTCCCCCATTTCCCCCGTGTTGAAGAAATGAGTCTCCATGCGCCTGGTCCGAGGTTTATCTTGAAACGCAAACTGACAAATTTTGGGGCTACTGGGAGATGTTGACCTCTGGCGTGGAAACACGTTGATTATTGAGAAATAATCCAATAAATACCCTAAATAATGAATGGGTAGGCAACACAGCGGAACATAGTTCCTCTAATGTAATAAATATGAAATGTTGATGAGTTGGA
The DNA here is from genome assembly GCA_019603395.1 of Cyrtorhinus lividipennis. Classification (NCBI taxonomy): domain Eukaryota; kingdom Metazoa; phylum Arthropoda; class Insecta; order Hemiptera; family Miridae; genus Cyrtorhinus; species Cyrtorhinus lividipennis. The sequence continues at coordinate 2,120,624 of CM034002.1, read as the reverse complement.
TGGTGTTGAAGGTATTCGTTAAAGAGCTCATTTGGTAATAAGTCATGCAAAATGCGTGCATTGGTAGATTAGAAATACCTTTTAAACAAGAAACGTCTTTTGTTACTACTTTTAAGAGCGAAACCGGGTGACGTAGTCACGCAGACCGGTGGGAGGTCGAATGTCAGATCTACGGATCTCTTCTTGACAGACATAAATAATGTGTTCTCATAATTTAAAGAAAAGGGAAAAAGAAAACCTGCTGAGCTGAAATACTCTCTAAATTTTCTTCCAGGACGACGGATTCTTTCCTTAAAGAGTGTTAGTATGTCACGCTCAATTGTTTTTCCTCAATGAGGACAAAATCTGCGTTGAAAGACTTGAGGAGGCTACTCTTCATTGTTCTGAGAAGGTACTCCCCGAAAGTTAAGATAAGCCGGGGACGATCCAAACAAGAAACGCGAACTAAACGGATAAACAAGGCAGGTACACTATTATCCAGGAAAAACAATCAAACGCAGGTAAAGGAGCGTTTCCTAAGAGAAACACCGTGACCTGGTTCGAATGAACGACCACGTCTCTTTTTCCTCGTTCCCTCCGACGTCGCTTCCTTTTAGACAATTCCTTTCCCACTCTCGTTGTTCGTTCTCTATGTTTCCACCTCTGCCTACCTCGTCTACCCTGCGTTTTTCAACCAATCGAATTATCTCGTTGTACGGGGTTACGTTTTCCTTTTGTGCACCATTAGATGTGTCTTGTACGTCTTGTCTCGTCCCTTGTCACCACCTTATTAGAAGTGATTGGAACGCAGGGGAAAATGTGAATACAGGGGAAAACTATCCTTATTCACTATACAGTGCTTTCTATACAGCATCTATTCAGAAGATAAGGTAAATTCGCTCTCAAACAGGATTCAATTGGAAAAGAATTGCTTGATATTTCAACCCATTTGGCCCATTCCAAAATAGTTTAGGACCAACTGGGGTCATGCGTCAACAGTTTCATCTACAGAATTTCATGTTGTCGTTTTATACGTACCTACAGGACCACCGAGAACGATACAAAATTATTTTTGAGCTAAGATCACATTGGAAATGTGAGGCAAAGTTCACATAAGCAATAGTCATGAGCTCCACACCTCATTTTCGAGGTCTCTAGAGAAACTGATATCATTCAAATTGATTCAGCGTCCAAAATATATGTAGAAATTTTGTAAAGTTGGAGGTAGAAAATGTCACCCCGCACCCCCGAAAATTCCAAATCACTGCAAATTCTTACTTAAAATCTGAAATTTGGGTCAGGGGTCTGTTCCCGGCCAAGACGGGTCCTCAAAACTTTTCAGCCCGATCGGACTAAATTTGGGCGGGGGGGGGGGGGAGGAGTCAAAATGTGTTTTTTTGAAAAATGGATTTTCAAGATTTTGGGCGATCTAGGCAAGTAGGGTTTCATTTTCCACTAAATTTTGGATGCTGAATTCAATGATGTGTTTTCGGGATTTCTGCTACCTAGGCGTGTGGGATATCATATTCCACTAAATTTTGGACCCTGGATCGATTGATTTTGATCTTGACACCATGCAACGTCTAGAAAAAAATTGTGTGCCGAATCGGGGAGGTTGACCATTTGCATGAAAACATAGGTTGATTATTCAAGGAATAACCAACCAAAAGTTTCAAAGAACACATTTTCACCCATACCATGATGAAACCTCTTTCCGGCTTTATTTGTTATACTTAATGTGTTTTTGAATGTGGGTTTCGAGATTTTTGGTTACCTTGGCGGTTATATGGCGTTGGTTATATGGCGGGTCTTATTTCCATTAAATGTTGGATGTTTAATAAATTGTAATGATTGTTGTTTTCCTCATATCTCTTACACTAAGGAATTATGTACCAATATGGAAGAATTATCAGCGTGCAATGGAGATCGTCTGACGCAAATGTCTAATTTCATTCCCAAACGAGATTTCATATCGTGGTTAGTTAGATGTTATGTCATGTTTCCTAGTGAGCTGATTTTGAAGAACTCGGTGTAATGGACTACGTATGATTATTCGATGGAGACTCTCGAGGGTATGTTATTCCATTAGAAGTGGCGGTTGGAGAAAAGCCTCCACCACTAAGGACCTCTTGAGGCGACTGAGAGTATCGTTAAGACATCTCATTTGAATGGGGACGTCCCATGAGAACTTCCCTCTCTTTTTATCGCCTAAGAATTCTCTTGACATCGTCAAGTCCTTTCGCACTTATCACTGTAACGACATGGGTGAGCAACCACATCTGAAAAATCTCGAACGAAGCAATTTCCAAAATATAACTAACGTCTGAGCTACGCATTGTACTGTCGTGTGTTTACAAGCCTTACAAGAAGTGATTTGGTATTGAGAAAGAAATGAACTGAGCCTCAACGAATGAAAATGGTCAAGAAATGCTTTAGCAAGAGATTGACCCAGGAGTCAAATGTGCCAGCTTCATAACCCTCTCCCCACCCCCACCCCACCCCCCACTCACACAATCCTTCGAGTTCGATTAGACGGGCATTCAGGATGCCCTGGAAGCTAAGCCATTCGCCGATGATGGGTCTGGGGAATGTACGATGTGCAGGGGGTCATACGCACAGGAGGACACTTTTTATTTTCTCTGCGTGAACCCGGAATAGGAGGATTTTCCTCAGCCACCCTTCAGTCGCCCTTTCTCGGCTACTTCTTCGACATTTTCAACGGGCCGTCATTGCACCAGAAATGTTACGTCACCAATTCAATACACTTTTATCCATCAAAAATGCCTTTCATTCGCATTTCATCAAGGGTATGCGAAGGTAATATGCAATTTGTTCAAATTCCCCCCAATTTAGTTCCTCACTGAGAGAGTTCTTTCCACACTTTTCAATCCAGTTCATCTCTCGTACAACACTCAGTACTCTCAGACTGTACATAAGGTAGGGCTAATGAGTTTACCACTCCCCTATGCTCGTAATCGGGAGGTAGCCGGATTTGAATACGTGAGTAGAGCTTATCCGAATTGCATGTTTAAGGCGTGGAGTTTAAGTCAATTGTTTTTGCCTTCGATGCCCCTCTTCTCAATACATGAATATATGAAACGTACGAATAATACTTTTACACAGGTTGGCTATTCCTCGGACCAGGCGCATGGAACCATTATTCTTCACCATGGGGATATGGGGGAAACAGTGGCGGGGGCGGGTCCCAGACCCATTCCAATCGATACCCCAGACGCCTAGGTACCCATGACCTCATACAGCGGGCACCAATCATTCTGGGACCCATTTCATAGGATTCAGCGTCCAAAATTTAGCGGAAAATGATATCCCACACGGCTAGGTACCAGAAATCTCGAAAATACATCCTCAAAATGGGTAGATAGATACACATTTTGATCTATAACTTCTTCCGGTGGGTGCCAATTGTTCTGAGACCATTTCATTGGATTCAACGTCCAAAATTTTGTGGAAAATAATACCTCACACGCCTAGATCGCCAAATATCTCGAAAATCCATTTTTCGAAATATGTGTTTTGACCCTTACCACACCCAAATTTTGATCGATCGGGCTGAAATGTTTTTGCAGCTGAGATTGGCTTTTTGCATGAAAACATAGGTTGATTATTCAAGGAATAACCAACCAAAACCGTTCTAGTACACCAGTGCACGTGTCAACTAAAACGTATATTTTCATTTCAAGTGTTTATTGAAGAAGGAATGGTTTAATTTTGGCACACTTTTTATAATTTATGATCAAATACATGTACGGAATTTACTCATAAGGATGAATTAAATTTGGTACGTTTGGAACTCCATGGTAGAACGAAATCGAAAAGAGCGCGAACGTTATGTTTTATGTTTATTTTGTTTTGTCGGGGGAAGTTCTCAATGAAGCTACCGGCAAAACTATGGCAGCTTATCTGGATAATATTAAACTCTATTCTGGTTTGGCTCTTGAAACCATCTTCATGATCGAATGGGAAGGAAATTCGAATGTAGCGTACCTTATCCCAAAAGAAGTCTGAGGTAGCCTTTTCCTAGAACGTGACGCGTTGAATAAATGGTCTAAGTGATAAAACCGACTATCCTATGCGATCCTATGCCGGCTGCTTGTATAATTCAGTGGAGATGTCACTGGAGAAACCTTCAACGTTAAGGGTTGAGTTGCTTGAAAAACGACTACCCACCCGACATAGTTCTAAATACTGACTGCAGCAAAGCTCTATGAAAATTCACGTTACAGTTTAGACTCAGTGAATTGTGTTATGGCGTAAGCAGGGTGATATTAGTGACGTCCCACCAACCCCGAACTAAGTATACCGGAGAGACATATCTTTTATGTCGCCCGTACTTATTCTCCGCCAATTTTGTATGAATTATCAAGCGTAAACAAGTCAACCGTTCATGCCAAAACGAAGACAAATGCCATAAGTCACGTGTGATGCCGACATGAAGCTAAAGTTATGCATTGAGTCTAATGGTTATAATGTGGCATCATTCAAAACAGGAGCAATATAATGAGGAGTATCGTCAATAATATAGGACCCACCGGTGGGAACATTGCTAGACACGTTGAAATATTCACTAGCTACGTCAAAATGGATGAAAAACGTGCTGCAGCATGGGCTTATTAGTAATTCAGAGTCAGCCCTTGTTGAGCGGACTACATAACGTAATGTATTCATGATTATGTCAAGCGTGTTTGAAATCCAAATATCTAGGAGAGATCGATGATGGAAACTACCTATAAAAGCTGCTAGAGAGGATGTTGGACCAACATGAACACTTCTAAAGCAGCATTGATTTACAAATCATCTATGAGCATTGATACGATCAATAATTCGGTTAAATACCGTCTTAAAACTTGTCTGCACCTCTTCTCCTCCCGTTTCCTTTTTTTTTTTTTTCATTTTGATGAAAGCCTTTTCAAGACGCCTCTACACACTTTTGAGATGGCAAACAAAAATGGAAGACTCTTGCATCCGAGAGTGAAGGGGAAAAATACGAGGAGGAAGATGGAAGGAGCAAAGAGAAGACAATGGTTGGAGTCTTGAAAGTTTCCCGAGACAAGACAAGTTGCGGTTTTTGAAAGACTTGCGAAGCCTTTCTTTGGAAGCTTTGGATACATTAAAGTCGGTCTTTGACAATATGTACTTTGAAGGCATAGTAGTGACAAATTATGTATGTTTTTGAAGCTCTTGTGGTCATGACACAGGTAACCACAACCGAGAGTTGTGGGGCTTCATATGTCCCCAGCGTTATTGGGGCTAATTATCGTCACATCATGTGATATTTACTAGAGGTCACTTCATAGTTACACAGCGTGTTTATACATGTATAAAAATAAATAAATAAATAAATAAAATAAATAATAAATTAAATTATTATAAATTAAATTTATTTATTAAATAATAAATAAATTATACATCACAGATTTTTATTCTTCTCCACGCATTTGTGACCACCTGGTGAGCTGCAGGCAATGCGTAGTTGGACCTAATATTACTAGTGTCAGCATCCAAATTCTCAAGGCTGTGTCATTGCTATTGCAACATCATTTATGCATACAATCATTACTATTGTGTACGAGCGAGTTAAAAACAATCATATTTATTATTAATGCAGCATTTATTAAATTGACGCCTCAGTTCTCAGTCAAGCCCGTCGTCGGCGTCCAATAAGTACTTCATGGATTTCAAAACAATTTTGATCCCGAAGGATCGGCAACCGTGCGGCCCAATAAAATCTTCGATAATTAGAGAGAATGAAAATTCTTCTGCGTCGATGGCTGAATTAGGAAAATCGACCGGACAGCACACAAGTCCAGGGAAAAATAATTTTGACCGCAGCAGAGAAGTCAAAATACGCCCTTGACAAAAACGCTGCAAATTCCCAAGTTATAATTCGCAAGGTACCCGAAATCTTGAAAACACAATATGTCATATTCAAAATGGGTAGATAGATTGACCCATAACCTGTTCCATAGGTGCCAATCGTCCCGGGACACGCTTCATTGGATTCAGCGTTCAAAATTTAGTGGATAATGATGCCCCACACGCCTAGGTACCAGAAATCATGAAAACACATTTTAAATGGGTGGATCGGTGATCGGACATTTGTTTATTTTGATCTAGACACCCTAAAATGTCCAGATCTTTTGTGTATGAAAACAGGTTGATTATTTAATGAATAACCAACAAAAACAGAAATGATCAATGCGTATTTGCCAACAACTGGCGCAAATTTTCGAGGTTATAGGTATCTTTGAGGAAAAACCTTCAGGTTTCTGAATCTGCGTGTTACCTAAATGGGATCCCAAGATGACAAAGAAGTAATCATAATAAAGAACCTCCAGAAAAAAAACTTGTTTCGCCCGAACTTCTAAGCCATGGGATTAAGGCTCGCGGCCGCTTTAGGAATCTGATACAAAAGGGTATGGAACGTTTAAGCATTTTCTACCCTTAACATATTTTGGCTGTATCGTGGACCAATTATTAGCGTTGCAGAGCACGAGAATCTACCAAAATATCTCGGCAATATTCATAGAAGAGCAACCACATCTAAAGAAGAAGCAAGTAGTAGGGCTACAAGTTAATTCATTCCTTACGAAAATAATCTCAATCGCAATCGATCTATGACTGAGTAATTACCTTTATTAACACTACGTTCGTGTCTCTCCACTATCAGCCAAGGTGAGCAACCAATATCAGCAATCAGCGCAAGCGCAAGTGGGGAAGGGGTTTTGGAGAGGTTCGTCCAGATAGGAATGACATTAAATTTAACTTGATAAATTCAATTTTAATGACAAATTTCTTTAATTTATTTTACCATTAGGTTAGTATTTACTTGAAGAGTGAAGGTTCAATTTTATTTATTAGGTTTTATTTCTAATCTAAGAGTGTGGGGTATCATTTTCCACTACATTTTGGACGCTGAATCCAATGAAATGGGTCACAGAACGATTGGCACCCACCGGAAGAAGTCATGAGTCAAAATTTGTATCTATCTACCCATTTTGAATACGTATTTTCGAGATTTCGAAGGCACCAAGGCGTGTGAGATACCATTTTCCACTAAATTTCGGATGTTGAATCGAACAAAGTGGGTCCCAGAATAATTAGTCCCCACCGGAAGAGGTTATGGGTCAAAATGGGTATTGATCTACCCATTTTGGATATGTTTTTTTTTTTCGAGATTTCTGATACCTAGGCATGTGGGGTATCATTTTTCACTATATTTAGGACCCACGATCGATTGGAATGGTTCCGGTACCCGCCACACCAAATGTTTTCCCCATTTAAATGTTGAAGAAATGAATCTCCATGCGCCTGGTCCGAGGAATAACCAGTCCCTTTGTAAGAGCTTCTTCACTTCTGTCGAGCGGAAAAAGTTTCCAACGATCTCTCAATACATGATGAACCCCATGGTACTATAGTACCATTGACACAACTACCACAAGTGATCACTTTATATTTGTAACAGCTTAAAAATTCTAATCAGTTCCCTCGTTGTAGGGGAGTTAACACTGAATAAATGTCAATATACGTACCTTGTGCACATGGTTGACCTGGAACTAATGTTCGATTGCTGAAAAATGGGAACGGGGCCGATATGGATGAACAAACATGGAGGAGGAGTACGTGTTAGAATTTCTATCTAAATTGGAATATCCAGAGCTCCGTTTTGGGGTGATTCCAGTAATGAATAGGCACCAAACAACGAAATAGGTCGATTTTAATAAATGGTTGATGTATTGAAATCAAATAATGGTACAGTATAAGTAGTTAGCTGTGGCCGTACACATCAACAGATTTTGGTTGGTTAATCCTTGAATAATCAACCTATGTTTTCATGCAAAAGGTCAATCTCTCCGATTTGGCCCAAAAATTTTTTTCTGGACGTTTCGGAAACCTGGATTACAAAACGCTGCGAATTCATTCACACGGGTTGGTTATTCCTCGGACCAGGCGCATGGAGACTAATTTCTTCAACATGGGGAAAACGGGGAAACAAAAAATTTCATTGGATTCAGCGTCCTAGATTTAGTAGAAAGTGATCCCACACGCCAAGGTGCCAGAAGTATCGAAAATCCATTTTTCGAAATACACGTTTTGACTCCTATTCCGCCCAAATTTGGTCCAGTCGGGCTGAAAAGTTTCGAGGACCAATCTCTCAGGGCCGGAAACGGGTCCCTGACCAAAATTTCAGATTTTTAGAAATTTTTCTACTATCAAAAACGGCGCGTACGGCAGACCGCATGGACGGCGGATGGACATTTGACTTTTTTGAACTAATCACTTTGAAACGTCCAGAAAAAAAATTTGGGCCGAAAAGTCAAATGTCCGTACGCCATACGCCGTCCACGCCGACATTGGTAGTAGACAATTTTCTAAAAATTTGAAATGCAGTTCCCGGCTCTAGTTGGTCTTCAAAACCGTTCAGCCCCGGACCGAATTCGGGAGAAGGGGTCAAAATGTGTTTTTTGAAAAATGAATTTTCGAGATTTTTAGCAATCCAGGTGTGTGGGGTATCATTTCCACTAAATTTTGAACCCTGAATCGATTGGAATTGGTCCGGTACCCGCCACACCCACTGTTTTCCCCATGTTGAAGAAATGAGTCTCCATGCGCCTGGTCCCGGAATAACCAACCCTTGTGTAAGAATCTGCTGTGTTTTTCCAGTTATAAGCATCATCTCACGTCCTTACTAATGTTTAAGAAATTATCATCGCGCTCAGTTGCAGGAGTTTATTTGGTTCGATAAATTCATCCACCGCGTGCCCTCTGACTACCCTCCGTACGTAATGGCGCCCATTACGGTAATGGGAACGATCATATCCGTGTCACTGTGGAGAATTGCCTATTACTTCATGAAGAGAAGGGGAGTCAAAGAGGACATCGCCCTTCGAACGATGGTCATGATGAAAGGGATATTTTCTATCGTCAGTGCCGCTCTGGTAGGGAATTTGAGCGAGCAAGGTTTCGACGGGGATTACAGAAATACGTGGAGCCAGACAGCCATGTTGATTGTCATTAAGGGCCAGTATATACATGACACGTTCTATTTACCGTAAGTGATGAATTCTGCGAATAGCAATTCACTCTCCTATTGGCATGACTCATCCAATACAATTGTGGAAATCTAAACTTTATAATTGTATGGGAAGAAATATTCGTATTTTGTTTGCTCAGACATGATTCCAACCAAATTGACAGAGTAATATCACTTCAACTGGTTGTCATTTCTCTCTATTCTATTAATCGCTACCGCTCATCTGGACAATCCATATCCAATTTTACCCCTGAAGTCAACATGTTACTGTTCAACGTTAAACTAGGTAGCGGTGTTGAATGGACTCCAGTGGCAAAATTTCTCGTAATTTTGGTTGGTTATTCCTTGAACAATCAACTTTTATGTTTTCATGCAAAAAGTCAATCTCTTAATTCGGCCCGAACTTTTTCTGGGCGTTTCAAGGTGTCTAGACGAAAATTCACAAATGTCTGTCCTCCGTCCACACCGACTTTTGTAGAACATTCTCTAAAAATGTGAAATTTTGGTCAGGGACCCATTTCCGGGTCTAGTTGGTCCTAGAAACTTTTCAGCCCAGATTTTCAACGATCTAGGGGTGTGGGGTATCATTTCCCACTAAATTTTTGGCGCTGAATCCGATAAAATGGATCCCAGAACGATTGGCACCCACCGGATGATGTTATGGGTCAAAATGGGTATCTATTGCCCATTTTGAATATGTGTCTTCAAGGTATCTGGTACCTAGTCGTGTGGGGTATCATTTTCCACCAAATTTTGGACCATGAATCGATTAGAATGGGTCCGGGACCCACCACACCCACTGTTATCCCATTTTCCCCATGTTGAAGGAATGAGTCACCATGCGCCTGGTCCGAGGAATAACCAACCCGTTTGAATGATCTTGCAGCGTTTTCTTCTACAGTTACAAAAATGTATTATTTCTCATCAGGAATTATTTTGAAATACTTGTCAATGTTTCCTTAAGATTATCTACACTCGACGATGTCATCAACTGGACTCACCACGCTGTTACTGTTACGTCGTTTGCGTATTCCATGATATTGGGGCGCTTCGCCAGCGTTATCATGTTCTTCACTTGGGCTTACGAATCAAGCAGTGTTCCCCTCCAAATGAGGTGAGTTACCAATTTGCATAAATAGGATCACAACCGAGAAGTCATGTCATGAAGTGAATCACATTTTTGCAGGTACATGATGAGAAAGTGGCACATGACAAGCACTCATCCCAACCTATACACTCTGATTGAGGTGACATTCATTTTTATGTACATCATTCAAAGATTCTTCTTCGGAATCCACTACGCGTATCGCGTTTTGACCTGCGAAGAAATTCCGTTTATCCCGAAACTTCTGTGCATTAGCATTAACTTGACTAGCATCGCGTTTTCCAAGAGCGTATTTCGCCTTTTCGTCCGAAGATACGGTGATGAATTTGAGTTTTTGAAGAATTTCTTTCCTCCGGTTTAATAGGAAATTAAGTAAATTACTCACCCGAACTCATTGAACAATTGTATTTATTGCTGGTGAATACTAAGATTGGACAAGAAACTCCTTCGTCGCCTCCTGCATTCTATTCGTTGATTTCGGCAACCGCAAACATGATTAGACTTGAAGTGCGATTTTAATAAGAAAAAAAAATTTTTTTTTCGCTTTCGCTGCTCTTAGAGTATCGCTCGCTAAGTGGTTCGATCAATCGCCAGACTAAAAAAAAGAGGGAGAAAGAAAAAAGAGCCAACGCAATTAAACTGCGAAAGCCCCGGCAGCGTGACGCTTTCTAGCAATTAAATAAATGAGGGTAGGCGGTGAATTGGAAGGGGAGGGGGTTCATTCGTTCTGACATTGAAATGCCTTCAGGGCACCCGGGAACTGGTCACCTGCCTCCAACCTGAAGAATGCTATCATGAATTCGATGGATCAGGGCTGAAGGAAAATTCAGGGAACGTCTTACTACTACTCGTAGTGGTTGGAGGTGATTTTCACCCAACCCCACCTGTCGTGGGGCCAATTGGGTTCAGCGTCCATAATTTAGTTGAAAATGATAGCCCAAATCCTCACTAAAATCGAGGTTCAAGAAACATTTTTCACCCATACCCTCCCCGACTTTGGGCCGATCGGGCCGTATTTGGTAGTAGATATTTCAGGTTATTAGGTCAAGGACCCCTTAGTCTAAACGCTGCAAATTCTTTCACAGGAGTTTGTTATTCTTCGGACCAGGCGCATGGAAACTCATTTCAATCAATTCAGCGTCCAAGGTTTAGTGAAAAATTATACCCCACACGCCTAGTGTCAAGACCATTTTGACCCATTGCCTCTTCCAAAAGGCTCCAATCATTCCGGGACCCGTCTCATTGGATTCAGCGTCCAGAACTTAGTGGAAAATGATACCCCAAACACCTAGATTGCAAAAAATCTCGAAAATCCATTTTTCAAAAAACACATTTTGACCCCTACCCCGCCCAAATTTGGTCCGATCGGGCTGAAAAGTTTTGAGGACCGTCCTAGGCCGGAACAGACCCCTGAACCAAATTTCAGATTTTTAGAAAATTTTCTACTACCGAAAACGGCGCGGACATTGACCTTTTATGATCTAGACACCATGAAACGTCCAGAAAAAAATTGTGAGCCGAATCGGAGAGGTTGACCTTCTGCATGAAAACATTCCATTAATATTATTCCTTGAATAATCAACCAAAATGAATCAGAATTAATATTATCAACCAATGTTTTGTAATCATTACTCCTGAAAACCGATTATGCTCATTATATTCGTCGTCATTACGTCATTGCCCAGAAGAAAGGAATCACGTTATAACAACGTCAACGCCTTTAAATTGAGCCCATCTGACTTGTATATTATGTAAGTACAATCGGATATTATTAAGATTCAGATTACGCAAGTTGACTCGATGTTTACATCGAGGACATTGGAAACTGTTGCGGTAGCGCGGGGGTGAGAAGATTGAACGATTCAATCCAAAGTGTTTCCAAACTCTTGATGACCCACTCTTGGGAAACTTGGGATTCGTCACGCAACACCACCGATAAAATGGCCGCGGGTAGTAATTCCCCGACCGCAGGAAACCCCCTCGTAGTCAGTATTCCTATTGAAATGGTGTCTGGAAGTGGACGAGATCCCATTTGCCTGGAGTGACCGAACACGACCTGAGGAAGGATCTCAGGTTCGAGTGATGCTATTGTGGGTGGGGGGGGGGGGAAGTGGGGGTCTCGTAACGCGATAATACGATGTCCTTTACGGGTGAAGGCTTCGAAGATATCGTAACACCTGATTGCTCCCCTAAAGAGGCCATCTTCGTGGATTCACATGAATTCTACTCTCGGGGATAACATTGACGCTTATGAGCATATGACATTTGATGGTCACCTTAGATCGGTAAAGACATCCAACGCATGTACGCCATGTTGTGGATGGGGTCTGGATGGATTTCGACAAAGCCGAAATTCTTCTAAATACACATTTTGTCCGCCTGGAGGCTCAACAAGTGGTCTCCAGTACCCTTGGAAATTGAACCAGAAGGAATATATCATCCCTCTCGAATCAGCGAACGTATGGAGTCTACCATTAATTACTAAAAACTTACTACGTTACAATTACGGTATTAGTACTTTTTTCAAAAATCTGAATTGGTTGGTGAATCTGCTGCATGATCTGTCCAACATTTATTCAAACTTGTGGCAGAAGGTTTTACCATTGCCACTAATTGGTGTTCTTGCACGAATTATTATCAATGTGATGCATGATCATGTTTGAGGAGGAAGGTGGTGACAAGAAAGAGGGTCGGCGGAGGCCATGTGGCGACGAGGCTGAGGCAAGGCGGACGCGATGCGAAGTCAAGACCATTTTGACCCATGACCTCTTCCAGTGGGCTCCAATGATTCCGGGACCCGTCTCATTGGTTTCAGCGTCCATAATTTAGTGGAAAATAATTCCCCATACGCCTATTTCGCCGAAAATATCGAAAATCCATTTTGACCCCCTACCCCCAAAATTCGGTCCGATCGGACTGAAAATTTTCAAGGACCGAGGGCTGAGAATGGACCCCTGACCAAAATTTCAGATTTTTAGAAAATTGTCTACTACCAGAGTCGTCGTGGACGGTGGACGGGGTACGGTGGACGGACATTTGCTAATTTTGATCTAGACTCCTTGAAACTTCCAGAAAAAAATTTTGGGGCGAATCGGAGAGATTTACTTTTTGCATGAAAACATAGCTTAACTATTCAAGGAACAACCTATCAAAATCCGTTTGCCGTACGCCCTTTTTGGTTTCATTCTCCATAGGTAGTTTTTGTGAGTATCCTGTAGTTCATCCATATCAAGCTTCCCTGAATATAGATATTATCTTTCCTAGGTGTACTATGTCATCTCAAATTTCTGTCCGTAGGTAGACAATAAAGCAATCATTCAGCCAGAAAATACTAATTTATTTAATGTTTGATTTCATTGCAGGCAATTCTTCATTATGTTTTCCCAGAGTAGTTACTGATGACGATGCGCTTCGGAAGTCACTCGCTTGAATCTCTTTCGGGTTCTGTTGTTGGTGGTTCTTTTTCGATGAGTAAGCTTGATTCCTCTCCCATGGATCCCTTTTGAATCGAGATTCTCCTACGTATCCGTTATTGGAACACGGTGGGAATGGCGCAGGAAAACAGTTGATTAGTTCATTAACGTTCACCGGTTGAGAGGAAGGATATCCATATTCTCTGAAGCAAGGTGGTGGGAATCGCAGAATATTGGAAAATCCCGAGGCAGAGTTGTCGTACCCTGGTCCCGACACGATAGGGTTGATACTCAGGGAGCCGGTAGAAAACGGGAAGAATTGGTTTGTAGCAACGTTACCATTCGTCCCGAGTGGAGGCTGTTTGTTCGCCACATCGTAGTAGTAGCACTCTTGATTAGGATAATTGATCTGCTCCGACCCATTATCCCATCCTTGAGCTTTCTCGTCTCTTCTCCATCTCTGGGCTTGAGTGTTCAGACGAACGGGAGAAGGAAACGGTGAAGGAAAAGGAAATTCAGGCTGATCTTGAGCCCAGCAAGGTGTCTCCCATTCGCAGAACGCTGCCCCAAACTCAACGGCCAACAAGAATACAGCTGCTGTTGTAAGAAGCATTTTACCTATAAAAAATAGTTATTATTATTAACAATTCATTACATTTTCAACAAATCTTCTCTATTGCTTTATAACTTAGTTGTGGAAAAGCCCCAATTGCCCTTGAAACGCACAAAGTAATCTGAAAATTTGCTGATAGACTTCGCTCGGATCCACTTTGAGCCTAACTCATTTTCAGATTGATCGTGGTTCCCAAATCTACGTATAACTTGTGTTAAAATAGGGATCCAAATTGTGTTAGACAATAAAGGGCACGACTTTTTTTAAAACGCTGCACATTCTTTCACAAGGGATGGTTATTAACATTAAGTGGAAAATGATACCCCACACGCCTAGATTGCCAAAAACCTCAAAAATCTATTTATTATTCTATCGGCGGACGGCGGACGGTCATTTGCTAAATTTGATCTGGACACTTTGAACGTCCAGAAAAAATTTTTGGGATGAATCGGAAAGATTGACTTTTTGAATGAAAACATAGGTTGATTATTCAAGGAATAACCAACCAATAGTAGATCTCTCTTTAAAACATCTGACGCCCTGGCAGAGTATCTCAGGTTATGTGAGAGATGCTGACCTGCAACAGCATTTTCAAAGGACCACGCACTCCTTCGATTTCAATAATAAAGTTATTTTTTCGTTCAAATAATCAATCAATTCGTAAACAAAATATCTGCCAACTGTTTGCTAATGAGTCACGTACTCACCTCTCGTCGAAAACAACGTAGCGGAATATGATGAGCTGGAACAGTACTTTCCTCAAGAAGGGATGCTGTGTTTGTCCCAGAAACTTCAATTTCTAGTTCTATTTATACTCGGATTTGACGCGCTTCTTTCCGTAAAAAAACACCAACGAGATTTTCTGCAGTTATTCTATTCTTCTTTCGAGGAACATTCATTGAGATATATCCACTGGTTTTTGGCTATCCGTGAAACGGAACTTATCATTTTTCAGTAGCACGGGTCTTATCACCGAACACAAGACCGAGGCTCCGGTTAGAATTTGATTGTGAAAGGTTGAATTGTATGAGTTCAACCCGTTTCCCTAAGGACTTGTCATGTTTCTCTAAACATTTAAACTTCGAGGGAATTTACACGGTTTTTTCAAATCCAACGTTTAAGCCTGCGTGCCAATTTCTTTCTTCGAAAATGAATTTCCACTTTGATTACACATCCTCTCTCGTCATTCCCCGAAATTGCGTTCAATAGATATGTCGCTAGTATTTGCCCAACTGAACAGTTTGTTTGCATTCAAAACGCGATCGTTTTTTATCTTTATTGCAAAGTCGTTTTTATTCAGCCGTTTTGATTCGTTCTATAGAACGGAGTGGGCGATGCCACTCAGCTCTCACGCATAATGTGAAAAACGCTGCAAATTCTTTCACAGGGGTTGGTTATGTGTCGGACCAGGCGCATAGAGACCCATTTCTTCAACATGGGAAAAATGGAACAAACAGTGGTTGTGGCAGGTCCCGGACCCATTCCATTCGATTCGGCGTCCAAAATTTAATGGAAAATGATACCCCACACGCCTAGGTACCAGAAATCTCGAAAATCCATTTTTCAAAATACACATTTTGGCCCCTACGCCGCTTTTTTTGGTAGTAAACAATTTTCTAAAAACCTGAAATCGGGGTCAGGGACCCGTTTTTGAGTCTAATTGGTTCTCAAAACTTTTCAGCCCGGCCGGACCAAATTTGGGCGGGGGGAGGGGGGAGGGGTCAAAATGTGTTTTTTGAAAAATGGATTTTCGAGATTTTGGGCGATCTAGGCGAGTAGGCTGTCATTTTCCTCTAAATTATGGACGCTGAATCCAATGAAACGGGTCCCAGAACGATTGGCACCCACTGGAAGAAGTAATGGGTCAAATTGGGTATTTATTACCCATTTTGAATATGTGTTTTCGGGATTTCTGCTACCTAGGCGTGTGGGATATAGTTTTCCACTAAAGTTTCGACGCTGAATCCAATAAAATGGGTCCCAGAACGATTGGCAACCACCGGAAGAAGTTATGGGTCAAAATGGGTATGTATCCACCCATTTTGTATGTGTCAGGATTTCTGGTGCCTCGGCGAGTGGGGTATCATATTCCACTAAATTTTGGACCCTGAATCGATTGGAATGGGTCCCGGACCCGCCACACCCACTGTTTCCCTCATTCGAGGAATAATCAACCCGTGTGTAAGAATTTGCAGATTTTTTTGAATATGTTAGGTGTCTATTGGCGTCGCGCGCTTGCGCTCTTCAATAAAAAACTTAGTGCCCTGATTTGTAGCTGCGGAGGGGGGGGGGGGAGAGAAGGGTTTTACGCTTTTGGCCTTACGTTGATACTTGAACAGGTAGTGATGACCGACAAAACTTGATATTGTTCCATTCTGAAGTAACCTTGTTAAATTCTACGTAAATGTTGCTGATATGCAATGTGTGTGTTAGTTCGTAGGTAAATAAAATGATCGTGAGAATGAGCCTGGTGTACAAATTGAAAAGATAGGAATTGTGATCTGCGGATATGAGATACTGATTATATTTTTATAAGTTACAACCCCCTGGGGTAAATTCACACTTCAATTCCAAGAGATCGTCTTCTTACATGTGGCCTACTATAACTTTATTTCGTCGTTGGAAGACGCGATAACGGCGGTTTTGATCACGTAAATCGTGTTGACAAAATGGCTTAACGGCAACACGAGATTCGTTCTTAAACCTTCTCGATGGAGTGCCGTCTAAAGACATCATTTCCATACGAGGAGGCTCCGAACCTGAGAGCTGGAAAGTTACGTGTCCCTCTGAAACATTTTAGATTCCGCCTCCGGGGCTACAGGATGATTGTGTAAGCAAACGCTTCAACCTCTTTATCATGCTGCTCATGCTCCGGAGGAGGAACAAGGGCGTTGCTTTTTCGATGAGGCGTAAGCGCCGGGAAATAGCGAAAAAGGCTGTGTTGAAGGTTGTACAAACCGTACAAGTTGACCAATGCCACGTACGCATCTCCTTAGTGGCCTACTTCTAATACATGCACACGAACACATCTTTTACTGCTCACGTACATTTTGGGCTACTGGATCAATCGAATGAAGCTCGTCGCTCCTTCAGTATTTTACTCTGACCTCTAGTGAATGCCGTTGTTGCAATAAGAGAGACAAGTTGATTATTTCTGAGTAAAACTATTTTGGAATTAAGGATATTTAAAAAAAGTATACTAGGAGCGCATAGTCTGCTCCTATTTTCAACATATAGGTTTAATTTAGTGCGACATTAATAAGTGAGCATCCCTTTGGTTGGTTATTTCTTGAATAATCAACTAATCAGGCAGCCGTCCGCCGTCCACGCCGATTTTGGTAGTAGAAAATTTTGTAAAAATCTGAAATTTGGGTCAGGGGTTTGTTTCTGGCTTTAGTTGTCCTCGAAACGTTTCAACCCGATCGAATCAAATTTAAGGGGGTAGGGGTCAAGATGTGTTTTTCGAAATATTGATTTTCCAGATTTTTGGTGATCTAGGCATGTGGGGTATCATTTTCGTGATTTCGTGGATTATGCGAGGAATAATCAACCAAAATCTTGTACCCTGTCCCCTCCCTCCGTTCCCCGATCTATACAAAGGTTATTCAAAAGTCTAGGGTGTCCTAAACTTCTCATTATTCAATAAGCAACAACAACTTTCTTGAAACAGTTGAACTTTTTTCAAAACCAATTCAACACAACGCTTTGTTTCTTTTGGTTTTAATTTATTAAATTCTCTTCGTAACACATACCATAAAGTGACATTAAATTATCGTGAAGATATTCTGAATAAATGCAACAATAATGCTTTGCATATTCACGTAAAACCTCTGCAGCTACTTACCACACCATGTACCTGTCTCTAAAATAACTTACAATTGTTTCCGAAATACGCCAGGGATGAATTTTATACTTTTCTCCTCTTTAATCTAAAAATATTCGTATATTCGTGAGTTTATCATCAGGATGTGCTTGATAGAGTTCAAAATTGTGTGCAAGTGCTTTATTAATTATGCGGAAAGCAACGTTTTTCAAGTCCGTATTTTGGAATATTCTCGTATTCTTTGCATTAAGAGTAATGCAATAATAAAACTTCATGAGCTCCTTATTGTTGGAGAAGGATTGAATTTTTAGTTTAGCAACGATAAAAAAATGAAGGTAATCATTTATCTTGATATTTCACAGGCGATTGGCGACTGTGAACAGGGGTTTTGGAAATGTGCCAACAATGATAATTTATGGCATTCATAGAGCGTCTTCCCCGACCAAATATAAAAATGTAAGGTATAATAACTCATTTAAAAGTGACCTCCATTCAACTCTTTTCACATCAGTTGGTCTCTTTTTGTAAACCAGTGGATCGAAAGATTTGTTTTGTCAGTTTAAGTGCCCATTTCCAAAAAGGTAACGTTCATACGTGAGATTTCATGCCAAAATACTATTTTTCAACCCTGCTCTCATCTATGAGTATTCTCCTTCACTTGGAGGTGGCGATGAATAAATTACTAATCTATTTATCTAATTTTTGGATAAGGAAAAGACATATATAACCTCCTAACTTAATAGGTGCGTGTAAAATTACGTTGACGAAAACATACACACAATATATTTTGGTTGGTTATTCCATGAATCAACCTATGTTTTCATGCAAAAAGTCAATCTCTCCGATTCGGCCCAAATGGGTGTCTATCTACCCATTGTGAATATGTGTTTTCAGGATTTCTGGTACCAAGGCGTGTGAGGTACCATTTTCCACCAAATTTTGGACCCTGAATCGATTGGAATGGGTCCGGGACCCACCCCACACCAACTGTTTTCTCTATTTTCCCCATGTTGAAGAAATGAATCTCCATGCGACTGGTCCGAGGAATACCTCCCCGTGTGAATGAATTTGAAGCGTTTTAATTCATACGACTGTACCCCATCCAATTTTATTTCTTTGCCCAGATAATCCATCCCGTTTCCATCACACTGTTTTAGGGCCATTCTTCACGGTCAGTAAACTTTTAGAGAGAACTTTTCTCTCTGAAAACGTAATCACGAGCTTGCGTCAGCTTCGTGAAAACTTCCTCTATACAAATGTGAAGGAAAGAAAACGGAGCTTCCAAGGAAGAAAAAAAAAGACTAAGAGAAAATTCACTGACTTGTGTAGATAGAACAAACTCATTTGCATTAACTCGGCATTAGACAGAAGAACAAACAAGCTTTGGCACCTGGTTTGTAATTTTAAATTTTGGCTAATTCTAAGACGGGTTGAATTCTCATTTACGTCTGAGTTGTCCCTAATTTACCTCTCGAAACCTCTTTCTTTCCAAGATATCTGCTGACCGGCTCACTATTTTTCTTGTTTATTGCTTTAGTATTTTCAAATAATTTCTCTCAAGATGAAGCGGAGCATGAAAAATTCGAATCGATTGTTTCATTTCTTCAAACAACTTCCCTTTTTATACCGTTACCTTTTGCGAAAGGAAATAAAGGGATTGATTTGTGCAAAGCTAGCTACTTTTTTTAAATTGGCATTCGGGTTTGTTACATTGTTAAAAATATAACTTGCCTGCGTTCCCTGAGAGGAGGAGAATAAACCTTTTGGAACCTGGATTCATATTAACTTGGCGCTCAAAACACACGCCGTTGTTATTCCATGTTTTTTTTGGGGGGGGGGGGGGGGGGCTCCTATAGTAAATGTATCGGGATGACCCCAGCCAGTACAAGAACAGCTGGCTTCGGTCGTTCTGTATGTTCTAACTATCCTTAGCGCTATCCTCGCCGATGTACATCCGATAGTGTGCGACAGATAGTGCGTCTGCCCATGTCTCTGCTCCATACAGCATGACCGAATTGGTCACTGACATGAGTAGCTTTCTCTTGCATGGTCGTGGGCCCTTACGTTCATAATTAGCCTACTGAGTGCTGCTGTCATGCGCGATGCTTTGTCTGCGGCTGTCCTAATGTGTTCCCAGATAGTTTAGGATCACTCCCAGGTGCCTAGCTGACTGTCTGGTGTGGACCACTGTGTCTTCTGTCAGTTCCATCGGCGACAGCGTCTGGATCCTCCAGCGAGTGAAAACCACCACCTCTCTTTTCTCCACTGCAAGGGCCAGTCTCCGACCTTCCATCCAGTCTGATACTGTCGTCATGACTTCCTTTAGTTTGTTGTGCTCTTCTTCAGTTGTCTTTGCCAAAATAACTACAGCTACATCATCTGCATACCCCAGAGAAAGGTGTCTGTTGGCATTGGCAGGCTGAAGATTCTGTCGTACAAAATGTTCCAGAGGGTTGGTCCAAGTATGGATCCCTGTGCAGCACCTGCTGTGACTATACTTTCGCGCTCTTCTTGCTTTGTCTTGTATGTTAGTGTCCGGTCTTACAAGTATTTCTCAGCCCTGCCATTTGGTATTTTTGGACCCGGAAGGTTGTCCTCAATGCTTCAATCATATCAATCCATCTGGCTGAGTTAAACGCGTGGTTTCTTATTCTGGTTTCTTTTCTGAGAGTTCAAGCGAATGTTTGAAGTCTCCTAAGGAAATAAGTACCTACCCACTTGAAAACCTCGGACCAGGAGCATGAAGCTCATTTCAATCGATTCAGCGTTTCCAACATTTAGTGGAAAATGATAACCCACACGCATATGTACCAGGAATCACTAAAACTCACTTTCGAAATAAGTAGATAGACGCCCATTTCGACCCATAACCTCTTCCGGTGGGTGCCAATCGTTCCGGGAACCGTCTCATTGGGTTCTGTGTCCGAAATTCAATGGAAATTATACCCAACACGAACCCTACTCTTCGGGGAAATTTTTCTACTACCGAAATTGGCGTGGACGGCAGACGGACATTTGCTTATTTTGATCTAAACCCCTTTGAAACGCCCAGAAGACATTTTTGGGCCGAATCGGAGAGGGGGCATTAGAATATAACATTATTCAAGGAATAACCAAGCAAAAATTGAAAACTTTAAAATATTATTCATTTTGTTTGCTTTATTTTAGTTACTTAATGACGGCTTTAAATAATTTACTGCTTCAATTCAGATTTTCACCATTACCTTGCCAGAAATCAATCAAGGTTCACAATCTAGTGAGATATTATTTTTTATAATGCCCCAAAAAGTCCAAAAACGTACTTTCGATTGGAGTAGCCCATTTTATCCCACACCCTGTATCGGCGATAAGGCTGGGAAGTTTCAAGGTATTACTGACCAAAACATTTTTGGGAACACAAAAACAAAATATATTTTTGATCAAATTATAATGATCGTCGTCAAACATGGAAACGAGCATTCACGCAGCATTGAAGTAAAAGTCATTCGTCATTTCAGGAAATGTTTCCGGGAAAAATGTATAGTGTCGTATTGTTGTGAAAATCAAATAAATTAAACAGGGTGAGTTGGAAGTAAAATTTTATCGGTTGGATAAATGCAAACAAATGCTATCAAAATACGCAAGCATAAAACATTCAGAATATTCCAGGGATGGAATAAAAACGAGTAAAACGCTCGTGCTCGGGCTTATGGTGTGATTAAGCTCGTTCTCTGCACCCATGTGTGTAATTGCTTGCAAGATGTTTATTGGGAAAACCTAATGGGAAATAAGCGACACGGTTGAAATGAATCCGCGCCGGAAACGGGCGCTTTTTCAGGCCATTTTCCATTTGCGAGGACGGCCTGAGAGCCTCAAACTGCCTACCTTCATTACTCAACCACGTATAATGTGTTCTTTGTTGTTTTCACATTAATAATAAGTGCACGTGCCAAATGGAAGTTGTACATTTACGGACAACAAACTTGAAGAAGATCTTTTTAAGATCAATAATACAGGATAAGCGTTGTTCCGTAGGTACTTATCATTGGAAATTTACACTATAATTATGCGTATCTTGTGTTTAGGTCGTGTATGGTTTTCCCTTCTACAGCAATGGCTCCTGGCACTGGCCCAGTTTGATAGACAACCCTCCCATGTTCATGTGTGTGGCCTAGTGCCCTCTTTAACTTTTCCCGCTCAAGCCCTGCGTTTTTTATTCAAAGAATAATCAACCTATTGATCATGACAGAGGTCAACCTCTCCGGTTGGTGCCGAAAATTAACAGTATACTGCGGGTATATGGGGAAAACAGTGAGTGTTGAGGGTCCAAGACTCATTATAATCGATTCTTCTGATCGAAATTTAGTGAAAAATGACACTCCAAACGCCTAGCCCCCAAAATAGTGGGATCTAATCATACGGCGTATCTTATTTCTACAAAAATTATGGACGCTGAATCGATTGGAATGGGTCCGGGACCCACCACACCCACTGTTTCCCCCCTTTTCCCCATGTTGAAGGAATGAATCTTCATGCGCCTGGTACGAGGTTCAAATGAGTCTCCATGCGCCTGGTTCGAGGAATAACCAGCCCATGTATAAGAATTTGCAATTTTTTTTTTTTTTTTTTTTTTTTTGTTAATTGAGCTACGTTCTGTAAAGTCTGAGGATTGAAGTCAACTGAGTCACCGGGACGATTCGAGAAGTGATTTGTCATGGTCCAAACACGACAAATGCAATCAGGCCCATTTTAAAAATTAGAATTTTTCAGATACGGTATTCAACATCTGTTATAAGGACAGTGTTTGCATAAATGCTATCTTTACCCTGAAAACCCTTCTATGAAACATACACCACTCTTAAAACCTATCCCGAACAAATAAGTCCTCCGCTTCACTTTTTCCCTTTTTTTACGGCGTTCGTTTGGATTTTACGGCTTCAACTTTTATTGGGTACCTTCTCTTCCCGAGGCAACTTATACATTCGATGGGTTCCACCTTGATACTGTCCCACTAACGTTTTTGGGGACTGCTCGTGATTCTTCTTCTCGTTAGTTAGAATGGAGGTTGCCACAGTTTTTAGTGCCTCCTAATGTCGGGTCGCTGAATGCTATTACGGTCGAGACATTGAAAAGGTGGTTTACGACAGTTTCGTTCTTTTATCAAATTATAGCGAACTTTGTACGAGGGTGAGGGTATCCCGGCCCTGTCTCCCTATGACCCATTCTTTCGCCCATTGTGCATTAGAAGGAGAGAAAGAACAACATGACGGGTTTAAAAACGCTGCAAATTTTTACACAGGGGTTGGTTATTCCTCGAACCAGGCGCATGGAGACTAATTTAAAAATCGATTCAGTGTCCATAACCTCTTCCGGTGGACTTCAGCGTCCAAAATTCAGTGGAAAATGATACCTTACTCGCCCAGATTGCCAAAAATCTCGAAAATCCATTTTTCGAAATACACATTTTAACCCCTATTCCACCCAAATTCGGTTCTGAAAAATTTCGAGGACCAACTAGAGCCGGAAAAGGACCCCTGACCCAAATTTCATATTTTTAGAACATTTTCTACTACCAACGTCGGCGTAGATGGCGGACAGCGGACGGCTTAAGCCGGACGGACATTTGACTTGTTGTTGGTTATTCCTTGAATAATCCACCTATGTTTTCATGAAAAATGTTAATCTCTCCGTTTCGGTCCAAAATTGTTTCCTGGGCGTTTCGAAGTGTCTAGATCAAAATAAGCAAAATTTCTAATTCCAAAAAATGGTTCGGTCAGCGGACGGCGCACAGCAGATGGCGTATGACTTAGGCGGACGGACATTTGACTTTTTTGATCTAGACACCTTGAAACGCCCAGAACAAAATTTTGGGCCGAATCGGAGAGAGAGGCGGGTTAAGATCAGATTATCAGATGAAATTAGATCACAATTAAATTAATTATTGCCTTAGAACCAAATATTCCCACATCTCATTCCTCCATCGATCTTATCCCTTTTTGCGAGAAACTCCTGTAGACCTTAACAAGAAATACGATTATGTACATCTAACCACTCGGATAACTCTTCACCACTCTTCCTAATAGATTTTCCTCCCTCGCTCAGTTTTCCAGGTACCTATATACTTGGAAACTTCTCCAATCCTCATTATCGGCGTTCAGAGTTGTTCTCAACCAGCAAACTTGAATAATTGAACGAGATGATATTCGGGACTTCCACTGGGTTTGTCCCTTGGCCTGGAAATGGAATAAATGGTGAGCCTGATGAGTTTCATTCGTTTCCTCATGGTCTAAATAAAATTATTAAGTCTGACTAAAGTCGCTCTCTCGATGCCGTTCCATTGCGCTCATGATTACCGCGATGTTGCTCCTTGATTGAGCTCAATAATATTAATGCTGAAGATAATTTTGTACTCCATGGAGGATGAGGAAAGAGGGTTGTCATGAAAAATGTCAGAAGACGCAATTAACCAAGACACTTAATCATCTTTTTACCTCCCTTTTCATTTTTAATTAAGAACGAGTAGATAGATAGATACTACTTTATAAAGATTTTCATTTTAAATTTCGCCGAGCTCTTCGAGAAAATACAGGCTTATATCGTAACGCTGGTTGGTTTTCGATTAGGTTTTTTCAATTTCCTATCCGTTTCATTCGTTAAATAAAAAGGAGGATGTTTTTGAAATAAACTTCAATTTCCTCTTCAATCATCTCCCATCCCACACATCAATTTGTACCGGATTTGGCAGCATACGTGTATAGCATTGTGTCATTTCTGATCACTGCGGTCGACAATGTCCAACGACAATACCGCAGGTACCAACGGGCCCGAATCCATCATCCATTAATCGCGTCAAAGGAGACGTTTAATTAATTAGTATAATGCTAGACAATTGACGTGAATCAGCTAACCGTGGTATCGCGATAACCGCAGAACAGCTGCTGAGTCAGACTGTAAGGGGATGAAACAGTGTGATACGAGATAGCTCGGCTACTGCAGTAGTAGACTCACACGTGAAATTTCCACTAATCAAGGTTGTGCATTCTCATATTATGATCTGTGAACACAATATAATATGAAAAAGTGAGTGATCAAAAGAATTGAAAGCAGGTGTTTAAAGAGCTGTTTGTGAGCTTCATTTCAGGAGCTCACTAACTGATTAGATTGACTCGATATTATCTATCATCCCTCTAGATGTCTCGGCAATTTCGTAATCATCGCCCTATAGACCAACAACAATTCTTCAGATTTGCTCCCTCAAGACTATTTTACGTTTCTGAGCGCGCCAATGCATAATCCTTGAATAAAATACGCTGTCAGGGCTGTAAAAGTATTTCAAACTGCTCCTGAAAGTAGCCCATGAACTCCATTCGAGCCCTAGTTAGTTTTGACTCATTAAGGGCGAGTTGGTTATTCTTTAAATAATCAACTTATGTTTTCATGCAAAACGTCAATCTCTCCGATTAGGCCCAAAAATTTGGTTTTCAATATATTTTGAACTCGGAATCCAATGAGACGGGTCTGTCTTACCCATTTTGACCCATTACCTCTTCCGGCGGGCGCCAATCGTCGGCGGACGAAGAGGTAATGGGTCAAAATGGGTACCTACGTATCAACCTATTTCGAATGAGTGTTTTCGAGATTTCTGGTACCTAGGCTTGTGGGGTATCATTTTTCACTAGATGTTGGACGCTGAATCGATAGGAATGAGTCTCCATGCTCCTGGTTCGAGGAATAGCCAATCCCTGTTAAATAATTTGCTGCGCTTTTAGCTCCACACTCCGAGGGAGGGCGAAAGATTTGGACGATTTCTGTGTTCCTAAGGTTAACACGCAACGCGCCAAGATCTCGAAAATCTATTTGTCGAAAAACACATATTGAGACACCATGAAACGCCCAGAAAATGTTTGGAGAAAATTGGAGGGGTTGTCGATCTGCATGAAAGCGTAGGTTGGTTATTCAAGGAATAAACAACTAAAATCGAACAATTCACAACATTCTCGTTTCTAAATCCCCCTTCTCCTCCCGTCCCTTGCCGAGTCGGGCATAAGTGTAGCAGGGAAGTTATAGGACAGCGCACTCGTACCATGCTTGCAGGAAACTCCCACGGGTGTCTGTGGATAAACGAAAACTTGGAAGGGGAAAAAGGAAACCCATCCGTTTCCTCTATTGATAGGTGAGGTGTTGAGGAATCCACGAGAACTTGACGACGCGACAGTCAACGGGGGAATGAAGCTGGCCAAAAGCCAGTGGGCGCGCTCGATAGCCTCAAGCTAACCAATCAAGAAGACGGTAAACACTGGCGGGAGGCTCTTCCCCTGAGGGTTCCTCTTGGCACTTCCCTTCCGTCTTTTGGCCTGGTCACCAATCAGCCCTCGGGCCAAGCAAATAAACTTAGAGCCCTTGTTAACGTGATAAGGGAACCAATATCTGGCCACTTGAGTAGTGTTACTCATTGATGTACTCAGGATGCAGTTATTCTTACCCCTGGACATCCGAGAAGTCGCTGTTCGCCGGATGAGTGCACCCATTTGAAGTACGGTGTATTGTACTAATAGTGAGGCAAAACCCGTGTGATGAATATGAATATTTCACCACACTCATCCTATATACGTACACTCAACTCGAAGATATCTCCGCTTATTACACATTTCCCAACCGCATCCCCTAACTCTTCATCACCGCCCCTCTTGTTAGCGTATTCAAATAAATTAGGCGGATATAATTGGAAAATGTCCTGATAAACTAACTAATTGGATTCTCTCTGATTCCTCAATGCTGATTTATAATTTCGAAGAGGGAGCCTTAATTGAAATACGAAAGTTTCTTGCCCGAGTGCTGATAATAATTTATCATAAAATTCGCCCATTGAAATCTTTTCATGAATCCGAATCCTCCGAATGATTCAACCCTGTTGCGAAGGACATTAATTTCCTCTAGTTTGTTTTAATCAGCGCTTTCAGGAATCAATCGGGTACCGTAGGATAGCGATGTATTGCAATGCGGATAAACCTTCGATTTTCGTATTTCCATGTATTTCCGTTGCGTTGGAGCACTTAACTGTTCAGATACGTGATTTTGCCTAGCTGGGGTACTTGGTTATTTCTACGAGAGTGGCTCATGATTGAGCTATAATCTAAAAAGAACATTTCTGAATTAACGATTGACTCGTTCTTTAAATAAATAATTCGATTACAAACGAAAAATCATTTTTTGATTACTACTGCGTAATATTGTAAATTTGTACCGACCGGCTTGGTAGTTGTTCCAATTTTTGGGTTCAGGGATTCAGTGAATTCGATGAAGATGTTTAAAATCACTTTAAACTTGAAAAATTAACATTGAACATTGCATACCTTCGTGGTCCTCTCATAAATGTAGATTCTCTCCATTGTATGAACCTACAGTGACCCAACGCCTAGTCTTTAAACAGTAGAATCACTGTTCTATTAAATAAATTATTGAAGAGTTCCACTTTGCAATAATTATGTCACGTGTCCAGTCGTTTTTGTTGGGTCACGGACCTGGCCTTGAGGATGATGCCGCCCCTATTCAAGAAAAGAAAAATGCTTTTCTAGTTGAGATAATTGGACGAGTTACCCAGATGTTGAGTAGTTGGCAGATTGTCCGTTTATGAATGAGAAAATATTTATAATTAAGATGTAAATAATTTCCTAGAGCCAACAGCCTATGCAACAATCAACATGGTTGTGTTCTTTCTCGGTAAATAAGGTCAAAGAGCCGTTTCTTACCTAAAAAACCAACAGCTAAGCGAGAAGAACAACCGGAATCTCGTTGGAACCTTTGTAATTAACCTGGGTGAATAATTAACTCCCTTAAGACTATTTTCCTTCAACAAACGGTTACTTCGGAGTTCATTTGTTTTCTCGTAGCTCTTGTAATCAGTGTAAATGGTCAGATAATTACACGGGATTACCACAAACTTGTTCTCAGTTAACCTTTTCCGTATGAGAGCAAGTATGGCGCAAAGCCGACTATCGATCATTTTGTGTAGCAGCTAGCCAATGTACCTAATGGCTGGTAGTCCGAAGATTTCCGAGGAAACGGTGGGTATTTTAGAATTAGTATTTACGTCTGAATAATTCGTCCTTCGCTCTGACAATTGAAAACAAATTTTCTCTAGTTGATTTTATTTACTGAGGATTGTCTAATACCTAAGTTGGTGCTACCTCATTTCCCTCCGAATGCCGCAAACAAAGGCTCGATATGAGTGAAGTTGGCTATTCTGGGTTTGCTAGCTTTTTGGAGGACCCAGGAGTGAGAGCATATTCCAATATCGATTTCCGGGCCATAAATACCATACGTATATACCATACTATACGTCTGAATATACGTACAAGGAAAAATATTTCTCTTTTTAAACACCGACCGTGGAGACCTCGACAAATGATGCATTTTTCAACACGAGGTAGATATTCCTGCAATAATACAGTGGAATGATTTGCAGCTCTTTGAATGATAAGTTTGACTATCAACTGGCATGCCTACGTATCTGCCTGAAATTGCCAATAGATATTGCCCTCCTGGGTTGCTCTGTTTGTCTTCAGAAATGAACGGTCTTGTTGATATTCCCAAGTTGCCGTTGAATCCGTACGATCCACCTTTGACCGTCTGAAACGGGTTGCAGAATTACTGTTGGTCTTTGAAATGGGTAACTATTGAGAATACTATTCTAGTGGCTATTGACATGGAGTGTGTTCAAAGTCGAACCATAAGGTGTAATGGTTTAAACCCGAACAATTAATTCATGAGTTAGAATAATCAATAAAAGAAAATTATCTCGGCAAGAAATTTACGTTTTCAAGAACACCCACGCACCCCCCCCCCCCCCCCTTGATGTTGTATATTGTTAGTTTGGAATGAAGGTGTTCTGTGGATACTCTATTAAGAAACTCAACGCGTATAGATGGTAAATATATCATCAAAAGCATGAATTTGAGCTTCGTTGGCTCGCAAAGCTTCAATCGGTGTCTTTAGAGAATACTGATTGATGATGTTCTGGCTAACCCATTGAAACTCCTTCAATGAAACCTTGGTACGAGGGACCGCCATACAATGTAAAAGTTTACGCGTCAATCGACAGCTCAATTTTGTTTAGTTATTCCTTACATAATCAACCCATGTTTTCATGCAAAAGGTCAACAAAATCTTCAAAAAACCAGGTCAAGAAAATGTCTTTCTAGAAATCGGGTCAGGGGTCTGTTCACGAGTCTAGTTGGTCCTCAAAACTATTAGCCCGATCGGACCAAATTTGGGAGGATAGGGGTCGAAATGTGTATTTCGAAAAATGGATTTCCGAGATTTTTGGCGATCTATGCGTGTGGGGTATCATTTTCCACTAAATTTTGTACGCAGAATCCAATGAAATGGGTCTCAAATTGATTGGCACCCACCTAAAGAAGTCATGAGTCAAAATGGGTATCTATCTACATATTTTGTATAAGTGTTATCAAGATTTCTGGTACCTAGGCCTGTGGGGTATAATTTTCTATTAAATTTTGGATATTGAATCCACCCGCCACACCCACTGTTTCCCCAATTTTCTCCATGTTGAAGAAATGAGTCTCCATGCGCCTGGTTCGAGGAATCAACCCGTGTGTAACAATTTGCAGCGTTTTGATTTTGGCTCGGATGTCGAATAGATAAATATACTTTCACAGTTTCAGGGTAGATGTCATCACCTGCTCTCATAATAATGCCGCTCAATCGGAATATGGCAGTTAAAATGAAGTTAACATGCGGCTATAAGCGTCAGAAACGATCGATCCACTAGTTATAAAGAAAAATGATCGAGTTAATCAACATCAATAACTAACACTCCGAGGAGTGGTTGTTACGAACAACATCGAGCGAAAGGATAGCAGCGCAGAAAAATAAATTTGAACTACTTAGCATTTCCCTTCATTACAAACAAGGTGTTCCGCCCCCGGTGGTAGCAGTTTAGGCGTTGTAATGAGGCCACATTAAGCAAACGGTGGCTTCAACATCATTAATATCAAGCCTTAAAGAGAATAATACACATTTATAGCGGGAACTTGAGGGTCTTGAAACATGGATAGTGCTTCATTATGTAAATGACACTGGTTCATTAATCAGAAGGTAGATAGTAGGGGACTATGTAAAATCCTGGAAAATGAGGGGACTTACGCGGAGAAGGGGAGATGGATCCTTGGTTTAAAGCGGCACAGAGATGGCGGCTCAAAAGATTTGTTCACGCTCAGGTGTGAGTTTCGACGCTTGGCGGATTTCAAGATTCTTCAAAACGCCTTTCCACGTGACTCAAACGATGTTTCATCGGATTTGAGATTTTCAGTTCTCCCCCACTTCAGGTTAGCGGTCTGAACTAACAAAAAGTGTTCCGACGATCCTTGTGTGAGCTGTTCGAGTTAGTCAAGTAGCTTCTTATTAATCTGATTCAACCCTGGAACTGTCCGGTTAGCCATAATCTAACCTTATACTGAAACTTTTCCTCTTGCTCATCTTTTGATCCCTTAATGTTGGTCTAAGCAAACCTCAAAATAAGCATTGTATTGTTTTTTTTTTTTTTTTTTTTTTTTTTTTTTTTTTTTTTTTTTTTTTGTAGGTAAGTAATGAATAGTCATTTGATCACACAGTCAGACGATTCTGGAGACCAATAATTGTTGGTTTATTATTTTTATCGAAACAATACATATTTGTATTCGTATCGACTAGAATCTATCCCCTAACTAAGACGGGTTACGTTATAAGAGATCAAATTTCAAATTTTTAGGTCCTTCAGCCGTCCATTGTCGGCCAAAAAAAATATTTCAAATACTTCATGGCTCCCGAATGGGTCTCGTACTAAATACTGGACATTTGATCAATTAAATGAGTTGCGAAATAGTCGCCATTAAGGTGGATGTAAGGTCTCTTCTATAATGGTCATATTGAAAGGTTTATTTTTTTTTAGATTTAGACAAAATTGGGAGCTGCTTATAAAATGTGTAAAGTGAAAACTATATGCTTAACAATGAATTAACACTAATGATTACAACTCTTGAGTGGTCTTGGAGGATTTGGTTGGTTATTCCCTGAATAATCAACCTATGTTTTCATGTAAAAAGTCATCCTCTCCGATTCGGCCCAACAATTTTTTCTGGGCATTTGAAAGTGTTTAGATCAAAAACGCTGCAAATTCCTTCACACGGGTTGGTTATTCCTCGGACCAGGCACATGGAGACTAATATCTTCAACATGGGGAAAATGGGGAAACAGTGGGTGTGGCGGGCCCCAAACCCATTCCAATTGATTCAGGGTCCAAAATTTAGTGGAAAATTATACCCCACACGCCTAGGTACCAGAAATCTCGAAAACACAGATTCGAAATGGATTTTCAAGATTTATGGCAATCTAGGTGTGTGGGGTATCATTTTCTACTGAATTTTGGACGCTGAACCTAATAAAATGGGTCCCAGAACCCGCCACTTGTTTCCCCCATTTTCCCCATGTTTAAGAAATGAGTCTCCATGTGCCTGGTCCGAGGAATAACCAACCCGTGTAAAAGAATTGGAACCTACATCTCTTGAGTCGGGTTGGTGGACCATTAAAATTCATAACACCTTTGTAATTACATATTCTTTGAGCGGCGGCTGTTTTCGCGCGCACAGTAATGGCTTCTCAACCTCTGTTACCCAAGTCCACCATTTCTATTTTATTTTCAATGAGCTTTTTGTAGTCGAAAATTACCGTGGTTTTTCCATTAACTTGAACAGATATTATGTTCCTGGTTAATCATAAATACTTGTTGAAGTTTACAGGTTGTGAATTTACTGACAGAGCACCTCCCCGTCTCGCCACCGGTTAGTTATGTATGGCTCTAATTTAGCTCTGATAGTTGAATTCTAAAAACAGAAGTAGCGTTCTATTCATGAGAGTTTTTCGCTGAAAACCCCTATTACACCGAAAAGGGGATGAATGCATCGCTGTAAGCCTCTAAATAGTACTAGCGACGAAATGAGAAGTTTTTAGTAGACGAAAGAAGGACCCAGAAATTAGAAGAGCTTACTCTAGAAGGCGGCAAAGCTAAGGGGGTAAAAAGTCACTGCCATCAATCTTTCGAGGTGGGCGGCGACGGGTCCGGGGGTGGCCTTGGAATGAGAGCGGAAGTGGCAATTAGACGACCGGCCTCGGGGACCGTGGGTTCGGTCCTTATCGCACCCGTCCATTTGCTACTTGTTTGCCCGTTCATGCCGTTTAATCGAAAAGTCGTCCCCGAGAAATATGATCCTCGGCCAAGTTATTCCGGCGTCTCTTCAACTTCGGCGGTGGTAACTATGATTAGTGGCGCGATTACTCTCCTCGATTTCCCAGCGAATGACTCCATGATCACCCTCATAATAATTATAACCGACCCGGTTTTAGTATGAGCCTCCCCCTTTCACAATTTCATTTCATGCTATCAAATTTTAATCCTTAACTCCCATTTTAAGAGTTATTGTTCAACCCGCCAATTCTTGATCTACAGGAGGAAATGTATTCCTAGGTGGATCCCGTAAAACCCTCCCAAGGACCTTTCAGGGTGAGTTTGCTGTACCATTTTCTTCCCTCATCATCCCCCATTACCTCCACTCGGTCACCGCTAATCTTACTGCATTTTTGGTTGGATATTCCTTGAGTAATCAACCTATGTTTTCTTGCAAAAAGTTAATCTCTCCGATTAGGTCCAAAAATTTTGTCTGGGCGTTTCAAAGTGACTAGATCAAAAATCTGCAAATTCTTACACAAGGGTTGGTTATTCCTCGAACCAGGCGCATGGAGATTCATTTCTTCGACATGAAAAAAATGGGGGAAGCAGTGGGTGTGGCGGGTCCCGGACTCATTCCAATCGATTCAGGGTCCAAAATTTAGTGGAAAATGATACCCCACACGCCTAGGTACCAGAAATCCCGAAAACACATAATTATTCAAAATGGGTAATATATACCCAGTTTGACCCATAACTTCGTCCAGTGGGTGCCTATCGTTCTGGGACTCATTTCATTGAATTCAGCGTCCAAAATTTAGTCGAAAATGATACCCCATTCGCCTAGATTTTCGAGATTTTTGGCGATCTGGGCGTGTGGGGTATAATTTTCCACTAAATTTGGGACGCTGAATCCAATGAGACGGGTCCCTGAACGATTGACACCCACCAGAAGAGGTAATGGGTCGAACTGGGTATCTACCTACGCCTTTTGAATATGTGTTTTCGAGATTTCTGGTACCTAGGCGTGTGGGGTATCATTTTCCACTGAATTTTGTACCATGAATTGATTGAATGGGTCCGGGACCCGCCACACCCACTGTTTCCTCCATTTTCCCCATGCTTGACATATTCGACGACATGGGCGTGTGGGATATCTTTTTCCACAAATTTTTTCACTCTAAATCTATTTTTAAATTAGTCTCCATGTTCCCGATCCGAGGAATAACAAACCCCTGTGTACGAATTTGCAGATTTTTTAGAAAGGAGCTCAGCTGTAGGCCCCCTCACTTACTAAAAGTCGCGTCCGGCATATTCTACTTTTCTAGTAAATGAAGACGTTTTTCGGTAGGTTGAGTTCGCTTCCTGCATTTCCAACCTGTACATGAGTCGCCATCATGCTGTTGAACTGGAGATTTGTCTGAATTTGCTTTCACGTTTGGAACTACGCCGCATCTTACCGTCAACGTAAAGGATCCACAAAACTACCTAATTACGTCGAACACATCGTATTTTCCGCTTTCCGTGATTATACGTGCTGTTTCACTCCGCTTTCTGAGAGGTACTAAAGCTTTGAAACTCTACACAGGATGGTCAACACTTGCGGTTTACCAAAGACGTATTCACCTTGTGTGTAATGGAACCGCAAAGGGGTGGAAGGTGGCTTTACTACCCGCATTACCTTCCCGATAAATTTGTACCTTCGGCTCGGTGCGCTGAATAGTTCTGTCTGACGTAGATGAACGAGCAGAAGAGATGAATAGGTATTCCTAATCAAACGTTGAATACTAACACCGTACGATTGGAAGACGGTTCATTTGAGAATTAATTGAAAGAGAATTTTAGGTAATACTAAAAATAGATAGATACATAGTAACACTAAACAGCAGAGGTAAAAGATGATACTAGTACCTTTCTTTGGTGAGTATTTCCTTCTATTCTTACCCTCAGAATCATTCAAATTCGAAATGTCTCTTAATTTCACTGTAAGTTAAACAGGGGGCTCTAAAATATCTATGCAAGTAAACGGCTCATGGTGAGACATAATTCTTTTTATTCAGCGTCCTTCTATATTTATTTGTTTTACTGTATTAATTCAAGGTTTTAATGTAATTCATTCTGATTTTATAATTAAACTTTAATTTGTTTCACCTGAGTTGACCAAATTGAGATTAATAGGTGGGAGGAACAATTTGTACGACATCGTTTACATAACATATGACCAGTTAATTGCCTCCATAAACTAATTTGAGTTGCTAATATTTTTATGTTTGCACGTTACCGCCATTGGGGATTTTATCTAGCCGGCAGGTCGTGAAAAAAGGGGGAATTACATCAACTTTTAATTGAAGTTCCCATTCCATTTAAGACATCAGTAGTGAAATGCAGCACTATCTCTGGTTGAGATACACAATTTTGTGCTTTTACTGTTTCCCGGTAGATGCTGACGCGATACACTGCTCGACTCATCCCTCAACCCTCCGCCTCATCTAGAGTTCTAAATTTGGTTGGTTATTCCTTGAATAATCAACCTATGTTTTCATGCTAAATGTCAATTTCTCCGATCTGGCCCAAAAATTTGTCTGGGCGTTTCAAGATGTCTAGATGAAAATCACAGGGCTTGGTTATTCCTCGTACCACTACCAGGCGAATGGAGACTCACTTCAATCGAGGTACCAAAAATCTGAAAAACACATTCGAAATGGGTGGAAACCCATCAACCCATAACCTCTTCCAGTGGGCGTCAATCATTTTGGAACACATTTCATTAGATTCAGTGTCCAAAACTTAGTGAAAAAATGATACCCTATTCGCCTTGATTTCCCAAAAATCTCTAAAATTTATTTTTGGAAACACACATTTTGACCCCTACTCCGCCCAAATTTGGCCCGATCGGGCTGAAAAGTTTCGAGGACCAACTAGAGCCGGAAACGGATACCTGACCGAAATTTCAGATTTTTAAGCAATCAAAATGTGTTTTTCGAAAAATGGATTTTCGAGATCTTTGGCAATCTAGGCGTGTGGGGTATTATTTTCCACAAATTGTGGACGCTGCATCCAATGAAATAGGTTCCGGATCGATTGGCGCCCTCTGGACGAGTTTATAGGTCAAAATGGGTACCTATCTACCCATTTTGAATGTAGAGATTTTTAGCAATCTAGACGTGTGGGTTATTGTTTTCCACTACTTTTTGGAGACTGAATTAATTGAAATGGGTCTCCATGCACCTGGTCCGAGGAATTACCAACCCCTTTCAATGAATTTGCAGCGTTTTTGCAAATTCAGCTCACCCTTTCGTACTACCCAACTTTCTTGTTCTCGTTGCTAAGCGTTGATTGTGTTCAATTTACCCCTTTTTATTCCATTAGTACTGCATAAAGGTTTAAAAAATAGATACGTACATACATTAAAAGTGGAGATCGCAATTTATTTCTAATTATAGTATACCGTAACAAACACCACCTCACAGCCATACTTCATGAATCCAAATACGTAATTATACATTCTTCTTGTGTTTGACTATTTTTTAGAAAGGAGCATCAGTCTTATACATGATTTACATGCTTTACATAGTTGATTCTCTTAAATAAATGTTACATGTCCCTTGAAGAAGGTGTATTTCAATGCTCCTTTCGCATTTCCCTTCTTGGCTGTCTGATATTGTTTGTCGAACAAGTAGATAAATGAATCAAATGTAAACATTTATTAGTAATATTCAAGATTCATAAATGGAACCGAATTTACGGTTAAAAAAAGCACCAAATTTCTACCCATGTAATTAATATCTAACTGAACTTGACAGTTGGTAATTATTTAAACAATTTAAAATGGTAAAATCAATACATGAGTAGAAAAATGTAAAAAGACAAGCAACGGTTACTCTGGGCTTGAAATTACAAATACAGGTTATGTTTACATTCAATGAAACTATTCAGAACATTAAATCATTCCACGAGCACTGCCCATAAAACCATAAATAAATGTGGGTACCTAACGTGGAAAACACGAAGAAAGTCAACAAGGCACTTTTTTTTAAAGATTAGCTATACCTGATTTTTCATTTCTCTTTTCATCATCCAGAAGCATCCTACTTGATAAAAGGCACTCAATTGAAATCGGAGACAAAGGAGAGGAAATGTATCTATTTACTTTCTAAACCACAATGAAGAATATTAACCATTATTATTACCGAGTAAAAATTTATCACAAGAAGTAGGACACTAACAAATAAAATGGGTTTCCTAATGTGTGCTTCACCTATGGCCTAGCCCAGAGATTGGATCCCAAAAAGGCCCTATTTCAATTCTGTTCAAGTGAAATAATATTCTGAGAGACAAACTATTAGGAAAAAGTACGGTTAAGACAATATTTTTGAGAGGCATGTTCTTTTGTTATTATTTAAAATTAATTATGTACCTACCTACATATCGCTATCAAATATCACAAAAGTATTACTGCACACAATCTGCAATGTATTGATGAGTATGGAAGTGAAGGAACACGTATAGAACAAAATGAAATATGTTATATCACTAAGGAATCAGACGATTTCGTTGGCATGCGTCTTCATGTGGTTCTTGAGATGACACGACTGGGCAGCCCTGAGGAAGAAAAAATACAGTTAGATCGTCTTCCATGCATTTTGGTTTTTGGAATAATACATTCATATCGACCAGAAAATTTCGTTATTTCCCTGAAACTGCCATTACTGACTTTTCAGTGTGTATATTCACGATCTACTGTTTCCGTTCACCAACGCTCGGACCAAGCGCATGGAGACTCCTTGTGAGACATTTTGCATGAAAACATAGGTTGATTGTTCTAGGAATATCCAACCAAAAAGCCGTAACTCTACGTTTGGACCCAATTAATTGTGCTGAATCATGTTCGGATCGCCGGCAGGCAGGTATATGTAAAACCGCAGCAAATTGTTACACTGGGGTCGGTTATTCCTCAGACCGGGAGCATGGAGACATTCCAATCCAAAATTTCCTGGAAAATGGTACCCCACACGCTTAGGTACCGAAAATCTCAATAACCCACATTCAAAATAGGTAGATAGATACCCATTTTGACCCATAACTTCCGGTGAACACCAATCGTTCTGGGGCCCATTTCATTGGATTCAGCATTCATAATTTTAGTCAAAATTGATACCCCACACGCCTAGATCAACAAAAATCTCAAAAATACAATTACTTAAGGTTCAAAAATGAGTATTTTAAGAAATATTATTGCTATTATTTTGATTGTTGCAACCAATTTCGAAGACCACGGGGAACGATTCGCTTCCCAAAATGAGCGAGGTACGCCTAGAATAGTA
Organism: Cyrtorhinus lividipennis; assembly: GCA_019603395.1. Lineage (NCBI taxonomy): Eukaryota > Metazoa > Arthropoda > Insecta > Hemiptera > Miridae > Cyrtorhinus > Cyrtorhinus lividipennis. The sequence goes on along the minus strand of CM034002.1, from coordinate 2,083,115 downwards.
AGGGAGGCCCCAAAGACTTCTGGTGAGCTTCAGAAAATGTCGTCACCTAATAAATGTGCATATTTCGTCCTTTACCTATAATCACAGATCGGGCAGCTGAAGGGTCGCTCTCCAGTGTGAATTTTCATGTGGTCCTTTAAATTTCCTGCTCGCGTACACTTGAAGCCGCACTCAGAGCAAACGTAGGGTTTCAAGCCAGTGTGGATCCGCATGTGAGTTTTCATATTGGACGCCTGCGTGCACCTGTAGCCGCACTCGCCGCATTGGTAAGGTTTGTCACCAGAGTGGACCATTAGATGATCTCGAAGGTTGCAAGCTTCACGACACCTAACAGAAAGCAAAAAATTGTTGGTAAACTGCAGCGTGACTGGTGACCAATCCATTTCCAAAATGAGCACTTGCGTTGTTGCAGCCCAGACCCCATAGGGATCATCAGCCTCGCTAGTAAAACAATCAAACGACACACTTTTTTCGTTTTTTTTTTTTTTTTTTTTAGTATTTCGAATTTTTTTAGGACTAACTCAAGCCAATTCCTTGGCTGAACTGGAATTTTGGCAGGTCTTGTGCCCGTTTCCCTTATTGAGGAGGCACTGACGAAATATTCTTACTTCCAGCAGTCAGGAGCGTAATATAAGCAAGGCCTGACTGTAGGTCATCTCACCTGTAACCACAGATATCGCATTCGTAATTCTTCTCCCCTGTATGGGAGCGCTGATGTCGCTTAAGGTTTCCAGCCAAGGAGCAAGCATAATCACAGAGGTTGCACTTGTATGGTTTGACACCTAAATATTAAAAATCAAAACATGAAAATGAAAACAACTGTTCCACAAAATATCAATCAGTGATAGGTCACAGAGCCACACTGAACTTCACAATCGAATTTTGCATCTGCTCATGTTTACCTTGATGAATCAGCAAATGGGTTTTCATATGGCCTTTTTCGCTGCTTCTGTAGCCACAGTAGTTGCATTCAAAGGGTTTGTCCCCAGTGTGAATCTTCTCATGTCTGAGAAGGTTGCCTTTTTGCACACATCTGTGGACAAGAAAATATGTAAACATCATTTTACAGGCCACTTGCCCACGATAGGGTGTAAAAATCAGTAAAAGGTAACATATTTCAACTTTTGGATCTTTGGTATAACACTCAGAATGAACATGAGGACTGAAAGCAAAGTAGTAACTCACGAATATTCACAATAGGAACATTTATGTGGTTTGACTCCCATATGAACCATCTGGTGCTTGGCAAAACTTGTCTTGCTTGAAGTAGCATAGGTACAAGATTTGCATTGGTAGTTTTTAGGCTTCTCAGAACCAGTTTTTGGTATCATTTTCAGTACCTATTGGGACCACAAACAAATTTTAAAATCTTAAAAATACATTAAAAGAAAGAAACAAATGAAGAGAAAAGAAAATATTGAATTAAAATTTAGCTTTGAAATAAAAAGTAGGTATGAGATAGTACTAACATCTTTTGCATCAATTTGCATGGAATTTGCAATGACTTCAAGTGGCTTGGACTTGTTCTTGGAGCGGCAAAACTTCTCGTGTGAACTCTGCATAGTTTTAGAGATGAAATTGATCTTGCAGTGTGTGCAAGGGTACACTCCATCTGAATTAAACGAACATAACCATTCATGCCAGACAAAATCACAACTGTTCCATATTGTACAAACATCTAGAGCTAAATATAGAAAATTCTGTACAGGGACCATTTTTTGGAAGAAAATGTGAAAAACGAAACCTGAATCTGTGTTGCTGAATATAGTTGGGACAGCATCGAGGATGAGTTTGTCGTGGCACCCAGGAGCAAACATGGAGGGCTCAAAATGGAGGCTGCATACTTCAAACCGCTCACTTATTTCTTCTGGATCCAGTAAAGCTAAATCTAGTCGTTTTGCGTTAGAGCACCACAGTTCAAATCTGAAAAATGTGAAAAGGAAGAATTCAACAAATTTTCAAGATAATAACTTACCAGCCAAAAAAACAAAAACATTTTCATTTTACCCAGAGAGAGAAAGTATCAGTAAAATTTACTGCCATGAATTTAATGAGACCGGGTTATGTTGCAAAAAGAGGCTGCATCCACAGAATAAGATCACAATCACTGTGAAGTCTATCTACTTCAACACAGAATTATTTTGAACTGTGGAATCCCGTGAAGAAGAACAACTGGAATCACAATCAAATTTCGGAATGCGCATATAATTTATACGAATTTGAGACAGATTAACAAGAGCGAATTGGGCCGAATTGGTGAAAAACAAAGTTAAAGTTGGGAATCCACTAAAAGCAGTCCTGCCACAACAATACGTGAAAATCTCCCCACTTTCGATTAGTTTCAAGTACACTGAAATTCCTTCCTAAATTTGAATACACATGGACATACTCCCACCTTGGAACTATAAGAAGAGAGTTTCAGTACAAAATTCAAGTTGAACATCACAAAATTGGGGCTGCAATTCCAATACATCATGTGAGGACTACTATCACAAATTGAGCATACAAAACATTTTATATGCAGCACAATCCAAATGAACAAGTAGAATGGATTGAAGTTTAGAATTTGGGGATAGTGGCTATTGCTGCTGATTATTCAATACTATCGATTCTACTAGGATCGATAGTGACATTATTGTTTTGAGATGGTGGTCATATGATGACCACTTATCCTCCGTATTAATTGATTATTGGTATCGATGTATCATCGTTGGTAATGACTGATAAAAACTGATTGCCAGTTCCCCACTAGGGATGCCATTATTTGAAGTCTGTCTACTTCAACACAGAATTACGAATAATGAAAAGCAGGAAATACGGAATCCAATGAGGAAGAACAACCGGAATCACGATCGAAACCTTTACTGTCAAATTTCGGAAAGCACATACAATTTAAACGAATCTAACCGAAAAAGCGAACCGAACCGAACTGGCGAAAAACAAAGTTTAAGGGAAAATCCACGAAAAGCAGTCTTGCCACAACAATATAGGTATGTGAAATCCTCCCTATGAGATTACTTTCAAGTACACTGAAATTCCATCCTTAATTTGAAAACACAAGGACAACCACAAAGCCTGATTCACATGAATTTATTGTATTGAAGCCCAGCCTAGGCGCAAAACAGACGGAGTTGGATCAGCAGAGAAAATCAAGTTTCTATAAACAGCTGCACAATGCCCTTCCCTCTGACCAAATGATTCCTCAAAGGAATCATTGTGCAGATCTCTCTCTCTTGGTGTCTCTGTGACGTTGAGACTGTGTGAGATTGTGCAGGTGTTTACGCAAAGAGTGAAATTCCTATATATTTAATATAATTTTAAAATAATAATTTATATAATTTAACTCATTCATCATGGTTTTAACTCATTCCTCTTTTCAAATTGTGCTGGAAACTGTTTCCTCTTTTTTCATTGTTGGACCATCCATACATACAGAGATGGCGACTATTTCTTTATCTATATTATGCATTAGTGAAATGAAACAATCCCAAACGCGCAAATGAATGTGGAGCTGAAGTAAATAATCTGCGATTAGTGGTAATGTGAAGCACAGAACACTATAATTATATTACATAAAGAATGAACATTCCTGGCTTAGGAGAGGGGAATGTCATAGTGGCACAAAAGCCAGGCATCACTAGCGCAACCTACTGGCACCTTCACAAACTGTGATCAAGATCCCTGGATATCTGATACCGTACACTGGGTTTGGCATTGATGGTGAAACATCGATGTTAACATTGAGCGTTAATTATCGCGAATTCTTAGAATTCGATCGGATTATTAGAGAGTAAAACATCGACCTAACTATCGATACATCGATGCTTGACGCCTCATAATACATGCTCACATGGCACTGACCTCACAACTGATGCCAAGTAGTATTTTCATGGCCAGTCGACTGAGTGTAGGTGCGGCTGAACTCATGTGTTTCCAAAAGCTTAGGGGGGACATGTGATGCTGCTGTCAGCAGGTGACCTCAAGTATAGTTTCATCACATCTAGCATTCTTAAAGACAATAGGATTCCGCCTGCCCCTGCACTGTAGGTTCGCTCACTGCGTCTTTCCCATAATCTAGTAAGAGAAGAACTAGAATATTTCAGAGCACAAAGAAAACAACAACTAAAATTAAAATACCGATGTTAATTATCTTCCAAGAAGCAAGAACTAGGGATGGGTCATCGAAGGAAAAACATCGATGTTACCGTTGACATCGACATTGCAAAGCCATTGAGAAAATCGGCTTCTCATCGAAGATTCCCATCAAACATTGACCATTAGCAAATTTCGTTTTTTGTCAATATTGGGGGCGGAAAGCTTTTGATAGCCCGTGCCATCGATATTTAGTCGGGTAACTTGATAGCTTTCTGTATCGAACTATCGACCACCAATGGCTAACCCTTCCAAGAACTCACAGCTCACAGATATACTCGTACATCCTAGTTCCTAGGATGATTTAAATGTATGTCTGTGAAGCTGAACCAAGTTCCTAGGTTTATGTACGTACATAGCGGGTAAGTACCTAGCCCAGAAATTGAGAAATGAGTTTGGGTGAGACTGCTTATAACCTTACAATAAGTCAACATCTGACAGTAGTGATGCAACATCGACATTGGTTTCAGAACATCGATGTTTTTGGTAAACATCGATGTTTTTAGCCTCGATGTTTCAATAGCGATGTTTTTTTCAACATCGATGTTTCTTACCGATGTTTCAACCGATGTTTCATGTTTTAAATTCGAATATTTTTCTACTTTTTGGGTGAGTACCATGACGATTTTTTCTTTAGTTTACGTATCCCAAGGAGTCACAGCTGCTGTAACTCGTCGAAAGAGCCACCTTCACCTACCTGTCCCCATCACAAGTTGTCCAAGGCAATGAAAAAGTAAGCGCCTCGCAGCTCTTATCCCACCATCTTCATTAACACAACAACAACAACACCGTCTAGTCGCTTGTCAATGTCAAGTGATTGTATTGCTTTCATGTGACAGTGATGACAATAATGCCTCCAAAAAGTGCAGTGTGGAAGTTTTTTTGAGAGAATTTCGGGGACTGCGTCAACGTGTAAGCTGTGCCACAAATCTCTGAAGGCAAGTGGAAACACTTCCAATCTATTGGGACACAAATAGTTATCCACAAACCCCAAAACATCGATGTTCTGGAACATCGATGTTTCCCATCAATGTTTTTATCAACATCGATGGCGGATTTTAAAAACATCGATGTCTAAAAACATCGATGTTTTCTATCGATGTCGCATCACTATCTGACAGAGCATGTTCCTAGGAACAAAGTAAATAAGGCCGGTGGTTATTTGTAAACAAACTCCACCATTTATGTATCGAAATTCAAGCCGGTTTGAAGGGGGGCGAGCGCATAAATGTAGGTGACAGTTTTTTTAGAACAGCGGCTGTGATTTTTGTGGTTAGAATGCGATATGGTACTTGTCAATTAGAACCCCTCCCGAGGGTGACCTGTTTACTAACACCGTAACCTTCCCGTTGGACAGCGATATATCGCACAGCGATATATACGATATATCGCAACGTAGCCTGCACCGACTTTAACATATTTCAGAATTATTTATTTATTTCAACGGTAATAACCATTTATGAAGAGGATATAAAAATTTTCAGTTCAGAACTCGAAAGAGGTTACCAATTTTTATACCCTATAAACACACATCAGCGTGGCAGCATAAACTAAAATTAACCGCTAACGTGGAGGTTATATATAGATCGATATATAGAAAATCGATTCATCACGCCATGTTTGGGATAGTTGGTTACCCTCGGGAGGGGGTCTAATTGACAAGTACCTGCGATATAATGTCCATAGTGAATGTTTGCTGCCTTAAACCTAAACGGACCTTATGATTTTGTAACTTACCTAGCTCGTTCTGTTGGAAACTTGAAAAATTGAACCAGTTGACTCGCTCCAATTTTGCTTCTACAACCTGGAGCGACGCAGTTGATTCCCACGTTCGGTTTTTTTCTTTTCGGCGCATCATTGGACGTAGGATCCATTTGGAAATTTGAATGGAACAAAATTGAAAACAATATATTCTCACCAAAGTTCAAAAAATCTCCAATATTTTTGAAAGGTAAACACAGGCAGTAGAGTAGGGCAGTACACTCCCTGGGCAATGGCTATGGCTATTGCTAATAGCGATTCTTTATAGTCATACGCAAGTGCAGCATCCAAGAGCGTTCTTTGCCCAGCTGATTGAGGTTGATAACGATGAACTGGAGCCTGCTATGAGCGCTATACTTGAAATGCATAATTAGGAAGCATTTATAATCTCTATCATACCTATAATCCGAGTGGTAAATATTTAAATATTAATTGCTGCGTAGCTTGAGTAAAAATATGATGAAAAAAGGCTATCATATTCAGCAGTATGAGTACTAGAGAGCTTTTCGATAGTTTTTGGGCATGGGCGTCTGTTTATTCCTACGCTTTTAGTGCTATTTACTTTTTTTTTCTAAACTGGTTTTTGGATAGGCATAGGGTGGACAGGATCGATATTATTATATAGTAAAGTAATTCAATCGACAATAAATCAAATTCAGTGTAAAATATTTGTAAAATAGTGGTTTCTTAGGCCACTGTCATTTTTCACCAAATTTCGGCCGCTGTGTCGATTGAAGTGAGTTCTAGACGGACCAGGGTTATTTTAAAGTGGGAAGGTATTTAATTTTACGAGAAAAAATTGTTTTTCAATCTCTGTATATACCTATTAGGTACTGAATTTCCTAATCTCATCTGGAGACCTCGACGACAGGCTTTTTCATTCAAGTGAGATCCACCTAACATAATAAACCAAAAGCTAATGAAAAGATAATAATAAAAAATGCAGCGTTTTAAATTCCCCAGGTTTTGTGGGTAGGTAATTTTAGATGTTCCCGCTCGAGGGGTTGGCAGTATTGAGTTTTGATTTCATAATCGCGACCATGTTACTGATAGCACGGTAGTGAAAGGGAGCGGTTCCTGTTCATCACCAACTTTGAATTGATGTTTCAAAAGAAATAGCACAATATTTATCTAATAATATGATACATGAGTATTCTAAACTTGATTAGGTGTGTTGTTTTATTTTAAAGTGCAAAGTCCAATATTTTTTTCTTTAGTGAGCGATGATGATATAAGAAGGCGGATGAGAAAATGATAAGAATTGCTTCTTTAATTTGAATAGACTTAGATCCTTGCCTTGTTTGAAATGATGGAATTTGCCCAGAGGGGGGAGTTCAAAATTAGTTATTTGTTGGGGTGGGGTGACGATAGACGATACTATTCCGAATTCCTGTAGCGGCAGACGGGGTTAAGGAGGGGAAGAGATTTAGGTGGAAGGGGCACGCAACGAGATTGAATGTGAATATTTAAAGGTAGAGGAGATCGACTTACGCGGAAGGTAATTCCGTCAGAAAATGATCGCCGATGAGGTGAATCCTCGACATGACTGAAAATCGTTGCGTTGACAACCTGGCATCGACAGAACTGTGAACTGAGGGGAGTCGAGAGGGGGGACTCCACTGAGGCCTTCGAGAGGGGAGGAATCGTTAACACGAACGCGAACGCGGAGCTCAAGCGATTATTTTCGTTTCATGTTGACTCGGACCGCGAGGCAGTGGGGGAGAGAAATCGTCGATACTGCGGGAGAAAGCAAGAGCGACGAACAACGAGGAAACCCCCCCCCCCCCCTCCTGAAACCCGAGCTCGATAAGACGAAAGTCATCGTCGAGTAGTCGAGGGAGCTCAACAAAATGTGGCCCATAAATACTAATATGAAAACATCTGGAATTGAAAATTACTGGTCCCAATACTGCAGGGGCACACTAATAACATTATTGACTTAAAACTGAAAACCCTCGATTTAATGCATTTTTATAAACAAATTTTTTTTAAGAAAAAAGGGCTATTTTGATCATTTTATTTTTAATTTCCAGTTAGTTCAAGATTATAAGAATTCTTCATAGGAAATGGGGCATTTTAATGATTATTAAAAAAATTGAGATGAATGGTTGCATCCACTAAAGTTTGTTTTGGCCCAACTTTGGCTTGGCTTGGGGATTATTTTGCCAATCAACTTGGATTAGTATGCTGAGAAATGAGACAACTTTTATCTAGAAAGAGCAGTTTATTTTTATCTAATAACGATAATTTTATGGACAGGAACATTTTACATTGTCTTGTGATCCACAGAGGCAAGAATTGAGATAAGGATTTGTCAGGCTGTTTGATTCTTCAACCAGAGGCCTGGCTTGGACGTTGCTGCAGTTTGAGTTGGACTTACGGTGTTTTTTTGGCTTCACAATTATACTACTTGTAAGTGGGGGCCATTTGAAAGATGAGTTGGTCTTTTTTTGGAATTTGTCCAGAGATGGTAGAGAGAATGAGAATGGCCAGCTTTCAGAAGCATAGGTTTCAATAAATGTCATCTCATCCTCAGGTTGCTTGTGGCTGTGGATAATTTCTTGAATGTCTTTATTTGGGGAGTCTCCAGAATTCATATTATTTGGGTTGCCTTCACTGGCTTCATTATCTATCACAACTTCATCAGAGTAACATGAGTCAACACCAATGATTTCCTTTCCATCATTGTTGCTTTCTGTAGAACCTTTCTGCCAAACTGTTTGTTCAGATGTATCATTAATCTCACCATTGCCTTCTTCTGTCTCATCTTCCAAATGCTTGACTCTCTTTGTCGCCCATTTTCCATGAACTGTGTCTCCCTCAGTCATCCTATTATCAGTGGAAATGGAGGGCAACGTGTCACCAGAGAGTGTCTCTGGGAGATTCTCTGGTTTTCCTTGACACTTCATCTTTACTACCTCATCCAATCTATGTTCAGACCTAATCTTATTACAAACAACACAGTCAGGATCTTCTCCAACGTAGCACATACACATTTTTGTACCACAGTGTGTAACTGAAGATCTCATTTTCAAATGTTTGGACGGAGAGGTAAATAGTTTGACAGATGTGAAGGATTTAAAGGTCAAGCCTTCTGGCTGTTCAATACATGGCTGTTCCAAACGAATTTGATTTGCTTCTTGATTAATGGTATTGCTTTGGGTCTCTTCCTGCGCTATTTTCAGTGGTTCATCGCATAAAGGCCCGTTTTCTGGATTGCCTTCAGTTGCATCCTCAGGCTCATTGAGTGGTGTGTTACCCACATCGTTATGAACATCATTTTGGTCAATTATTTGGCATTCCTTCAACTTTTTGATAATATCACACTCTTTCTTTTTTTCATCCAAAATCTCTTTCAATTTTTGACAACATTGTTTTTCTCTATCAGCCAATTCTTCCTTCTCTCGCAGCTTTTGTGCCTTCTTTGCTTTTGCATTCTCTCTTTCCTTTTTCTTTATTTCACGTTCTTCCTTTATCTTTTGGTCTCTTGTCTGTTTCTTCTCCTGTGGACTCATAATGCCATCTCGGATGAGGGCCCTGCAGTTCTTCACTGACCACAACACACCAGCGCCAGTTCCAATGAGAAGGAGTATGTCAGCAGCTGGTACCAACACACCTACTGCCAAAGCAGCCAGAATGCTCCCAGTAATAGTCACTGCAGATTGAGTCACGCAAATATCCCATTCTTCCTTACTACCACTTTTCTTACTACTCGAGACAATCCCAGGATTTTTTGGTTTGGCGGGCAGGCTTCCATTTTGAGTCTGATCCCCAGACGTAGCAAACCTATCTGTTGACATTGATTGCTCTATTTTACCATTTTCTCCATTACGTTTAGCGCAAGGGGATTGATCACCGTCCAACCTTGCTGTAGGCATTTTAGAGTTTGTTAACTTGAAAATTTTGGGCTACTCGTTGTAAATAATCGACATGAATGCAAAATTGTTTATATACAGAAATTTGTTTTGTTTCAAAAAGTTAACTTGGTTACACTAACTTGGTACAACATGTAAGTTGTTGATTTACTAATTTGGGGCCTTAATTCAGTTAGTTTTTTCTACTGCATGGAAAAGTATAAACACGGGCACAACAAATTTTCATCTTGTCACTGGACAGAATCTTTTTCAAATACCTAGGTTCCTCATGTTGAGTTAAGGTTTCTGTTTTCAACTTGCTGGTTGCCCCTTCACCGTTCTCAAAACACCATCTACTACTAGGATTTGGGAATAAAGAACCGCATTGTGGAAAAATTTTGTTACATTTCTTCCTCATAAAGTTTGCTTATGAAATAATTTATTGAAGGCTCCAGGTATTCAAAGGCAGTAAAACCTTATCATTTACAACTGTTTGATCGTGTTACGGAGGTGGAACCATAAGTACTGGCATCTTCTTGCATTGTCCGTAGTCTTTGAGGAATTTTTCAGTAAAAATATGTCTCAAATGAGGTAGGTTGTTATACGAATAGTATAATAAGTTTTAATAAGTTATAATAAATAATAAGTCGAGGAGTATTCCCACTTCTGGGGAAAAAGTTACAGTGGTACCTACTTCATTCAGATGAAGAGTTGAGCAACCTATCCCGATTCATCGTAGCCCATTTTATTTATACTATTTGTCTACTTTCCAGCCCTACACTCATCGCTCTTGTGAGTCGAATGCGGCGCCCAGACTTCATTTCCATGGAAATGGGGACGTTGCAAGACCCCTGAGGCTGTGCAGAATTTCAACGCGACCGCCGTAAGTTGTTTTTCCTATGCCACGTAGTACTGTGAAAACTTACATTGGAGAAAGATCATCCCTTAAACACAATTATGTAACATTATTCATTTCTACCTTCACAGTTTTTCACTGGGAAATGGTACCAGCAGTCTCAGTTTGGCAACTTTTTCACTCAAGCAACTGGCATTTGTCCTACGATCGATAGTAAAATCACTTCATACGGTGAAATCCGGCAGCTATTCTATCAATATGAGCCGTGGTGAGTTTGAATATCACAGCCAATGAAGCCGTACCGTGCAGGTACATACAGAGATGATGTAAGGCGTTCAAGACTATAATTTATTCAATAAATATTAGATTATAATAGATTCATAGCATATTAGGATTAATTATGATATTCTTCTCCTATTCAATAGAATCTCATCTTCTTTTTCAGGCTCATGTCATATTCTTCATTGATCGGCACTGGATGGTTGGCTGATATTCAGAATGATAGGGGATACGTTGAAATAACATACGAAATTATAAACGGTAAATTTAAGCAAGGGTTGCTTGAACAAGCAACTGATTTCCACATTCTCATCATTTTTCCTGTAGTCCAGTAATAGACACACACTCCGTTCATAACTTTTTTTTTTTTTTGCAGGACTTATGCCGTATAAAGCTCCAATCATTATAACTGGAACTGACTACGACAACTGGGCTGTTCTTTACTCTTGTCGACAACAACTCTTTCTCAAGCTGGGTAAATCGTGAGACATCTTGCTTTAGCTTTGTTTTGCTTACTCGAGTATTGAGTTGAAAGTAACATCGCTAACAAATAATGGTTGAGGGTACCAACGTCAACTCAATAGGAATATTGAACCGATCAAATGTGAAAATCTTATACTACTTCAATACTTCAATTTTTCAGAGTTGTCTTGGACGTTGACTCGTACCAGAAACGACACAGCTCATCAAAATGTAATCGACCAAAATTTGAGAAGAGCTGGCTTAAGCAAAACTGACTACGGCGCTTCTGTCAACGTTGGATGTGGTCCAAATGAGCCAAGCGTGCTGTGATTCTAACTTAGAAATGCCTTGTATCTATTTATGATGATATGACTTGATTATGAAATCTAAAACAGTAAAACATATTGAGCTCAAGGAAGTATACATTTCTTTGTGTTTAACAATATTGCAACGAAGTGGATTTGTGTATTTAGAAAAATAAAAATGCTTCAAATTAATTTATAGGAGTTGGTTGTTTCTCGGACCAGAGCGTGGAGACTCATTCCAATCGATTCAGCGTCCAATAATTAGTGGAAAATTATGCCCTATACGCTTAGGTACCAGAAATCTCGAAAACCCACTTTTTTAAATAGGTAGGTAGGTTCCAATATTGATACGTAAGCACTTCCAGTGGGCGCCAATCGGTCTGGAACCCGTCTCATTGGATTCAGTGTCCAGAATTTTGTCGAAAATGATACTCCACACCCCTTGATCGCCGTAAATCTCGAAAATTCATTTTTCGAAAAATACATTTTGACCCCTACCCTACCCAACTTTGGTCCGATATGGCTGAAAACTTTCGAGGACCAACAAGAGCCAGAAAGGGGTTCCTAGCCAAAATTGCAGATTTTTAGAATATTTTCTACTACCAAAATCGGCGTGGACGGGGGACGGACATATGCTCATTTTGATCTAGACATCTTGAAACGCCCAGCTCTTGCTTGCTTGTCCTATGATGGTTTACGCTTTTGTTGTTATCAAATAAGCATGAAGGTTTTTATTAATGAAATTTAGTGATTTAAATCAGAATGAATAGTAACTCTCAAGATTTTAAGAAAATTTTGTTTTGACAACTTTTCCCCACTACACAAAACTTTACTTGCCTGCTTTCACGGCAAAGCTGACGAAGTTTTTAGTTTCAAACTGTTAATAACTTGCATATTTTAAATGATTTATTTTTCTTCCTAAATTATTCCAACGCAATGCATTACATTCTTTTCCCACGGCTTCTCGTTAGTTTTAAAATAGGGCGCAATTTATAGTTGCTATTGTTGTTGCACCTATTTTGTGAGGCACCACGCATGTATGTAGTAAGGCGTTTTTCTCGTAGGGCTGTGCCTCTTTTATTTCATAAAAAACTGAGTAATAATATATGGATATCGACATTCTTTAGTAGTTTATAGACATTACTGTACACAGAGGAACCCAGAAAACTTAGGAACACAAAATAATCGTTATAATGGCAGGCTGAGACAGTTCGTATAAAGTTGTTATCACCACCACCGCAACGTCAAATCGGAAAAATGGCCGCGGTCAACGGAGCTCTTCTCGTACGCTTTGGAAAGATTTCCATTTCTCAGGTAAAAAATCACATCTAAAATCAATTATTGTCTTGTATTTTGTAAAATAAACTTCTATATGAGGTTTGCAGAATAATTTTGAGATATATGAGCGTGGCTAGTTCCCAGAGGCAGTTACGCCATCCGCCCCAACCCCAAAGTGTCTCTATTTCGGATCTTCCAAGGGCTGAGATTGCCAAAAAATATTCAGTTCTTTCTTTACTTCATCTGTAAAAACACCAAAATTCCTCATGTGGGATAAAATATTCTCCGTTAGTGTGGTTCTGTCCGTCATGTGACAGTATCATAGAATGGTCCACAAAAAATTTTCCTTCAAACATGATTTTGGAAATTTTCCAAGGAAGCAGTCTTGTGGGATGTGATACCTTTCATGCGTTTCATACTTGTAATTCTCGTATGAATATTCGCAGTATGAAATAAGTCCAAGGCGTCTGTCGTGATAATAGTTTTTTGAAGATCAACTTTCACTAGGAACTGGTTCGTCAGGTTACCTCCTGGTGCCCCCAAGGCAGGCCTCATTGGTGCAGGTTAGTGGATGGTCCTTGAGACAGGTCGTCCCGGGGTCGCGAGACGTCCACTGCGCTAGATTTGATCGTTTATCTATTGGCTATCGTGAGGTCGGGGTCGTTGAGGATGTTTTGACCCATTAGGGACTACCAATCAACCGCATAATTTGCCTATCTCATTTTTCATTGTAAGGGGGTGTAGGACAAATTTGAATCTGTGCCACCATTTAGGCTTCTTACTGATCAAAGTGGCCGCAATCATGGATTCTACGTTGATTGTTTGTGGAGGAAATGTCCCCGGTTTGATCCCTTTGAACCAACCAGAACCGGGCAATCCATTGCCCGAAATTCCCTTGATCCTAGAGCACCAATGGTTTTGGCATATCTATCAAGCCAAAACCGAAGCTTCATGATCCTAATCTCGCATTCGCTCATCCTAGTTGTCATTTCAGGCTCGAAATGTCCACGCCTCAGCCGCCTTGTGCCAGCAAGCTGCTCCTAAACCTGAAAAGAAGAAAGTTTTCGCCGTTTACCGATGGAATCCCGACAAACCTGAACAGAAGCCTCAACTGCAGGAGTACACTATTGATTTGAACCAGTACGTTTCATAAGATTCTATCGCCAATCAGCGTTTTCAGGGTTTTCACGATTTAATTTGAGTTTTGATCGAATTTCCTTTTAATAGAAACAGCTAGCACGAGAGCGACCATTTAAAAAATTACTGTCTTATGCGTAAAATGTGACCAATCGCACAAATTAGCGGAAATTAACAAAGATTGGAACTTGATGCTTGAGTCAAATTTGCCAGAAAACGTTACGGGTTTGTTTACTTATGAATAAGCAGTTATTTTCATTGCATGGTTCACAATATGTGTGACTTGGAGGTATAATTTGTATCTATAACCATGTAATGAATGCTACTTACAGAAATGTAGCAAATTTTATCAGACGCAATGAGGAGTTGTGATGTAGGTCTGTTGTCTCTCTATTGATAGCTCCTACCAGGTTCACAAATAAATGAGTGTGAGTTGACTCTTATGCATGCGGTTTATCACATTTCAGCCATAGGCTCTAAGCAGAAGCATTCAAACTGGGAACTTTTGTTTAAGATGATTTTTGTACGTTTAAACCCATTTTGATGTGAACACATGCACCATTGGAGTATAGGCGAAAATGTTCAAGATCAGCATTCAGTATTTACTGGTTTTCCAATTTCCTGCTGTGAAAACAACTCCAATACAGCGTTACTGAACCATTGGTCTATGGACGATGTCATCAACGCTAACCAAGACCGCCTGAGTGGCCATCAAACTTCATGACTTCAAGTATTTTTTTGTCTCTCATTTCATGGGGTTGCTTCTTGTACTCCCTTACTCAGCCTGAGTCTTAATCCCATTTGCCATGAAATTAGGGCTGGAGATTTGGGGAATTGGTGTTGTTTTCGTATTTGCAGCAAGGCCCTCTGTGAATGAGAAGATCACAAATGCGTGAATAATTTTAGATTGCATACGACCACGAATCAATTTGAATGGTGTGGGATGTGTGGGGTATCAAAATTCAATTGCAATTTGTTAGCAAAACAATGCGGATCTCGTCACGGGAGTCAATAACTCAACGGTAAGCCTGTATGAGAACGGCTGGCCCCAAATATTTGTCCCCGTTCCACCAGTAAGACGGGCACGATGTGCTGCAGCAAGCGCACAAGATGCACTCGTATAGACCATCCTAGAACAAAATGAAGTTTATCAGAATTTTGGAAGATGGTTGTTTACGCTTGAATCATGGAATCCATCTGGATTGTCAGCATTCTACGACAAAAATACACCAAGCGCCATCATAGCGTTGTGCATTGTTAAGAAAACAATGCGTTATCTGAAAATATTATTTTCAGATGGTATTTCTGGGGATTTACGAGTTTCCAAAGGATAGTGCAAGAAGAGACATTTCTGGTGAATGTCTCGTAAAAGAAAGGAATCTAAAATCTGGGTCACGGGTCGGTCTCCGGCTCTAGTTGGTCCTCGGAACTTTTCAGCCCGATTGGACCGAATTTAGGCGGGGTTGGGGTCAAAATGTGTATTTCAAAAAATGGATTTTCGAGAGTTTTGGCGATCTAAACGTGTGGAGTATTATTCTCCACTAAATTTTCGACGCCGAATCAAATGAAAGACACAGAAGAGTTCATGGCTCAAGATGGGTATCTACCTACCCATTTTGAGTATGTGTTTTTGTTTTTGATATTTCTCGTACCTAGGCTTGCGGTGTGTCATTTTCCACTCAATTTCGGACGCGTAATCCAATGAAATGGGTCCCAGAACGGTTGGTGGCCCTCTGGGGCCCTTGGCCCTTGGGGCCCTCTGGATGAAATTATTATGGGTCAAAATGGGTACCTATCTACCCATTTCAAATGTGTGTTTCTGAGATTTCTGGTACCTAGGAGTGTGGGGTATCATTTTCCATTACATTTTGATCCAGGGCCCGATACATTCCCCCATTTTCCCCATGTTGAAGAAATGAGTCTCCATGCGCCTGGTCCGAGGAATAACCAACCTCTGTGAAAGAGTTTGCAGCGTTTTTGGTAATTATTTTCATGCATATTACCATTTTACGTAAGTCTTTCCCGTTTGAATTCTCTTGGAGTTTTGAGAACTTGGAGGCATGTAAGTGAGGGGGCAGGTGAGCTAATTGTTATTTTAATTGGGAGGGCTACAATATCCAGAAACTAAATTTTAATCTAGAACAGTTGAAATGAATATCTTGTGATGTAGTTACAATCTCATCTTGACTCAATGGCAGTCAAGTAGGCAGAATGACAACCTAAAATGATATATTGTTTGTTTAAATGAGCCTCACCATTGTATCTTCCCTCTCATCTACCTACAGAAATTTAACTATTCCTGTCTTGTTACGAATTTCCCTCAAAATTAACACTTTTAATGTTTATCTATTCTTGTATTGATTTTTGTTTTGTATTTGACGTCTGGAACAATCTCTCATTATATAAGTGCTTTCTCCGCAGATGTGGTCCAATGGTGTTGGATGCTCTGATCAAAATCAAAAATGAGATCGACCCCTCGCTCACCTTCAGGAGGTCCTGCCGCGAAGGGATCTGTGGGTCGTGTGCCATGAACATCGGAGGAGTCAACACGTTGGCCTGCATCAGGTGAGACGCTTATTCGCTGCCTGTTTTAAGATCTGTTTCCTGAAAAATGGATTTTCGAGATTTTTGGCGATCTAGGCGTGTGGGGTATAATTTTCGACTAAATTTTGGACGCTGAATCCAATGAAATGGGTCCCAGAACGATTGGCACCCCCCGGAAGAGGTTATGGGCGCTGAATTGATTGATTTAAATTAGTCTCCATGCGCCTAGTCCGAGGAATAACCAACCCCTGTGAAAGATTTTGCAGCGTTTAATTCTAAATACTAATGTTCACTTTCAACCAATAGATGACCTATGACTGATGCCTTATACTTCGGTTTCCAGCAAAATTGATGCGTCGAGCGCCGTAACGAAAATCTACCCCCTCCCTCACATGTACGTTGTGAAGGATCTTGTCCCAGACATGAGCAACTTTTACAGGCAGTACGCCTCAATCCAACCTTACCTCCAAAGGAAGGACAAGCTGCCACCCGGCACCAAGCAGAATTTGCAAAGTGTAGAGGACCGGAAGAAATTGGTGAGTTCCGAGTTGGGTTCTATGACAGATTAGCGCTGATACAAGGTTTGTACCATCCGTCTAACCACGGGCTGCCGGTGGTCAGCACGCATTTCACGGCCTCCGGAAAAATGGATTTTGGCGATTTAGGGGAGTGGGTTATCGTTTTCGACGATATTTTGGACGCTGTATCCAGTTAGACGGGTCCCGGAACGATTGGTGCCCATCGGTTTTGGTTATTCGACGCTTGTCAATTATCTGTTTACAGTCGTTTGTAGTAGAAAGCCACCAATTGAACAAGATTCCCACACGATAAAACCACCATCACGTTGAGGTCGAAATGAGGATTGATTGTGAGTAGGTTTCAGTTGGTGAAGGTTTTGTATGACGACTGGAATGAACTGTACTTCAAGCGGCCGTCGACCACGCTGTTACGATGGAACAGCGGTTCAATCGCTGTGTTGGGCTGATTTTACATATGGAACAGCCGTTAACGTTACTGCGCCTGCGTCGGTCGACTGGTCGGAACAAACCTATAGTGTAAGTGCGGATTTTCTCATGAATATGAAAAAATGAAATTTATTCATGGGACAAAAATCGATTTATTTTGGTCTCTGTGTCTTTCTATCAATGGCAACGTCAACATCGGATCCTCCTGGCTTTACAGAACTACTCATAATCCTCCTCATTTCGACCTCAACGTGATGGTGGTTTTATCGCGTTGGAATCTTGTTCAATTGGTGGCTTTCTACTACAAACGACTGTAAACAGATAATTGACAAGCGTCGAATAACCAAAACCGATGGGCACCAATCGTTCCGGGACCCGTCTAACTGGATACAGCGTCCAAAATATCGTCGAAAACGATTACCCACTCCCCTAAATCGCCAAAATCCATTTTCTCGAAAATCCTCTCCTACCGTTGAAACCCTTCTCATGATGCAACGCTATGATGGCGCTTGGAGTATTTTTGCCGTAGAATGCTGACTATCCAGATGGATTCTTTGATTCAAGCGGAAATAACCATCTTCCGGAATTCTGATAAACTTCATTTTGTTCTAGGATGGTCTATACGAGTGCATCTTGTGCGCTTGCTGCAGCACCTCGTGCCCGTCTTACTGGTGGAACGGGGACAAATATTTGGGGCCGGCCGTTCTCATGCAGGCTTACCGTTGGGTTATTGACTCCCGCGACGAGATGACCAAAGAGCGCCTGGAGAAGTTGAAGGATCCTTTCTCAGTTTTTCGGTGTCACACGATTCTCAACTGTACAAAGACCTGCCCTAAGGTAAGGGTTGTTCGGTGCTGCTGGGTTGAAAAGAGTTTACTCAGGGTGGCTCGGTAGCACCCCATACCTAATCTTAATGCTCTTGTTATTTCCTTTCTTTATCGTCATGGGGCCAAAAAAATGAGCAATGTTGGCCACAACGTCTTTGTGGAACCTTCTAAACCATTTTATCTATCTTCATGAAAATAAAATTGTTTGTCGTAAGTGGTGGAGTTCAATGACGTCTCTTGTCACTCACAATATATGAACCAATTGGTTGCCAGTGCTGAATCTGCAAGGGTGGATGCGGAGGCAGCCTACGCTCTTCCAGACATAAATACTCATAATTTCAAGAAAACTAGTTCCATTTATTTCATTATTTGTGTCTGATTGGCTGTTGCTATCCCATTTCTTCGTGCAGACCTGTCTGCAGAGCACTGGTGGGTAGTTGGGTGGTTAAATGGCTTGAATACTGAGCTGCTTTGGTGTACGATTTTAAGCGCTACTACTTACATGTGCTCAGTTGTTCGTAAATTGGTCTGAGCGTTTATTAGTAAATGGAAAAAGATGAGATACAAAACTAGCTTTTAGATCCCTTTAGAACATCTTACTTAGATCTGTCGTACCTGAGCAAGACTGTTCCTGGGGCCGCAACGCCCATTTCAGTTTCTCGAAGAAGTTCGTGCGCTCGGTCATTTTGGATCCGTTTGGTTCTATTGCTTCCCCGTACACCAGACCAGTGGAAAAAGTGGAATTTTACGCTGAAGTTACCGTGGCCTGTCATCAGTCGGGTCACCTCGTACCCAGGCTCGAGATATCCCATGGCCAGACGGGCAATGATGTTCGGGAGGAAATCTCTCTCCCTTGTCCGAGGTTTCCCAGCGCTGCTGCCATTGGTTATGGGACCACTTTCCTATAGTCACCAACATGGCGCTTTAGGTGGCGCGCCTCTCCAGAATGTACCTCTGCCCTCCGCCTACAAAACTTTCTACCCGTATTCCAGTATTACTGACCCTCTTCAAAACACCTAACGTGAAGTTAACTCCCTATAACCCCTATCTTTGAGACCTGCACTGGACACCCCTCCCTCCTTAGAATGTCCCTTCATCATTTGAGGAATAACTCTTACTTATACACTCGTAATTTTGTTTCCCATGTTTTCAAAACTATATTTTATTACAACTTTTCTCACGTTTTCAGGGATTGAATCCGGCTAAAGCCATCGCGGAAATGAAACAGCTCATTTCCGGTCAAAAACAGAAGCCCGCTCCCGAACTTCAAGCCGCGTAAGGACTCCCGTCGTCACGATATTTATTTCACCTCCAAGAGTATTGTAAATGTTAGTAATTGCACTTTGTCTATTCAACGGAAATATTACCATCATGTGGTACGTCACTGAATTTCACCCCAATTCCACGCTTGATCAAGTACAAATCAACAAATTTTATTTCAAGCTATGTGTGCTGTTAATTTGAGATCTGGTTCAATGGTGCGATCATAGTGTAGATAGATTGTAATTAGTAGGTTTTACCGAATGTGATAATTTCCCACATTTATTAATAACAAAATTAAGAAAACGAGTTTTTTGTTGTTTGTTGAATAAAAGGCAAGAAGGTGTTGGACGATTTTTTGTTGTTGTATTTATCCTTCTCGTTCTTCTTACGTGTAGTACAAATCGTCTTGTTTTCATATTCAGTAAATTATCAAGCCAAATTCCCGGTTGCCGTCCCTGATCCTGAAATGAAGATGGTGTGAATGAAAATTATGTTCTTGACTTGAAGACATATTTGATCAACAATACGGTTACGAATCCTGGACCATGGAATTCTGAACACTGTACGCATTTTTTTTCGCCGATAAAATGCATATTATAGTAGTACTTACTATGGTAGTATTATAGTAATACAAGTTGATTCAGGACAGGTAAGTGTGATAAATGTGAAAACTTGTTTCCCCTTTTCCGCAAAAAGTACATTTTTTGTGGGCGTCCCAGTTAAGTTTTCTTGATCATTCCTATGGAATGATTTGTGATGGGAACGATGTAATTTCAGGCGTTGAAGTGGTACCTGGAACGATTTCTGCCTTTTACCGTTATTTAGGTGAATTTGAACACATTTTTTTCACGTTCAAAATTTAATTAAAAATTTATGAATCATTTTTTGTAGTTTTTTTTTTTCGTTGGACCAACTTGGCTGTTTTTGGGGGAATTAAAACTTGATAAGTTTGTTGGAAAATTGAGACTGGAGGAGACTCTCTTCAATATTCCAGGGTGAAATGAGGCTCGACCCGGAAAACTTCAATCTCAAGGACATTCCTCGAGCGAGGGGTGGCCCGTGGGGGATGAGACCGCTCCCCCTCTGCCGAAAAAGCCGACCCGGGGGATGAGGGATTGAATGAAAACCAAGGGGGGGAGAGGGATGCGGGGTGAAGAGGCGGGATTTTCGGGGGGTAGAGAGCGGAGGGATTTTTCGGCGACCCGGGGGCACAGAGCAACCTCAAGTTGGTAGGACGTGGAGGCGCCGTAGTCCGCATGAGCAGAATAGCCTCCCAACCCGCGGATCAGGGTCAAAATGGCGATCGTGTTATGTACCCTCTGCCCGATTTCCGACGTACATTTAGCGTAACGTTACAACTCGTTTTTTTATCGACCCCCTCCCCCCTCCTCGGTCACCAGTTGAGTCGGGGCGAGGAGTAGTCGATCGATTTCGAACGAGCAAATTTCGGTCGTCGATGGGGCAAATTTCGGCCTAATCGTCCCGTAGTCGCGGATCGCGCGTACAGGTTAAAAAACTCGATCTCCTCACATTCAGAACGTTTTCGATGTTCGCCTCGACCGCAATTTGACATCGCACCCCTTGAGACATGAACTCGTTGGATTTGAGGTGAGCGCTGAATTTTCCAAAATTCAACCTAAATCCCACCAATTCATATCATTCCTTATCGATTTTGTCACATTAATATCATAAAACAATAGATTCTGATTTCATTCCATCTCCTGTCATTCCACCACTTCCTCAGAACACTTTAAAAAGATAAATCAGAAACACAATAAACAAAAACAACATCGAAAACTATCGATCGTTCGATGACAGGTTGTTAGAAAAATGTGATAACACTATCAATAGTTATCAGCAGTGATTACGCTCGCCTGGACTGGTTGGTCGCAATGCAATCGTGTTTTGGTGAAATTCGTGTTTTTTCCTCTTTTGCTTTTCGCCTTGAGAAGTTACCTGTGTTTCTGAATATACTATGGTTCAAGTAATCCTAGATAATCGATTAAAGCCACTTCACCTCCGAAAAAGTGCGTCTCGGCGTGAAATTACTCACCCTGTGCTGAAGTTTTGGGTCTCTGAGTAGGTAACGATGCGTTTTATTGGTTGGTATATTAGTGCTTAGTGCTTTTGTACGTAAATTTATGGTCCAACAAGTATTCGTTGTTGGTTTTACTTGGCTCAGCTTACAAGTCCCTTGTTTGAAGCGGAGCCTCCAAAGCATAGGACTACGTATCTCTCTTCGACACTACAGACGTATTCGACAAAGGTTGTATGTACTTATATTTAATCTAACATATTGCCTAAGACTGTACAAGTTTCCGTTTGTTCATTCATTTTCAACAGCTGAAAGGCTCGAACGAGGAAGCTGAAACAGCTCGAAGTTGTTCGAGGTGAAGCTGAGCTCTGCTGGTGCACGCCGAGCGCATCTTTGAGGGCGCTCAGAAAGTGGTTCTTGCTGTTGAAATGTATGACTTGATTCTCAGTGTTTTCCTGACTATGAGCGTGAAATCTGGTGAAAAACCATGAGCCCGTCTGCCTTTCCAGAAGGGACCGTATCGAAACATCCTGACAGTCGAAGTGACTTGAAAGAGCTGTTCTTCCTTGACAGCTCTTGTATTCAGTCGTCAATCTGGCCAAACCGTGAACGTTGATGGATTCTAGAGTTTTGCAGATCTATTTCTATAAGCAGTGAGGGGGATTTGGATGCGCTCTCTGAGTGGCCAATGGCCAAACACAACCTCAATCCGTGGCGCATGTGCGTGACACAAAACACCTAGCTATTCGTTAGAGGTGTTGATATAGAATGAATACTGCAAATCGAAATGAATATACTTCGAAAGTTTCAACATTTGTTGAGTAAATTGTCATGGAAGAATCCAGCAAAAATCCAGGGAAAAATAGGTCCCGCAGCAAAGTTATGACTGGGAAGGGGCACACTCACTGCGCTGAGTGGAAGCTCAGAGATGCTACTTAGTTCTCTTGAGTTTCCAGTAGAGATGGGGTTGTGATCGCTATTTCTAGTCACAAATACAGCACTTTTTCAGTACCTGAGGCATGAAGAAGTTAGAATGTTAGTTAAAGCCTAGGAGCAACATACTGATTCCTTCTTCACCCTCCTGTTCTCTTCCTAGAAACATAAACCTGAGGCTACCCAATCTTTCAATGAATTTGCTAAAGGGCTTTTGGAAATTAATGCAATTGAAAAATGGAAATATGAACATCTTTCAAGTTTTCCTAGAACCCTTGAATATTCCTTGATGTGACAACTTACACCAATCTGCTAAAATCTGACAAGTAAGCCCTCCATGACTGGGAGAGCCTCATGGGATTAGGAGCACTTATAGGAACAGTTGAGGATCAATCTGGGACTGGAGTCCTTGATACTTCAGGCTTGTCATATTTGAGAGTTCCAGTTACTTTTTAGCCCCAGTTACCCAGTTACTTTTATTTAGTGCAAAGAATCAGATTGATACAGAACAACCCATCCCTAGTCAAGGGAGCGCTTCACAACAGCTGTACCTAGGCAGGGTTTCTATCTTTCTGGGCACCATTTTTGGCAGATATTTTTTGGATCTAACCTAAACCAATGAACTCCCATAGAAGAAGTATCTCTCCAAGTAACATCTGTGATCAAGGTGGACAGCAATGCCACGTAGACATGTTTGCACAAAGAATTTCGATGATGTCACCACATGTGAATTGACCGAAGTGGTGAGGTCTTAAAAAAAGTTTTACTGATTTAAAATCTTGTTGTGGTAATCTTTGTTGATATATATTGTTCTTGTGATATCTGAGACCATGAACATGCTTCTTACTCTGCAAAGTCACAAACTTGCTTAAACAGCAGCTCATTCAAACCTTCCATTCCAAACCATTTCTATCCTGTTTGGGATCCTGTAACATAGCAAGCATGCTTTTGCCATTTATTTCACCGACAATTATAAGAATGAAGCATTGAAATCAGTTTGGAAATAACAGCAGAATTGGTTGGCCAGTTCATTTTGTGCTGGCTACTTATTTAGAAATTCAATTAACGCGCTGTCTCAGTTCATGAAACCTCACATATTGCGCTACAGTGGAAGTAATGTAGAAGGCCATATGATGGCCCACAGTTTGGAATGTGTTGGTGATTGGCATCAGAAATGAAATCGACAATGATTTCCTCTCTGTTGAGGGAAAATCAAAGATGATTATGAATGTTATTCATAAAATACCAAATTTAGGTTATCCTTTGGCAAAATATCGTGCAAGTGTATCATATTAATCATTTTTAAAAGTGTTTCCTTGTAAGTGTGATGCGTGATAGTTTGATGTTCCCGATTCTGAGCAGTGGAGCTGCAAAATCCATAATGAGTGTTGAATTGAATGGATTTGTCACACCAAGACAATAGCGGTGGTGGTGGTGGTGAGGGGAGGAGGTAGAAGGGGAGCCTTTTCTTTTGTATTCACCATCCTTTTCTGTAGAAGACTCGTGTGTACAGTTGCGTACTGTGGATCGTTACCCCTTCTTGAATATTCGACAACCCTTAACTTTTCTTCTTTTTATTCCCAGATTACCTCTACAAGTGGGTACTCTCTCATTAAAAAGCGGCTTCTAGTTCTTCTTTTCGTTCCACTCCACCCCCTTCCATTCAGCTCTCTCCACGTTTCGTTCCCCACTCCTCATCCAGATTGTCCACCCCGAGGGCGAATCTCCAACGTTTCCCAAGTTTGTTCCGCCGCTATTTCGTTAGCAAAGGACGACCCTGGGACAAACGCCGGGGGTTTTGAATGAGGACAGTCCCCAGATGGTCTTCCCCGGTGTTGTTCTCTTCTGATAAAACTTTTTGTCCGTAACGAAAGAAAACTTATTCGGGGGTAGTCCGATCTGTTGCCAACCCCCTCCTCGACACTGCTTTATTTCCTTCTGTTTTATTGATATTAACATTCAGTAGTTGAGTTTCGCGCAACATTCGGTTTCCCTTTCTGCTTGTTCTGTTTGGGTTTAATGGTTTCTTGTTCCTCGTCGAGTTGAACGGTTATAGAAAGCCATCAAAGGAGAAGTCGTCACGAGAGACCATTGCACTATAGAAGTGTCCATCCTCCTGCAAAGTCTCTAGTTGGAGTAGAAAAAGAAAGTAAGCTGAGATAGATCTTTCTTGATAGATGCTAAAACAGTCAGTATTTACGGCCTGTTTCTTTTGGAAGTATTTTAATCAGTACCGTTCATTACCTAAGAGCTTCTAGCTCCTTAAAGTCGTAAACATATGAAATTCAGCAAATTCCATCATATGGACTCATTGTACCCCCCTAAAATTGTCTTCTGATTTGTAAGGGTTCGAGGTGCTAGTGCAAATGAAAGTAATTTTGACCTTTCTGAAGGAACGAAGTCAATGTGGGTCTGTGGTTGTGACCCTCATGTGCTCACTATAATATGGACAATTTTAGTTCTGAGTTCAGGAAGGTAAGGGTAGGTCCTACCTCCAGCTAAAACGAATCCCCAACTCTGATTTCTAGCCTGAGAGTTACCGTGACTAACAACTATCTTTTGCCTCGTCCGCTGACCTATTTCCAACTCATTACCAACACGAAACCTTGTTTTGCATCCCCCGAAATAAGCAGGCCTTTTCTATTGATATACTTATCTCGGCGCCCGGAGGAAAAGGAATGTCGAAATGGGATTTATGTTAGGTGGAATGTGGATTGGTGCTCCCAACGAGGTCCTTTCGGGTCAAGGGTTTGCCTACGTTTCTATTCAAGATGGAAGAAACCACCCGCTTAAAGTTTACTGTTATGTACCCCTGACACACGAGGGGGAAAGTGAATTTTTGGATTATATCAATCACCTCGTTCGGGTTGTAACACGGATTCTTATTGATCCCTCCTACTATACCCCCAGCCAAAACTCTATTTTTAAATTATTATTATTATTATTATTTTGCTTAAAGTCACATTAGTCTTCAAGTCGAACGGATAGTAATGCATAGAACTACTATTTGCAGCAACAAATAATTTGGCTGAAGCGTTGTCAATAATAATAATTTTTCGAGCATATTTTGGGTGTCTTTCCCAAATCTCCATGCTTCTGGAAACAGATTTTGGCGGTAGGCTGCCGTTTTTGTATTTCTCGCTGCTGGTCCCACAAATTTGAGCATGTGAAGCTCACGGATTTAGGGGGAGTACGGAGAGTGGAGGTTTATATGCGTCATGTGACGGCAGACAATCTTCAGTTTCATGGAAAAAGTTGTGGATTGCGATGCTCTCTAAGCTTGTATCCTTTCTCGCTCTTTGAAGGAATGATGATTTTGTCGAAAGGATTCCTACTCTGGCGACCTTATGGTGCGTGGTCGCTTGAACGTGATTTTCCGTGTGAAGGCTCGCTACACTCGAGACGCCGGTGTTTTCCAGGTGCACGAAAAAAAGGAGGCCACAAAAAAGGGAAATTGTTGGAAACCTCAGTACAAAGGCAAAGAGGTGTGAATGGCCAAGGAAGAGCTCCTAACGATTTGGATCGTGGGATTGGCCGCATAGCTTCCGCTCCTTTTTTCGCTTGTACGGTGTAGGTAGCGAGCTTCGACGCTTTGGTCTGACATCAGAATCCTCAGCTCACGTTTTCTGGGCGAGTGAAAAAAATTCAGTTTCCCCGAGGATCAAAGGGTTCCTAAGGAGAAAAGGGCTCGCGGAATGTACGAGTCTCTGTTCGTTCGATGAGACGATTCGAGGTTTTCTCCCGGGTCCCGACCGCTGCTCCTCCTCAGCTGGAATAAGTCCAGCAGTGGCTCCCGCTCGTCGTATTGATCTTTTATTGCCATCTAAAATTAGACCAGAAGCCATCCTTTGTCACTAAGGTTTTTCTTGGACATATTATTGCCATTAGGTGAACAAAACGGGAAGACTAAGCTTTTCCATCGATCATAAACCAGCAGTGTGGCCGCCTCGCTGATAACCCAGACAAAGAGCGAGGTTTATTGAAAGAAATGAACAGAAAATAATGATTATTAACGAGGGTATTTGCTGGGACTTTGCACCCTCTTGGTTGGTGGTTCCTTGAGTAATCAACCTATGTAATCATGCTCAAAGTCATCTCCTGTTGGCCCTTAAGTTCCATTGGCTCTAAACACGTTTCATGATGTCTAGACCGAAAAAGGCAAAATATCCTTCTGCCATACGCCGTTTGCCAGTAGAAAATTTCCTAGTAACCCAAATTTTTGGTCAGGAACCTTTCGGGAGAGTATGAGTGGAATGTGTTTTTTGGAATCGTATTCTCCTGATTTTCGACGATCTAGGCGTGTGGGATATCATTTTCCACTGAATTTTGGACGCTGAATCCATTAAGATGGATCCCGGATTGGCGCCCACCGAAGGTTGGTACGAGTCAAATTGGTACCTGCCTACCTATTTCGAAAGTGGTTTTGCCAAAGTTGTGGGTATCTAGACGTGTAGGGTATCATTTTCCTCTAAATTTTGTACGGCAAACTCCCTGTTTTCCCCATACTCCAATGAATAACCGACCAATGTGGAAGAATCCGCAGCGTCTTTCATTGAGAAAACAAAATTGGTATCTACCAAACCCATTTCGAATATGTGTTTTTGGTACCTGGGCGTGTGAGGTATCATTTTTCATCAAATTTTGGACCCTAAATTGATTGGGATGGATCCGGGACTTGCTACACCTACTGTTTCCCCCATACTCCCCATGTTGAAGAAATGAGTATCCATGCGGAATTGGTCTGAGGAATAACAAACCCCTGTGAAAGAATTTGCAGCGCTCACTTCACTGTTCGTATAAGGAGGATACATGGATCAGTACATGGATCAGTTGGGCTTGAAATGACCCGATCTAGGAGTATGTTTCTTTGAGGTTATCTATGGGGTCTACCGCATCAAGTATTAGGCCTCTGGCATCAACATCTGAGCAGTGCCTAGTAGCTCTAAAAAACAAGAATAAATAAATGTATTGTCAAGCAACACCTGCTATCTCATTTTCTTGCGAAAGTGAGTGCGCATCAAATCCTAAATGAAAATAAGACGAGGAATTGATTATTGAAGCTAGTATCCAGATGGAAACAATTGGGATGGACGACCCTCTACTTTGTGCTGTTTTTATTGAGTTTTCTCGTAAAATACGGGGTTTTGATTATTTTATTCATTAACCATAACTTTTTCACGATAAATCGAGTTGACTGAAAGCAGAACCCCATTCAATTGTGAAGAAATTAGAAGAATGATGCCGGAACCAGAGAAATTATATGAGTGTGAGGTTCTGGGGAAAAGAACGTCAATTATTCTTGATATCAAAGCCTAATAGTTTGTAAAAAAGAAGATTGTTCTTGGTAAATTCATTACTTCTTGTCGATCCCTTGATTTGGTTTTTTCCCGATATTCCGATTTTTGTAATCTCCCAAGACAAGTTCAAATCAACGTCTCCTCCATGCCTGATTAATCGTCGGGAAATCCGCGTCCTGTTTCCCCTTCGTCGGTTTCTTTCGTCCAGTTGGCGCCTTCGAAATCAAAACATCTCGCCTCTGGAAGAGCATGGCACCTCGTCATCTGACTCCCTGCCAAGGCTCCCGAACTGTTGCCAAGATTCAATCGCTCTCGTGTAGTTTGCTCAGTTAATTGGACAAGTTCGCGAGAACACCCAACCGTAAAATACTACGAAATATCTTCTTTCGTTCGTTTAGAAATATGTTTTTAATCACATGCCATTTCATTTATATTGTTTTCTTCGCTCCTAGTCCACCTACGCCCACGAGTCGGCCAAAAAGCCTGTTTCCTTTGAACATGGATGTAAACACGTTTTCTTTTGATACTCGATTCTCGCTCGTCCTCAATTGCCTTCGTTTCAATTCTGATTCTGATCCGGCCTTATTTAAACCGCCGTTTTATACGTAGGTATCTCGGACTTTTCTCGAGAGTTTATAAATAATCAAGTTTGAAATAGATATTCGATGACAATGCCAAAGCTAAACTCGGATTGTCAGTTCACGAGCCAATTGAATTTTGCCTGTGATTCGCGAAATCGTTCTGTTTTAATTCCTCTTCTAATGCGTATCTTTCCGAAGTCGGGTGTTGATCTGAGTATATCTACCATGCCTGAGGTACCTTTGAGCATAACCAGACATCGATCTGCTGTTTGAAACTAACCAATTGTAGAATTAACATTAAAGATGAAACACTGTAACGCTGTAATTACTGCTACACTTCTGTACTAGTGTAATTATTGTAATACAAACCTACTAGGGAAGAAATGTGTGAAGGAATCGCTTGGAGTGCCAAAAAATTCCGAAGGCAAATGGGTCAAACGTGCGGGGGATAAAAGGCTTCAGCGAAAAAGTATCCGACCAAACTTCCTGGATTTTATGAGGCGCATTTTGAAACTCGTGAATGGGATTTTCAAAAGAGTCGACTGTTGGTAGAATTATCATCTCGTAATTGCCAGAAACGCGCGTGTTTAGCAGTTGAAAAGTTCTAGAAGTTCCTATAGTCACCCAGCCGCCTTCGCTAACATATTATCGTCCTAGAAATGTTTTAGAACTTACAAACCTAGAAACTCTTCCATCAGATTGGCGAAGAAACAACTTAAAAGGAACAGTTTGTCTGGGGTTGATCTACACGTGGCTTGGAGCCATGATTAGAGAGAACCACTTAAGGCAAACACCACTGGATCATAGGGGAAAAGGGTAGAAAGGCCCCATAACTAAACTCCTTCACCACTGTGCACTGTTTGTATCCTAGATTAATGGTTCACCCATTTTGCCTACCGCCCTTTTGGACTCCGTCCAGACTCACTGACTTTTCCTCTCGAGAGCAATTTATTAGTTTATTAAAAATGTATGCCCTGATCAAGAGTGTGGCAAGATGTTGGAAAGAAAAGGCATGAAAGTGCGAGTCGAGTACTACTGTCTGTGTGCTGGATGTAGGTCATCCTAATAACATAGAAGCATTTCTCTTCAAAAGGCATCGTAAAGAGTTAAGTCTACGTGTGTTGAAAAACCCCCAAGAAATGTGTCCGAATCCCCCGATGGTTTCCCTTGTAAATGAGATAAATTGAGAGGTTTGCCTTCGTAGATCAACGTAACTGATGAGATATGTTCGGCCTGTTTCCCTTAGCAATTTAAATTTTAGCTAAACAAGAATTTCATCGTTCTGTCGGGTTAAAGTTCAGTTGAATTACTTATCCCAGTATAAATTTACTTACCAAGCACCCCAAAGAAATACTTATTTCTGTGCCTTTTATTGGAGTAATTAAAAATAAATGTTTGTACATCATTCTGATCAAATTAATAATGTACACTTTTATAGTAACAAGTCCTATGGTCCTAACGAAACGATATAATATAATATATAATTCATAGATAATATATAATTCAGAGAATAATAAACCAATATATTATATTGGTTTATTATTCTCTGAATGGCAGTTTTATATGCCTTTGGTTAATTTTTCGGGCTAGGCTAGCCCAAGATTTAACATTTTGTGTTGCAAGACGACTAAATTCAAAACTAAAGTTTTCTTCTGTCCACCCTTTTCTTCAAATTTAGTACGGATTTTCCATGAAATCTGAAATGCCGGAAGAGATTTTTATGGATCAAAAATCGAGTTTTGGCTATTGTAAATTGAATGAATTGGTTTTTCTCAATTACGCCATTTTGAAGTTCTAGAAAATTGACGTTCATTGATCCTTTTCCACTTAATTGTTGACGCTGAATCCGTTGAAACGGGTCCGGGAACGGTTGGCGCCCACTGGATGAGGTTATGGATCAAAATGGGTGCCTATCTACCCATTTCGAATGTGTGTTTTTGATACTTCTAGTACCTAGGCGTGTGGGGTATCATTTTCCGCTAAATTTTGGACCGTGAATCGATTGGAATGGGTTCGCGACCCGCCACACCCACTGTTCCCCCCATTTTCCCCATGTTGAAGAAATGAGTCTACATGCGCCTGGTCCGAAGAATAACCAACCCCTGTGTATGAATTTGCAGCGTTTTTTCTACTTTACACGCGGAAAATCGCAGTTAAATAGTAACAATCCTGTATGTCGTGTAGCACCGTATAAAGCCGCATTGAAAACTTGCCCTCGTAGTTAGGAACACGGACGCTGCTAGGTTGACTGGCCCTGAGATGTTTCAATAACCCATCGTCTTTCATGGAATTCTCTTAGTTTAGGGGTATTGTTGTAGTTCTTGCGGGCACTAACTTTCATCTTCTCTATTTTCTCACCTTTTTTTTCTCACTTTACGATGTTATTTTTTAGTCGAGCCTGTTTCCCCCTGCCTCTCATTGTCCTCGTTTGAAATAACTCGAACCCTTTTTCTTGCAATTTCACTCTAAACTTCATGCTTTAGTAGTCTCTCCGCTCACTTCACATCACCTCTGAATCAGAAATGACGATTATTTTTGTTCCCCTAGTTCTTCCCCCCCTAGACTCAGGGAGTTATCAACCAAAACACTTGCATTAACTTTTTTTAATAGCGAAAAAGTTTTTTCTCTTTTTTTTTTGTTGAAACTTTTTAATATAACGTTCTGCCGCAATAAGTTTTCAGTGCCTCTACTTCAAGCAAAGTTTTTCGGAGGCGAGGGTTTCGTGAAGCACGGAAACCGTGACGCATGCCCACTGATAGCGGATCGTGAAATCTTCTTATTTGGCTCGTTTTAGCGGTTGATTTATACGGTTTTCTCTCCCGTCGTCGCTAATTATCGTCGGTAAAGTACGTACCGACGTTGTTATGGCATAAACTCACCTGACCTAGCAATTTCATTTATTAATGGACAATTACGTTTACGAGATCAACTTTTTCTAATTTTCTCGCCTGAATTGACATGAGAAACTTGTCCGATGATTCCGACGCTCTGTAATGTAGTTATCTGTTTAAATCGTCCTTTAAATTCTTCTTTAGATATAGGTGATGCAACTTGCAACCAGTTTTTGTCGATATCCTTAAAAATATATGTATTGAGTCCCATCCAGAGAAAAATATTGGCGTACGTGTTTTTTGGGTTCTTTCTGCAAATGGATTTATAAAATGCTGCAATTTCTTTTACAGGGGTTGGTTATTCCTCGGACCAGGAGGAATAACCCCCATTTCTTCAACATGGGGAAAATGTAGGAAACAGTGGGACCCGTTCCAATCGATTCAGGGTCCAAAATTTAGTGGAAAATTATACCCCACAAGCCTAGGTGCCAGAAATCGAAACCACACATGCGAAATGGGTAGATAGGTACCATTTTGACCCATAACCTCATCCAGAGGACGCCAATCGTTTCTGGATCCATGTTATTGGATTCAACGTCCAACATTTAGTGGGAAATGATATCCCACACCCCTAGGTACCAGAAATCTCGAAAACACATATTCAGAATGAGTAGATAGTTACTCATTTTGACTAATAACTTCTTCCGGTGGGCGCCAATCGTTCTGGGACTCATTTCATTGGATTCAGCGTCCTAAATTTAGAATCGCGGTCGTTCAGCATTGATGCTGGAAGTCATGTTTGGAAGTTTGAATGTCTCACAGTAATTGTTGGAACCGTCAAAAAAAGCACATTCAACTGAATTCCCGGATTTTGAGCCATCAGTGAAGATTTGTACGGCTTCTGGCCATTTGGAGTGAGTGAAGATATTGAATTTATCGTTGATATTCTGCTCTTCCCGATTTCCGTATGGGAAATGATGAATTTTTACAGGAACCATCAGTTCTGGATATTTTAACGTGAATGGTGGGGGCTTACAGGAGCAATGGAATTTGAAATATCTACATCTTCTTGTGTGAAACTGCTGACAAGTAACGGCATGTTCATCTTGGAGTTGGATATCAGCATGTTCGTACTTAGTCCGCACAAGTCTTCAACTATAGTCCTACTGTGGGATTTGAGTTTTAAGAAGAATCGATCCGCAAGCATTTGATGCCAATACTTCAAAGGATATTCACCAGATTCCGCTAGAAGTGTGTCAATGGGAGTCGAACGAAGTTTTGAGTAGCGATTCGTTTGAACACCCAAAATCACCACTCATTTTCGGGCAATTTCAACAAGTATACCTGTAGCGTGTATTTGGTATTTTTCAGATGATTACGGTACTTGTACTTATATCACATTTTCAGTGCTTCAATAAGACGAAAAGTGTGTTAAAAAACTATTTCAGATCATTATTAATATTTTTCTTAATTTTTTATACGTTGTCGAAAAACGCAAGTTTGCTTCATTTTTATGTTTCCTAGAAACGCGATATAGTGAGTTTAGAGAAAGCGTAACGTCAGAGTGAAGGGCGGAACGTCTGACCTTGCGTGACCCACCTAAAACCAAAAAGAGGCCATAGTATGAATGCAAGGTTTAAATCTACTAGGGCGAAATGAAAGATCGTATTCGAACGCCTCGAAGAGAACTTATGACCTTAGAGTTGGTGAAAAAAGTTATTGACTCACGAATTTTCCCCGACGTTGGCCTTTTTCCTTTTGGTGTTGTTTAACTTCTTGGGGAGTAATGAGCGTTGACACAGGGATGAAATACGTGCAACTTCATGGATAGACCGGTGGCCTGTCGAGTCTAACCTCACGGTCGGCTGGTTTTCACCGCTTTTTTCCCCCATGTGTCACACTAAAGCAAGACGGGAAGGTGCATTTTCTAAATAGAGGAATTATTTACTCTGTAGAATTTCCCGGACTGTTATTTTCGTCTGAGGTGAGAATTTGATCAGATGCATGGGTTAGAATTTGCTGTTGAAAACGTTGTAAACTATTTCTTTTATCATATTGCGTATATACGTCTAAATCTTGACGAATCTTCCAGAATAGGTCCCTAGTGACTGAAGTTAATACCCTATTGGTATTATGTGTGTATAATGCGCAGTAGTATCCATAATCTTTGAAAGCCATGGCTATTTCCGCATTTACCTCCACCAGGAAGGTGCCCTGGGAATGCCTCTAGTCCTTGGAAATGATAGGAACGTTGAATGTGGATGTCCATACCAAGAAAGGGCACAGGTGAAGAGGCATCAACTAATCCAAGCTGTTAGTTAATCTTGCCCCTATCACTAAAAGAGCACAGTTGAGCTACCGTATGATGCATGTGCTACGTGGATGCATAAATGAACAAGAAGAGGTTAGACCCACGATTGACGAAGAATGTTTGGAGTGATGAATTACTTTCTTGTTGTGGATCAAGATAACTTGGTAAGCAGCAAACTATTCTAAATATTCTGTGTAAACCTATTCCAAGCGAGGATTGAGCTCGGATCCGTTTGCGAGAGCTATGTTGGCTGCGCCAGAAATTACACATTTTCATCCATCTTCCGGGCTAATCTGTGAGTAGGTATCTGTATAAACGCAAACGGTTTTCAACCAACAAGCTCGGTGGAGCGACGTCAACCCTGGCGCTTACATTGAGGCTGCAGTCGCTCGACTCGAATATTAATCCTCTTCAATCTTTGCCCACCGACGTGGAAGGATTTCTCTCGCAGTTCCTGTTTTGAATGACATTAAATTATTTGCTGGGAGCTCGGCCAGGAACGCGAGAGGCTGATGGATGCCCCTCGGAACTGCATTCCTTGGGGAGATTCATATATGCAAATGAGGGTTATGTTGGCCTCATTATCAGATTCTCTGCCAAATCCGTCTATTCATCAAGGCTGAAATCGTCGGGGTGGGACAACTCGGGAAAGCTGTAACTTGACGAATGTGTGGTCTTCATACTGGGAGCTCGCATGGAGCGCTATAACCTCGGTAACCTGACTCGTACGGACCGTTAAAGAACGACTGAATGCTATGAACCATTTTGCGTTTCAACGTAAAGAACTTTGGTCTCATATTACGATGGGACTCCTTAAATGATGGACTTAATTTAGGGCCAGTTATGTTCACATGTTAGCTTGTGACCAGTATTGGAGTCGTCGGATCAGCAGGTCATTCTTTGACTCAGTCCCCTCAATGTATCGCCATTTGGTGGCCAGTGAGTCACTAACAGCTGCTCTAACTCGGAGCTGATCAACCGGAAGCTGACAAAAAGAGAGCTACGGGGAAGCATTTTAAATTCAAGCTAGGGTAAGGTAAAATGTTTAATTCTGATTTCTTCAGAATAATCTTTTCTAAAAGAAATTTCGGTTCAGTTGCCCCATTATTTGCCTCCTCACTAAACCATGTATAGGAAAATACCTTCCGTATAAACCAGAAGTGAGCGGCAATCGTGGAAACTATACGCCAAATAAAGAACGACGGGCCAAAGCGAGAAATGCGAATGAGGAGAAGTTATACCTAAGACGGGCTTCTTTATTCAAAAACGACCTCCGAAATTTCGGAATAATAGGTCTTGAAAAATGAATGTTTCACACAGAGAATACAAAATACGAGATACACAACCGACAAACAACAACGGGAAAAAAAGAAAGAATACATGATGCATGGAATATAGAACGAGTCTGGTTGGCAGTGACATCTGAGCACGTAGGGCTCCCTCGTACGACACAACTCGTATACTATCTACCACATATACCCCCAAGGTTCGAACGGAACGACATGAGATTTGTCATCCATTTGCGGAGTCATTCTCGAAAAAACTATTGAACAATTCACGTGTTCTCGAAACCGTCGTCGAATTAATGAGTGATTTATCGTTAGTTCCCTAAAACACTCTAGGAGCTGAATAAGTGCGATTGAACTGTACTCAACCGGTGACCGGCAGATTGAATACCTATTGATCGAATTAATCATTAGTTTTGTTGATGTTTAGTGTTTACGTTCTCTTTTGCCATCTGCCTTTTCTCCGTGGCTCGATCCATCGTGGCTTTTCATTCTATATTCATCGCGCGACGACGGTTCTCCTTTCATGGAAATTGCATCGCGTTTTTATTGCCGTCTCGAAAGTTTTTCTCATCGATTTCTCAGAAAGTGTTAGGCCGATCAGTGGGTCAAAGCAGGTTAGTGTTGAAGTGTTGGAATTATTGATTCCTCGTTGTTCGCACAGGTGTTTTTAAGGATTGAACATCTCTGAAGAAGTTATCCTGGAACTTGATAGAGCGCGCAGTATCTCAATCTGTTTGTTGGTTATTCCTTCAATAATCAACCTATCTTTTCATGCTAAAAGTCAATATCTTCAATATGGCCCAACTCTTTTTTCTAGGCCTTTCAAGGTGTCTAGATAAAAATTAGCAAATGTCCTTCCGCCGTACACCACGCCGACTTTGGTAGTAGAAAA
The DNA here is from genome assembly GCA_019603395.1 of Cyrtorhinus lividipennis. NCBI lineage: Eukaryota > Metazoa > Arthropoda > Insecta > Hemiptera > Miridae > Cyrtorhinus > Cyrtorhinus lividipennis. The sequence continues at coordinate 2,047,263 of CM034002.1, read as the reverse complement.
TTTTCTGAAAATCTAAAATTTGGGTCAGGGGTCCGTTCCCGGCTCTGATTGGCCCTCGAAAATTTTCAGCCCGATCGGACTGAATTTGGGTGGAGCAGGGGTCAAAAATTATATTTCAAAAATGGATTTTCGAGATTTTTGGCGATCTAGGCGTGTGGGGTATCATTTTCCACTAAATTTTGGACCCTGAATCGATTGGAACGGGTCCGGGACCCGTCACACCCACTGTTTCCCCATGTTGAAGAAGTGAGTCTCCGAGGTCCGAGGAATAACCAACCCATGTGAAAGAATTTTCAGCGTTTTTTGGTTGATTGCGTGATAGTTATCGCCTAAAAGTTATAAAATATAGTTTTTTACTATTTAAGATTCCTATCAGTATCATGTGTCAAAGTTTTCACATTCAAGATGTCACTCTGCCGTCTGCAGTTTTACTCAAGAGGGCACACAAGAATCTGATATTCGGCAAATAAACTCCGTTAGGATTTTATGTGGGCATACCTCATTTACGGCGTCAGTGTTGTTAAAAATCAGATCGAATATATCAAACCTCAAGTTCTTGGAAATGATTAAAAACACGTTCTATTATATTCGCTCCTGTTGTTCCTAAAATTCCCCTCGTTCCAAAAAATGTAATAGTTGGCGTTTCTCCGTGATAACTACCCTTCTTGTATGTAATTTGAAAGGAATAGGCAAACGAGTCGTTTCAAATTTTAAACGCGACGCCGTGCAAACGAGCCCGCTACGGTAAAATTAAGTTTTAATTTCAACTCCCTCCAAAGTTGACGACAGAAGATTTATCATCGCTGTGTGAAGAGTGCTCCCGAGCAGCAACAGAAGGTTTTAGAGGGCACTCGTATAAATAAAATATCAACCGCTCTAATTGGGCATACTGACAGTAGAGGCGGTGAGTTATGTAGGTGGGTGTTTGCCCTTAATGAAAATCGCAGTCGCCCAAGTTTAATTCACGATGATCCCTCTTCAACTCTTGGGATCAAGCGTCTTCCCATACGAAAGCTGTTGTCCTTCTCCCGACCGTAAATTTAATTTGAGGGCGGCTTCAAAAGTAAGGTCGACCAGAGTCAACTGTCCACCCTGTTTCGTTGAAATAGTGAATTTATTTGAGTTTTCTTCCGTTCTTAACTTTCAAACTGACCCCTCGTTTTTCATATTTCCTTTTTTACCTACACGCTGTTCGACTCTTAACATTTGGGCGCTCAGAAGAAATGCGATTCATGTCCATTCTGAACAGCGGGTGCCGAATAACCCCAAAAAATACGCAAAAAGCTCGAAATGGGAGTCCGGGTAGGCCTCAAGACAGCGAGAGAAATGTTCACAAATAACCGACCACCCTTTCGTATAATTTCCCTCGTATGATCAATTTTTTTTCACTTCGGAAAAGCCCCAGCTGCAGATGAAGTGGTGTATCGAGTTTTCTGTGGTTGTTTCGTTTCTTTCGCCAGAAGGGGCGAAATTTTGGGGGAAATTATTTTCGTATCTTGTGCAATTTGTCTTCTTCGTCCATATGGCACATCCTGTAAACTTGTTTGAAGAAGGGAGAAGCAAACAAAAAATCAGGGTTTGTAGAAGTCAAATGGAGGATCAACTACTGCGCGTATTGATTTAAATTCTATTTACTTCTTTGTTGTGAAATATCACCAGTCATTCTAATTTCGCATACTATTTAATCGCAAATATCGCCATTTTCAGGAAGGATCAACCTAAAGCTTAAATTTCTCTGGTGAGCCTAGTTTTCCCCAATTTTCTGTACACCTCCGATTCTACTTCCCTCATCTTCACTTCAAATGGTGACAGGCAGCACCATTTCTTCTGAATTATTAGGTTCGTGTCCCGAAAGAAATGAATTGACACGATTTAGTCTCGTAATATTTAAGGCGGCCGAATGATAAGTTTCTCACGGAGGTGGTATAAATTTCTAGGGCGGATACAACAGGCGCTTCGGCGAACATATCATGGGTTGACAGGCAGTTTCTCTGTCCCGACCCTTCAAGCTTTTTATTTCTGAACGATCGCGGAAACGTTTTGGGAGGTAGAAAGAGCTCGGCTTTGAAATATGTATACAACTCACGTCGTCAAACGAAGGTGGAAGGATAGGAAAAAATTGTACAGGTTGGCGTGGCCTTAAAAGCAACACATGCAACATGATATAGTGTGCAGGGCCTCTATTACGTTAGGTTTAATGACTCCCTCAGATGTCTAACCTTATCGGTTTTAACGGTAGGTGACTTTCTTCACTCACCTCTCCGTTCCTTTATTAGGACCCTCGAAATTGGGTATTAGCATACATTTTTCATGATGGAAATCAATTTTCTGTTTCGTTTGCCCTCAGTTTTTCGCGTACTCTTACCAATAAGAAATATATTACCCCACACGCTTAGGTCCCAAATGACCCCGAATATCGAATTTTAAAATGCACATTTTTATCCCATACCCTCCCAAATTTGGGCCGATTTGGCTGTATGTTCCGAGAACTAAATAGATCCGAAAAGGGGTGACCAAAATTTCAGATGTTGTAAAGAATGTCTGCTACCAAGAACGGCGCTGGCCGTTTCTGTGACTTTATAAAACGTATTCATTTTCTTGAAACGTATACTGCACAGTTTCGGGGCCAATCGGAGAGGTAAGAAAACATAGACCGATTTTTCACGGAATAATTAACAAACAAATTGAATTAGAAGCGCTGCTAGTTGTTCCACTATACAATAATTTCCAGAATGACCCCGTAGAATTGGGAGAGCGTATTGAGGTTCTTACAATGAGTAAGTAATTACTATTCTTCACTCATAGGGAATCTTCGCCGGTGTACGGCAATCTCAATGCAAGACACATTTCAATCAGCGTCCAATGCGATATCCTAAAATTTCTAAAAAAAACCATCGGGAAATTACCTATTTCAGCCAAACTTTGCATCCGTTTGCGTGAGTCGAGCTAAAATTAGGCAGAACATGGGTTTGATAACGCCTGTTGTTCACATTTTACGTAATTTGAAGTATTTGAAGGATCTTTTCCACCTTGGACCACAGATGGCAGACGAAAATTTTGGATTTTGAATTTATGTTTCATGTCTTTTCACATCATTTGGGTAGTAATTTGGCGATAGGAATACAAAGGTGTATATTCATATAATTCCAATAAGGATTTTGATCGATCTGGTGGGGTCGTGTATGAACGTTGGTAAGATGGCTAGACGAGCACGTCCTGATCCAGACCCCTGACACAAGTTGAGAGCTACTAATTGCGGTCCACTGTCATCTTATCGTGCCTCTCAATCGTTCCCTTGGCAGTCGACTATGTTTGTTTCAAGCAAGGACTGACTATTCTAGAAGTAAAATATGAAACAATCCGGTACAAGTTTCTACATTAAAATGTGCCTTGCAGAAGGGGTTGTAGAGGGCGTTTACATATTCTAGCCGCGGTTGTGTTCTCTTGAACAGCTATTCATAAGTTTGCAGTTCTCATTTTCAACACGGAAAAAGTGCCATACCATATCAATTTTTGATCACTCGTTCGCTCTCAACACGGTTTGAACGATACAGTTTGTTTCGCGGGTAGACCCCTAACCGTTTCGTTATTTGAATTTTTGAGCCGAGATATAAGGACCTGACCCCCTTTTGTTCCCTTCAATCTTTGATGCCGTTGTCTTCTCCACCTTGTTCTTTTTTCGACTTGGGGGACAAACCCTTCGAAGGGTTTGTCGTCCTCCTTGTGCTTCTGGTTTTCGCTTTTCCCTCAAGACGCAGTGGTTCTTGAATCTTGGATGGCTCGGCCCGCCGTGATCCTCTACCCAAATGCCGCTATTTAGACCGCCTTCGACAATAAACGCCTCTCCCGAGAATTCCTCCGCGATCCTTCTCGCTCCCAAATCCTTTTAAATGTTGCAAAAGAATTTAGATTAGCTTGTTTTGCTCGGTCTCTTCGCTTTTTTTTTTTTCCTTTTTGTCACCCGCCTCCCTTTCCTAGTTTGGTTATATACTCCAGGTTACTTTCTTAACCTGGAACTAACCGCTTGGCACGTCTGATGGCGCCTGAATATTAACGCTTTGAGGTGAAAATGCCAAGATACACGCCTTAATATAAAGTAATAACGCTCATAGTCGTAATAGGATTGGCCTGCAGTATCTTCCATTATTAATTTGAAGAGCTGAAGAGTTGGCGTTAGTGCTGAAGTTTGTAGAAACTTTGTTGATAGCTTTCGAAATCCAGCTGTAGCTTTTGAATCCCTCTGTCGTATTTGAAATTTTATTTGATTATAAAAAATCTTTCTACCTATAATTTTCGCATTCCTGAAAGTATAGAATCCGAATGATTTCACTGTCTAGCTAGATTGCTGTTGGTTGGTCTCCAAATATACAATCTTCGTCCATTTTCCGAAATATTTCCGCGCACTTACTGGTTTAAATGTGTGTTTTGAACTGGCTTACTGACGTTTTGGTTGGTTATTCCTTGAATAATCAACCTATGTTTTGATGCAAAAAGTCAATCTATCCGATTCAGGCCAAATTTTTTTTCTGGATGTTTCAGAGTGTCTAGATCAAGATTAACAAATTAGCCGTCGCCGTCCGCCAAACGCCGTCCACACCGACTTTGGTAGAAGAAAATTTTCTATAAATCTGAAATTTAGGTCAGGGGTCCCTTCCCGGCTCTAGTTGGTCTTCGAAACTTTTCAGCCCGATCGGACCAAATTTGGGCGGGGTATAAGGTTATGGGCCAAAATGGGTACCTATCTACCCATTTTAAATATGTGTTTTTGAGATTTCTGGTACCTAGGCGTGTGGGGTATTATTTCCTCTAAATTTTGGACCCTGAATCGATTGATTTGGTGGATCCACCACACCCACTGTTTCCCCCATTTTCCCCATGTTGAAGAAATGAGTCTCCATGCGCCTGGTCCGAAGAATAAACAACCCGTGTGAAGGAATTTGCAGCGTTTTTACTATTTATCCGATTTTTTGGCAAACCATTTCAGAATCACAATTGAACTAAAGCATTAAAACTAAGTATGAGTGGAAAAGAATTGGGGTAAACCATGTTTTGCGGTGTTCTCATGTCGCGGGGAATGTAATTTAGACGTTGGTCCGATATCGAGCCGTACACAGGTCTCAAATACGAATTCACGCAAGCGATTGATTGGTACGGAACGGTTTCAATCGTTCCCTTTGTGCTTTTAATTAGACGAGAAATCGTGACTGTTACGAACTCAATCCGCAGAGGTCGTGCAGATTGAAAGAGTTTTCACGGAGCAATTTCCCGAACTGAAAGAAGATCACTCGGAACTTAACTCCCGCTTCGAAGTAATTCCTTCCCATTTTCGGCGCCCTCAACTTTTCAATAGTTGGATTGGGGTTTAATTTGAACAAAATATATATCATTTGCACTATTTGGCACGAACAGGTTTAACGCCGCTTTTAAACAAATCAGTCTAGAAAACTGCAATGTTAGACTGAAAAATCTCTCACGTTTTGTACAGCATTCATATCGAGCAGAGAAAGGCCTCCTAAAAATAACTGCTTATCCTCCAGAATGTCTGATCCAAACGAGTTTTCCTAGTCTTCGTGTATTCACGTTTCCATAATCACTGTCTTAGTATTTTTTCATCTCTCAGTTTCAGAACCCAACGTGGATCTAGGGTCAGTATGGGCATACATCAAGTGTGACGACATCATGGCTACTTCCGCCCTCGTCTGTATCAACTTAAAGACCCGTAAGTACAACTAAATAGAATTAAGATTTATTCAAACGTGCATAACTACTAAAAACATTCCGAGAACTCAGTGCTGTTCACAGTATTGAGTATTTTGAAGCGAAGGATAAAATAAAAATTAAGTAACAGTCTGGCCTCCGCTTTTATCCGGTGGGACATCCTATTTCGTTTCAGACTCTTCCATTTCAAGGGTATTGTCTCAATATGAAGGTAATTCTAGATTTTTCGATTTCCATCCCACTGAATGCTCCAAGATCTCATGTAGTAAAGCACCGTTCTCTTTCCTTTCTCTCTGGTTTTCCGGTTCGCTTCCTTTTGCGAGCTTCTCTATAGCTCGGGGGTATATCGATATTGAGTCGACAAATTGCAGCTGCTCCTTAGGTATCTCCCCCCCCGGCACGTTTTTTTCGAACGGCTAGGACAAGAGTTCTTTGAGTGAAGCGGATTTTTAGGAATGTAGAGAGGTAGAGAGTTGTGTCGATTCAAGATTTTAGGTGCATTGGAAAATCATAATATTACTTAATATCGGAAATCAGGATTTATTCCGTTCATATTTTTCGTTCGTTGTTGTCCGATTGGCCTTTTTGTAGGAAACTCGTCAAAGTGTTCATGATATATGATATATTCCTCTGAACGTAAATAGGAGGCAGTTTTCACCGAACGATTTGACCGTCCTTCTAGACTGAATAGAATGAATGAATAGAAGTTGTTGGTCAAGAGAAGACATGACTTTAAGGGGCAGTTAGATGCTAAACCTACGTGGCTGTTTGGTATTGATGGTGGGGTAGCTTTTGCTGTCATTTTACGGTGTATGCCCGTGTTGATTACCTCACACCCATGGATTCCTTCATAGATTGGACGTTTTTCCACGAATGATATTAAGGAATAGTACGCTGAGCTAGGAATAATAATACACGACGAAAGAAGTTTCACTTGCAAATTTGAAGCTGATTGACTGGGGATGTAAAACAGATGTGAAACCTTAAACGTGGAGGAAAACTCAATTAGCGATGTCTTCTCTCCTCGTGAATCACGTGGGACATCGTGGCATTTCCGCCTTCTGAGCTCGATCGATCCGATATGATCGATACGTTCATGTTGTTCGTTGACTCGTTTTATCGTCTCGTGTGACAAGTAGGTAATAGTAAGGCGTTGATTGATTGATGAAGTATGACGACAGGTCACATGAAGCGTTGATGCTCCCCAGTTCCCAAGTGAGCGGAAGGTAAAGAAGTGTGATTTATGTAACTAGATTTAGCCTCGAGTTAGGCTCATGGTGGGAGTCGGATGATGAAAGCCATCCAAGAGTGGGATGGTGGAAGATGGGTGAAAGGGGTAGAAAGGTGTGTGTAAGGGTGGTGGGGGTGGGGGTAGAAGAGGCGATATAGGCCTCTATTGTAAAGAGTGATGGTAGACAGGCGAGGCGGGGAGGACAATGTATTCTAACCCTCCCTCGGACAGCCCTTCAATAAAACAGATAAATTTTATTGAAAGCTCCCATGGGCTCTGATCTGGGATTCACGGAACGTTCTTCTATAAAAACGGCGCCTCCATCCTCCAGGACGTGCCCCCCTTCGATGCCCCTCAAGTGTCCCAACTCCTCCCAAGGTGAAGAGGAGAACAGACGCCTTCAACCAGCCTTTCTTGTCCACCTTCACTTATTTCCTTACCCGCCCTCATCGGCTCTGACAGTTTTACCTTTGGGCTTTGTTATTTTCTCTCTGCCTTTCTTCTTTTCCCTTTGGTAATACTTGTATTTTTTTTTTTTCATTACGTACGCCAAGCTCATGCTGAAAAGATTTTTAGATGACTGACTTCTAGTCCTGAATGTCTTGATCTCTTACACCAGACAATTCTGACATGTAGACACAAAAATGTTCCCAATCATTGAGCTCAGAGAGGTGTAAGCCCTTCAAGGCCGAATCCATTAGCTGTGAAATTTGAATATAAACTCCTTGCGAACGTTTTAGACTCATTCAGAATGAAATGATGAATTTTCGGAATGAGTCTTCGTGGTTTGTTATGATTTTGAAACCCTCGTTGGCTCCCAAATAACTCAAACATTTATTTTGAGAAAATCCGTGTTTACCAATAAATATGAACATGAATCATAATGGATAATGTCCGTAGTTCGGACCTAAAAAGGTCTTTTAAAATGCCTACTCCAGAAAATATGAAATTTTACACATAGACTCATTTTGGGTTCTGCGACTTGTTTTGTTAAAAAAAAGGCTCTTGTCAGGGTTTCTGAAATTTCGGGGGCTTGAGGATTTCTTACTCTAAAGTATAAAGAAATGGTACCTGAAACGCCCGTCTTCCGTTCAAATCGAAAATACCTGAAACTCCACCAAAACTCTAAAAATGTCGCACTTAGTCTATTTGGGCTCCAGTGTCACTGTACTTATTTTCTGCTCAAGTGCCACACTAGAGGCAAAGTATGAATCACAATTGTCACTAATGAGGTAGTAACATGATTGCTAGTTCGGGATGTCTCAAGTAGTTTTGATCGCTAATTCGATTGAGGAGAGTCTAAGGAAAAAAAAAAAAAACGCTGCAAATTCCTTACACGAGTTGGTTATTCCACGGACCAGGCACATGGAGACTCATTTCTTCAACATGGCGAGAATGGGGAAGCAGTGGGTGTAGCGGGCCCCGAACCCATTCCAATCGATTCAGGGTCCAAAATTGAGTGGAAAATGATACCCTACACGCCTTGATCGCCAAAAATCTCGAAAATTCATCTTTCGAAACACATTTGACCCCTATCTCACCCAAATTTGGTCCGATCGGGCTAAAAAGTTTCGAGGACCATCTAGAGCCGGAAACCAAATTTCAGATTTTTAGAAAATTTTCTACTACCAAAATGGTGTGGACGGCGGATGGACATTTGAATTTATTGATCTAGACGTTTTGAAACGCCTAGAACAATTTTTTGGGCCGAATCGGAGAGATCGAATTTTTGCATGAAAACATAGGTTGATTATCCAAGGGATAACTCACCAAAAAGAGCCTATGAAGACGCGATTCTCTCATGAGAGAATGATCAAACATTATCAAATAATATTGCAGTGTGCAGAGTGCAAATCTCCGATCGCCAGTGAGTAGATACTGTACTGCAAAAATTTACCTGAGAGAGTCGTAAAAATCATAACTTTGGACAACACGACAGCTTAGCTGCTTCCATGAATTATCCGTAACCGTCCGTCCAGTCCGTCCTTCGTACCATCATATCCTATTCGTTGCGTCTGCAAGTTTATCGAATGGAATGGATCGCCTTGTTACATAATATATACAGCTCGTGAAATCAGTAAATCAGGATTGTCAAGTTATTTGCTCCTCCAAGCCGTCTATACATCAGCAACTGTTGCTTTCGGTTCGTAGCAAGTTCTCGTCTCTCAAACTGTCACTATCAGACCTGGGCCTGTCACTCAAAGGAAGTTTTCCCTTATCTTTCCCAAGTTTCTCGGCCCGTCTTCGCGATCGGAGGGTTTTTCTCCAGGGACTCAGCTCCCTTGGGAAGACCGATATTTTCGTAGGTATTTTTCAAGGCTGATTTCCAACACTTGGAGAGATAATTTCTCAGGGAGGTTTGCCGTGTTATATTCGTCTTGTATTCCTGGAATATTATATATATATTTTTTTAATGAAAAAAAATGTCATACCTGAGATGAACTTCTACTCCGAAAATTGTCTTTACACTACCAAGAATTTAAAACCCCCTCCTCCTCTCCCCCGTAGAGAATGCTTCGGTTTTGGTTTCATCCCTCTGACGATATTCATGTGGGAATCCCCCGTCACATAGCGAGCCTTTGTGGATGTAGATTAATCACCGATGTCACGCCCCTTCAGGCCATCCGCTGCCCGGAATTCAAATTTCCTCGCCAATCGTCGGGTACATACAAGGAGGGGACCGTAAATAGGTTTCGATGACGTTTGAGCTCAATTTTCACTGTTGATCGTTCCAAACGTATATTTGATCATTTTGCTATCCAGTTTATTTTGGTGCAGGGTCTAAATTTTCAAGCATTCAGTCGATGCATCATATTTGAGCATATTTGTCGAAACGATTACTTCAGTCCCGAGGATGACTTACACGAGCTCCGTTGTGAGATTTTACTTAATTCCTATTATTCACCTAGAATTAGGAAATGATATTGTCCTCAAATCTTGACTAAGATAAAACTTGACAATAATACTATTCTCCTCTTATTTAAATTATGATTAGCTTGTATTTTTTCGGGATTGGTATTCCCAACGATATACAGGGTTTTTTTTTAAATCTAGATGACACTATTCAGCGCGCCACAAATATCATTTTCCACCAAACTTTGGACGCTTTATTGATTAGAAAGTGTTTTTACATATGGTAGCCCGTCAAAGAAGGATACCTATGTGTTAGAGTAATAGAGTATTTTGTACTTGAATGCTTTAAAGAATGTGTATCTTCTTTTGGTTGGTTATTCCTTGACCCCCCATGACCTTGCTCTTAGGAATAATCAACCATCGTGGAAGAATTCGCAGCGTTTTTAAGCCATCTCGAGAGAAATGTTGGATAGAACGAGTCGACTTGGCCTTTAATATTGCCCTTTTTCTGCAACATTGTTTCCCCCGAGACGTTTCCTATCACAATCCTCAACGATCAGTAGCGAAGTAAGTTAACCGAGAAAGATGTTTTAGATTTACGCGCATTAACTGGCTAGTCTTCTCATTTTGACCTCTCGAGAAGACATTACGTGCATGTTACCAAGCTCTATCGCCGATATAACTGTTGTTACTACTGGTGAGAGTGTAAAGTGTAATATCGCCGGAGTCGTAAACCACACCCGCCTCCTTGTGGACAGAACATTGCTCCGGCTACTCGGGATTAATAGTTCAATAATTCCGCTATTATTGCCGTCCACCCTTTGTTTATGGCGTGGGTTAACTTTTACTGTTTTCCCCAGAGGAAAAAAAATTTCTGGTTCACCTCAAAGTTGCTGTGTTACGGTGGCTCACGGTCAACATTACGATCGTATTTAAATTATTTCCCTTAGCAAAACAAAATGATTCACATAATTGTCTCTAGTTCTCGAAAACTAAAAAGTCCATTGTCATTTTTCATGAATTTCGATGTATTTCTACTCGTTTTAATCGATAAGACTGAAAGTCTTCTTGGGAATCTGACATCCAGATGCGTGTGAACTCACTTTCGCCTTTCAATATTTGCACACTAAATGACAATTTAATCAGCGCAACATCGTCGGTGATTGTGGTCTCGAACTCCGTGTCGGAAACCAGGTCACCCATTGTGTTGCAGATGTGTGTCCAGCAGATTTAACCTGCCCGATATACGTGCTTCGGTACGCCCGATACAAGTACGTGCCCCATTCACCGCGAGAATCCCCACACTGACATAATTTGAACGTGGGGTTCTAGATGTTTCGATCTTGAAATAAATGAGACGTTTGACGCATGAGGGATACACGTAATATTTTGCTTCATTTTGGTTGGTTATTCCTTGGATAATCAATTTTTTCTGGGCCTTTTGAGGTGTCTAGATCAAAATTAGCAAATATCCGTCCGCCGTCCACGCCGATATCGGTGGTAGAAAATTTCCTAAAAATCTGAAATTTGGGTATTGGGTCCGTTCTCGGCTCTAGTTGGTCTTCGAAACTTTTCTGCCCGATCGGACCAAATTTGGGGGGTAGGAGTGGAAATGTGTTTATCGAAAAATGGAATTTCGAGATTTTTGGCGATCTAGGCATGTGGGGTCTTATTTTCGACCGAATTCGGGAGCTGAATACAACGAGACGGGTCCCGGAACAATTGTCGCCCACTGGAAGAGGTAATGGGTAAAAATGGCCTATCTGTCTATTTCGAATGTGTGTTTTCCAGATTTCTGGTACCTAGGAGTGTGGGGTATCATTTTCCACTAAATGATTGACCCTCTATCGATTGGGATGGGTCCGGGATCCTCCACACCCACTGTTTCCCCCATATCCCTCATGTTCGACATTTCCGACAACTTAGGGGTGTGGGATATCGTTTACCACTAATTTTTGGACGCTGAATGGATTGGAATGAGTCTCCATTCTCCTGATCCGAGGAATAACCAACCCGTGTGTAAGAATTTGCAGAGTTTTCCTACTGAAATCTTTTGTTGGCGTCATTCCTAGTAATACCACTTTAGAAAGCCATTATATCAGTTCCGAATCTTATATTGCTATTAGCTCTAGCTAGTCAAATACTAGGCTAATGTTTCTCCGGGGCGCTGTTTCCACTATCAACAATTTCTGTTTCGAAGTTAAGATTAGTTAGTTGTAAACTTGCAGGAAGAGCTGAAGATGGCTAGACCAACTGTGTTAAATGGCGGTCGAAAGTCGGCAATTACTAACGTTGATCCTTTCGAACCCCCTCGTTGTCTTGTAAGTTGAACGAAGGGATTGAAGACTCTCATCCTACCAGTCTGTGCCCTTACGGGATTTAAGACTTTTGCTAGTGAGTCATGAATAACTTTGCTTGAGCAGCTTCCTGGCTTACAACAGGAAACGCTCGACGTCTGTTGCTCGGGTAGCTCATCTCGACAGAACCTGTAACCTAGTTTGATGTTCGATGTACGCTGTGGCCCCGATTATTCAGAACTTTTTGTTGTTTCTAAGGACACGTATTCACATCTTGATTGATGCCAATGAACCTCTCTCTATGTCCATGATAACGAACCACAATAAATGTTAATGATTAGGAAAGGTGATAATTTGATTTACGTACTGAAATTATTGAACATTAAAGAGTACGATAATCATAAAATCATTAATAATCGAATTTCAGACTACAGCTACGTTTGCAGACGATACTGCAGTCCTGGAAGTTGGCAACAGCAACGTAGAATCCAAATCAAAACTCAACAAATCAATATTCAAAATCAGTAAATTGACATTGAAATGGAGAATCAAATTGAATGAGGCCGTGTTCTTGCACGTCGATTTCTCCAATCTTAAGATTGGCTACATCCCCACTTTCATCAACAGCACAGCCATTTCCTACGCGAATGAGGCCAAATACCTGGGCATGACGCTGGACGCCAAGCTCAGGTAATTGGAGAACGTCAAAAAGAAAACCTCAGATCAGGAGACTGATTTCTTCAACATGATGGTAAATTTAGGAAACAGTGGGTGTGGCTGGTACCACATCCAATCGATTCAGGGTTCAAAATTTAGTGGAAAGTGGTACCCCACACGCCTAGGTGCCAGGAATCTCGGAAACACGTTGGAAATGGGTAGATAGGTACCCATTTTGACCCATAACCTCATTCAGAGGGTGTCAATCGTTCTGGGACCCATTTCATTGAATTCAGCATCCAAAATTTAGTGGAAAATAATACCTCACACGCCTAGATTGCAAAAAAACTCGAAAATCTATTTTTCAAAATACACATTTTGACCCCTACGCCGCCCAAATTTGATTCGATCGGGCTGAAAAATTTTGAGGACCAACTAAAGCTGAAAATTGGTCCCTGACCGAAATTTCAAATTTTTAGAAAATTTTCCACTAGGTACTTAAACAAGGGGCATTTGCTAATTTTGATCTTGACATCTTGAAACGTCCAGAAACAATTTTTGGGCCGAATCGGAGAGATTTGACTTTTTGCATGAAAACAGGTTGATTATTCAAGGAATAATCCCCCGTACTGACACCAGGGGGTAACCCCTCTATTATAATATGCCTCCGCAGAACTGAAATGTAATATATAAAATTACAATACTGTTAAAAAAAGCGCAATATTATTAATGAGTACTTGGTGTTAAAAATTAGCTTTTGCTCGATCTGCAATTCGCATTTCGCTAATATTTAAAAAGAGGTCAAAGATACTTTATTGGATCGTATAACATTACAAATGAGAAAATTACGAATTGCCACTCGTGTTAAACTTGGTATTGAAGAAGCTGTTGGACAGGAGGATATCTTGAAAGCAAAGTATAGTTGAGAGCATAAGTAATGATGATGGTCGTCGAGGGCAATTACTCAAACGTTCTTGCCTCCCTCTCGAGTCCACTATAAATCAGGTTTTCTTGCGCCCCTTCCCACTGGTTCAACTCCCATAATACAACCCACAAAATAGCCTTTTACCAACACCATTTTCTCAGGAATTTCGCAGTTGGAAACGTTCGAGAATTAATCAAAGGGAAAGACTTAATCCAGGTTAATAAACGCTTCCGGGATTCGGTTTAAGGTAAATAGACTCATTTATATTTTAATCCCCAGATCTTAGAACAAGTCGGTGAAGTAAGCCGGAAAGCGCACCGCTCACTGACTTGATAAATGCCACTTGAAAGGAAGGGAAAGGAAATTAAATGGAGCAAATGAGGTAAATACTCATCATGTAAATACTTTGGGTTCCATAAGAAAGCTAACAATCTTCATTTATTAATATTTATTAAAATTATATGCGGCTTAGTTTCAAACTGTGTTTTGCCCTTCAATTTTGTATGCAGCTAAAGCATCACCTATTTCATCTTCTAAAGAGGAACAGGGATATAATTTCGGACGTAATATTCTAATGTATCTCGTCCTCTTTCGTCGCACCTCGGAACACGTGGAATATACAACGTGCCCTTACCGAATAAGCCGCTGTATCCCAGCTTGAGATCTCATCACGGTCCTTGTTATCGAGGAAATGGCTCCGGCCAATGTTCTGCCCTTGTGTACAAGATGTAATTCAAGATTTATCGAGGAGATCACCGGTTTATTGGTAAAGATATGGCCGCTCTAAGCTCTGTATTTAAGTATGGAAATATAGACGGTAGCTGCCGGCGCTTTTCATGGTGAAATCTTTCTGGTAAAAGGCCAGCTTTTTTTCTCCCTAATACATGCATGAGTCTTCGGGAATTATTCAGCAGCTGTCGCAAGATAGGTGGGACGTCATTTCCCTCTCGTCCCGTATGTTCCTTTAATAGATGGGAGGCCCCTCTATCAGGAACATTGTTGTTCAAAGGGCCTTGGGTTTAGGGCTCTCAGTTTGGATTGGCTTTGGGCTCCGAACGAACAATTCGCTCCCAAGACTTTACGAGAAGAAAAAGAATTTTTTCCTCATGTCCCGCTTCATTCCAGAAGGGACGACCGTGAATCGTGGATTTGCTTCCAAAGGGTTTGCCCCAAGAGTGCACAGGGTGTGTCAGAAAAAGGGAAGTTAAAAGAGAATCGAGGGCAGAGGGGGTAAACTACCACTTTTGAATGACAACTAGGAGGCAGTGGAGGCTTTTACTGGGGGTTATACGGGCTCTTTTTTTTCCCCTGCTAGGAGCTTCGTTTTCCAAGGGGGAGGAACAACGACATCTAGCGGAACTACCGCCAAAACAAGATCCGAACACCCATCAAATACAAACAAAGCGACCTATTCTTCCGTTTAATGTCCGGTGTAACATTTTAGTATCTGGGCTTGGTACAAACAAAACTATTAGACAATCCTGGGCCTCTTGTATTCCTGTATAAATCAACGTAGGGTGCTCTATTCCTTGTATTATGCTATGCAATGTTAAACTTGGGTGCATTCGTTTGATGCACTGTTTGTGATTTCGTACGTGTGCAATAACATCAACTAGCTAATAATTATGCTACGCCACCGTTTACTATAGTTAGTACGCGATTCGTTTTAGGACTTGATAGCTGGTGAAGTAAGGCAGACGCTTGCACTAATAACTATATTTGTTTCTCAAGGTCGTAAATATTCGCAATCGAGTTTAAAAGTTTGTTAGCTGTAAACGTTTCCCTGCACTTTCTGAAATGGGTTTCTGCACTTTGACCGGTTCGATGAAAAACTAGTTGGCAAGGTGACCGTTCTTAGGAAATATCTGTGTTTGGCTCTAGACCGTTGGATAGAGTCTGTGGCAAAGTAGCGAAACACTTTTCTTTAATAGGAGAGACAAGCGCGAAAAAGGCACAAGCGGGAAAGAGCAGTTGCCTCGAAGTGGCTCTCGAGGCCCGGAAGGACGGGTGGAATTTTTTAGGAGGAGGGGGTTGTCGGATCTTTGGATCTGGGCCCAAAAACGAGAGGAAGATCGGTTATCGAGAAGGTAAACAGAGCTATCACCGGTTTCCGCGGTGCTCAACTACCCGTGTCACCTGCCTCCATTTTCCAAACAGAAGTCGGAAGTCTCGGACATACCGACAGCCACGTCTACCGGGCGGGTTTTCGGTCAGATGGCCCCTCACAATCGTGTTATCGTTACAATTTGACACCTTTGTCTACCCAGCGAGGCGATACATGTTTGATACAACAATTGTTTGTAAAAGTTCTGGCAAAAGCGCTTTGCACGGAGAATTCTTCCTGAGCTGTTACACTCAAGTTACCGCAGAATGCCGATCCTCAGTAGTCGTAAAGGATAATATTTGTCTTTTAAAAAACGTCAATTGAGGAATAATAACTTTTCTGTAACTATACTCTAGACTCGATGAAAGAAATAATATGAAAATCACAGAGGTTAGTTATTCCTCGGACCAGAGGCACGGATGGAGGGTGCCAATCGTTCCCGGGCCCATTTCAATCGATTCAGCGCCCAAAGTTTAGTGAAAAGTGATACTCCACACACCTAGGTACCAGAAATCTTGAAAACACACTTTCGAAATGGGTAGATAGGTACCCATTTAGACCAATAACCTCACCCAGAGGGCTTCAATCGTGCCGGAACCCAATTTATTGAATTCAGCGTTCAAAATTTAGTGGAAAATGATACCCCACTCGTCTAGATCGCCAAAAATCTCGAATATCCATTTTTCAAAAAAAAAAAAAAAAAACACATTATGACCCTTACTCCGCCAAATTTGGTCCAATCGGGCTGAACACTTTCGAGTACCAACTAAAGTCAGGTACAGACCCCTGACCCAAATTTCAGATTTTTAGAAGATTTTCTAATTTAAACATAGTCAAAAATGATACCCAGAAGATCTCAAAATTCGTTTTTTGAACATTTTGACCCCCCCCCCCCTCCTTCTCTTCAAATGTAGTCCGATCGGGCTGAAAAATTTTGAGGACCAACTAAAGCAAAAAAATCTGCAAATTCTTACACACGGGTTGGTTATTCCTCGAATGGGGGAAACAGTGGGTGTGGCGGGTCTCAGACCTATTCCAATCGATTCAGGGTCCAAAATTTAGTGGAATATGATACCCCACACGCCCAGGTACCAGAAATCCTGACACATACAAAATGGGTGGATACATACCCATTTTGACCCATAACTTCTTCCGGTGGGTGCCAATCGTTCTGGGACACACATCATTGAATTCAGCGTCCAAAATTTAGTGGAAAATGATACCCTACACGCCTAGGTAACAGAAATCCCGAAAACACATAATCAAATTGGGTAATAAATACCCAATTTGACCCATTACTTCTTCCAGTGGGTGCCAATTGTTCTGGGACCCATTTTATTGGATTCAGCGTCCAAAATTTAGTGGAAAATGACACCCTACTCGCCTAGGTAGCAGAAATCCCGAAAACACATATTCAAAATGGGTGTATCTATGGGGCACTACGACACTAATTTACTAATATAATATTGAGAAAACGTAGGTAATTTAGAAGGCTATAATAATTGTATTAAATTGAATTGAATGGTACGAATAAAAAGCTCGGACAGTAAAAAGAATTGTAGGCAACTGCTCAAAATTGGTTGCTAAGTTTAACAGCTGGTTATAAACAACAGGATATGACGATGTGTTTTGTTTGTCTATTCGGCTGAAGTCACCCACATGGGTAATAAATACCCAATTTGACCCATTACTTCTTCCAGTGGGTGCCAATTGTTCTGGGACCCATTTTATTGGATTCAGCGTCCAAAATTTAGTGGAAAATGACACCCCACTCGCCTAAATCACCCAAAATCTCGAAAATCCATTTTTCAAAAAACACATTTTGACCTCTACCCCCTCCAAATTTGGTCCGATCGGGCTGAAAAGTTTCGAGGACCCATCTCGGCTGGGAACAGACCCCTGACCAAAATTTCAGATTTTTAGAACATTTTCTACTACCAAAAACGGCGTGGACAATGGACGGCGGACTGCGGACGGCGTACGGCGGACGGACATTGACCTTTTTTGATCAGGACATCATGAAACGTCCAGAAAAAAATGTTGAGCCGAATCGGAGAGGTTGACCATTATCATGAAAACATAGGTTGATTATTCAAGGAATTACCAACCAAAACGGGTCCCTGACCCAAATCTCAGATTTTTTGAAAATTTCTTTTTGGAAAATGTTTTTTTTACTACCAAAATCGGCGTGGATATTTTTGCTTATTTTGATCTAGACACTTGGAACGTCCAAAAAAAAATGTTTGGGCCGAATCGGGGAGATTGACTTTCTGCATGAAAGCAACTACCAAAACCAAAAACTAGGTAGGTACTAAGGTTTCGAATCTCGTAGTCTTTATCAGATGCTTTAATAATAAAACCTAATTAAAATACGGAAAAAGGCAAATTGCTGCTTTAACATGACATAAAACGACATACCAAAAACAGAGAAATGAATGGAAGAATGATGAATAAATTGAATGAGTAAAGTAGGAAGGCAATTACTATTCTATGACGTTTCATTGTACGATCATGTTAAAGCAGTTACTTTTTTCGTTCCGTAAATGAATTCTGCCAACTCGTGTATCGAGACTTGAGCACTATGGCATCAGAAACGGAGGTACATACTGGAATCGAAATTAGGCCATTATGGGCAAAGAAGCTTCTCGTTAGAGCGTCTGTCATTTCGTCCTCGTAATTACAGCTCTTCGGAAGAAGCAACCTAAGTTTTTCCTCCTAGTGGTTTACAGGCTTAGCTTGTTAAGTGTTCTACCATTAGCCGTATCCTAGCTGGGGGGTTAGGAGTTTGATTAGCGATCGCTGAGAGAACGGTGGAGTGGAAACAGAGAGAAAACCGTTGAGAGGGCAGATGCAGAGGAAGAAGAAGGATAAGGTAACGGGAAGGAGAAACTCAAGTTGAATACTGATCCCGTCTAAATAGGTTCCGATAGGTCGTTAGTGTAAGGTGGAGAACGCTTAGAAATGTTGGACAGCTCTAAGACGGATGTTGAATTCGTGCTTTCCTTCCTATTGATGAACCGCAAGTTCATAACGTAGGTATCTCAGAAAGAAGGTAAGAAAACTGGGAAGCTCCTACGTGACAAGGAAGCCGCTCAAGGGGCTCGCAAACACTAAAGAAAAAATAAGAAGTCAGTAAAAGAACTCCACAAAATACATGGCCACCATCAGACAAGGATTACCTTTACGTGATCCTTGTGCTGGTATTTAGAAAATATCTAAGCTTCGGCAATTACTTGGTCTTCATCGACAGTTTAAACGCGTATATTTCTCTTACTTTTTCCACAGAACCGCTGTAATGAGAAATGAATTGAAAATAAACGTTAGTTCTGTTATTTTTGACTCATGGGGATTTCGGTACTGGTTACGTCTTCTACTGCAAATTCATCCACAGTAATTTAGTCATCGTAGACTCCACTGACTAGTACAACGCTCGCTATGGAAGCCATAATTACTGATATTTCAGGGAATAACATGGAGCCACATTTTGAATGGAATTATTCAGATCTTAAGTTAAGTCAGGTAAGTAATTACTATGATCACCATTTAATAAACTCTGCAAATTCTTACACAGGGGTTGATTAATCCTCGGATCAGGAGCATGGACATGGAGGCTCATTCCAATCGATTCAGGGTCCAAAATTTAGTAGAAAATTATACCCCACACGCCTAGGTACCAGAAATATCGAAAACACACATTCGAAATGGGTAATATATACATATAATTTTGATCTGGACACCTTGAAACGTCCAGAAATAAATTTTAGGCCGAATCGGAGAGATTGACTTTTTGCATGAACCAACCAAAAATCGATTTACAACGAAGGTAATAAAAGAAGGGTACCAAAAGAAGGTCTTATGTCTTTGAATTCTACAAATACGTGGTACTCTATTGTTTCTGAGACTACAAAATATTGTCTTTTCATTGTAGTCTTTACCATAGCTGCTACATGGTTCTCGCCTTCGATTTTGGATATAGATCTTGTTCATGGTGAACCTTTTGAAAGTTTACATGAATTTAATATGAAGATTCCACTATAAGATCCATCTTGTCTAGGACATCGGAGCTCTGCTCGTAGAGAAAGGCATCCCTGTGTTACGGAAAACCCGACATTTCTGCGGTCGGTGGATCAAACTCGTGTGGGATATATTAAACGTCGTTGACACACGCAATTTGGAAGCTCAGGGATGTCTTTATTCATCGCACTTTGTCATTCCCTGTTTCATTATTTGTCTTCGTTGTTTATCGTCTCTACGACGTATTTATTTCGCTCGGAGAAAATTCAGGTTTTCCGCCTCGCCCTTTCACGGTTCTCTGGCCTCTCATCGTTCTTTCTTCTCCGCCTCGTGTCCCAAAAAGCCTCTGGAACGAAAAGAATGTGTCTCTCATCGTCTCGCGGTTCTGTTTGTCCGAGGGAAAAGCCCTTGGCATAAGGGAAGAGGAGTTTGTTAAAAGCAATAAGAGCGAAGTAGCGTCAGGGGTTCGCCTCGTCCGCCGCCACCAATCTCATCCCGTGCGACATAAATCACCTTTGGAGGCCCCAGTCTGACCGGAATGGTGCGTGCTGCTGATAGCCTCACCCGATCCTTGAATTGTTGCCTTTCATCTTATCTCGCCACCGTTCCTTAATGCTGTTTTTTCCTTTTCCTCTTATTTCATCACCGTCGATTGTTTTAGTCCCCGATCAAGGTCTACTTCTAATGACCTGGACTTAGTGAAGGTGACTCCGATATTGTGCGGGAACCAGGTCAATATCGGGATTGGCTCCAGTTTTCATCACTAATTTTATTTGGTTTCATCAATGATTGAATTTAAATGACTGACTCGCTTGGCAATGACGTGTGGAATTATTTGCCATTAAATTTTGGACCTTAAATCGATTAGAATGGTTCCAGGCACCCGCCACACCCATTGTTTCCCCTATTTCCCCATGTTGAATTCCCCATGTATTCCCTCCATGCGCCTGGTCCGAGGAATAACCAACCCCTGTTTTCTCTCTACTGGCAAATAGTCACATAAGCTATCATGTAACAACAAAAAACTTCCTTTTTTAAATCCTAGCTCAGCTTCGAAAACCAAAAGTCTCTCAGGTCTTTCGGAAATTCCCTCATCCGATCGTACTCCCCGCTTTATACGCTCTAAATAATTTTATGATAGATAATAAACCTGAATACACCGTAAAAAAAAAGGCGTCGGCACTTTTTCTGAAAGGGTCTAAAACTCCGATTTTCCGAAACCATCGCGAGAGAATTAATATTGAGAAGCGACGGGGTGGAAGAATGAATGACTAAAGGAAATGACTTTGGGAAACGGATCTTATCGGTCCCTTGAAAGCGAATGTTTTACGTTGATTAGAGTCGAGGTCTTTTGGAGGATGTTCACAATATAATCGCTGATTGGGATTTGATGGTGAGACCGCCTTTGCATAATATGAATCTAATCAGGGTGAAATTGACAGTGAAACTCAGTACGGATGTTGTGTTGAGTTGTTAAAACTCCTGAGTCTGAGTATGAGTTCGTTCTTCCGAATTGATCCGCGTTATTTTCTTCCTATTTTTTTTCTTCTATTTTGTTTTTTCCACTAATACCAGCAACTTCTGGGTTTTCCAATTGTTTCCTTTAAAAAGAACCCATAGGTTCGAGCGCGGGCCCGACAATGATACTTCATAGGGGCGGTGAACACAGGACAAACTCTCCTCATGATTGACGATGAAACTGAATGCAGTACCACTATAGGATCGAACTCTTTGTGTCGGGCTCCAGCACTCGACTATCGTGGCAAAATCCGTACACCTTTCAGCGAAAAAAAAAACCGCTGTAGAGAATATTTATACATTAACCTCTTCTGCCCTTTTATCCTCTACGATGAGAATCAATGCTTTTTCAACATTTTCCCCACACAGAAGCGCACTTACGCGAGAAGGGACCTAATGAAAGCAAGGTACGTGAAGCACATGTTTTAAAAATGTAACGCGCTGAATAAATTAAATTATGAACCGTCGTCTCGTTACAGATTAATACCGCTTTTAAACTCACAAGTGGTATGAAACCGGGCTTTTCACTTGAACCTTTACTGCATATTTCATTCGTAATTTCACAATATCAGGTGTAGTAAAGGATCATTTTTTGAAAGGGATTTTTTTTCCTCTTCGAGGGGAGCTGAGCCAGAGTATGTTTGATGACACGAAGTTCTTCATTGATATCAAGATTGTAATTTCTCCAACAATCTTCACTAAACTGAGATTTTATGTTTCGCCCTCACTGGATAGGCTCTACGTGCAAAAATATTTAAAACGCTGCAATTTCTTACACAGGGGTTGGTTATTCCTCGTATTTGACCCCTCGATTTGACCCCTATCCCACCCAAATTTGGTCCGATCGGGCTGAAAAGTTTCCAACTAGAGCCGGGAACGGACCCCTGACCCTAATTTCAAATTTTTAGAAAATTGTCTACTACCAAAGTCGGCGTGTACGGCGTAAGGCGAACGAATTTTTGCTAATTTTGATCTAGACACCTTGAAACGTCCAGAAAATTTTTTGGGCCGAATCGGAGAGATTTACATTTTGCATGATAACATAAGTTGATTATTCAAGGAATAACCAACCAAAATGCACTGTGTCTTTCAATGTCACCTTCTGCATTTAGGAGACTGTGAAGTCTTCTTCGGGATGAACTCTGATTTTAAAGCTTTGAAATAAGAAAATATTCAAACATTTCCTCATCCCGTCATGTGATCTCTCTGATACTCGTATTTTACGTCGTCGCCAACTTGACGATATGGACCACCATGAAGAGTATAATGTTTTTATACAATGACCCGATTCTTTTGGAGTTCCTTTTCAATTCCAACAGTTTTCATGAAATTTAGAATCCACCCACTCGAAAAATTCACCGAGTATTGCGTATAGTAAGAGATTTGCCCATTTGCAAGATGAAGATGTTATAAGGTTAAGGTTGATGTGAAGTAGTTGAGTTGGAGTGGCTCCGTTGGGAAGAAACCAGTCCTTGACCCAGAAGGAATGAAAAGGTTTTCCCGGCTTAGGGCTCAGAAGGCTCCTGAACAAACACGGTTTACTTTCCCTTTTTCCGTTTCATTAAAGCGATAAATTTCGTTCCGTTTCTATTATTCCTTACAAAGGACTCGAGGCGGGTTTCTTGGAGAAGAATCAATTTCGATCATCTCTGATGTAACCCGGTTTATCGTTTTAAACGTTACCTGTAATTTCTGTTAGTATATAAACCCATGCTTGTAATCGAAAACTGATCTAATGAATTCCAAGTCTTCATTTAAAGATTTTATAAATGGACTTATCAATACATTGGTATTTATGCTGATAATCATTGCGTTTTCTACTTTCGAAGCTTAACTGTATACACCAGTTAGGCAAAATTTATTTTTGTTCGTGTGCCGACCCAATCTTATTTGACCAAGTTATATCGATTATTATTATTTTAACCGATTTTTCAATCGTTTCATTGAACGAAGTTTGTTGAAATGATCCAATTACTAATAACTCTCAAGATGATGAAAATTCCTAGAGACCTACAGTGTCCTTGAAGAAGAACGTTGAAAAATCAATCGAACTAATGATCAAATAATGAGAGATGGCTGACAAGCACGAGAGATGAAGAAGTCGAATATGGAATACTCTGAATATTTGAAAGGGGAAAATGAGAAAGTCCCTGATCGTGGGAGGCAGACGAGGTGAGAACCATTTGCCAGGCCAATCGATCTCAGCCTGCACCTTATCACCAGGGCCAATCAATTTAGTAAGAGCTCTGAAACGGCTTGTCAATCCATCTTCCCTTCGCCCAACCCGGTTCAATTAACACCTTTACTAACTTTGTAGGTGAGAAAAAGGGGGAAGGGGCTGTACAAAATGTAGACTTTCCTTCTAACGCTCGCCCATATTTAACGTCTCTTCAATTAATTTAATTCAGCCCTTAATCCCCAGTTCTTTTTAACGATTTTTCTTGACAATGAATTCACCGTGTGTGGTAACTAATAGCTGAAAGTGATTAATGAGAGAATGGTTTTAAATTGTTCCACAATGGTTCAAGATCTCTAGGTAGAACTCTCTTTGCGGAAAATCGTGTGTACGAAGTCTACACAGGGTGTCAACCGATAAGGTTAGCAGCCTTCAAGGGGCAGATTCTACAACTCTCAAATCTGAGTGCCATTTGAAAGAGCGTCTAATTTTCCTTCCAATGTTCCCCTCAACCTGTCCAATAAATGAGACATTTTCCCATTTTGGTTGGTAATTCCTTGGATAATCAACTTATGTTTTTATGCAAAAAGCCAATCTCTCCGATTCGGCCTAACAAATTTTTCTGGGCGTTTCTAGTGTCTAGATAAAAAAAAAAATCAAATGTCCGTCTGCCGTACGCTGTACTCCGACATTGTTAGTAGAAGATTTTCTAAAAATCTAAAAATTTTAGTCAGGGGTCCGTTCCCGGCACTAGTTAGTCCTCGAAACTTTTCAGCCTGACCGGACCAACTTTGGGCGGGGTAAGGGTCAAAATGTCTACCTCGAAAAATGGATTTTAGAGATTTTTGGCGATCTGGGCGTGTGGGGTATCATTTTCCACGAACTTTTGGACGGTGGATCTATTGAAATGGGTCCCAGAACGATTGGCACTAACCGGGAGAAGTTTTGGGTCAAAATGGGTATATATCTACCCATTTTGAATATGTTTTTCGAGTTTCTGGTACCTAGGCGTGTGGAGTATCGTTTTCTGCTACATTTTTAATGCCCATTTTGATTGCTGAATCGATCGGAATGGATCTTGGACACGCCACACATATTGTTTCCACTAATTTTTGAAATGTGTCTCCATGCTCCTTGTCCGAGGAATAACCAATCTCTGTGAAAGAATTTGCAGAGTTTTATTGTTAGACCAATTTTGGTACTGGATCACCTCAAAGGAGACAACCAGCAACTTTCACTGTGACCTGTTCTCCTGTAGTCATTGACTGAATTGGTTGTTTCCATGGTTACTTATGGTGGGAAAATATGCAAAGGCAGGCTACTCGTGTTAGGCAGGTCGTCGTGTCTGGTTCAGGGTGGGAGAGGCGGGTATGTATAAAGCAGAGGATCCTGGGCCACAACAATATGGCGGCCTTCACGACGTAGCCCCTCGACGGATTCCACCTTCAAAATCCTCGTATAACCGTACAAACGTATAAAACCTCCCTTCCCCCTCCCGACTACCACATAACCCTTCGAGTTAGTGGGAGCCCCACCGTCAGTCCTACGCGAAGGCAAAGCACACAGATCCTGAACGGCTTCGAAATAAAGTAATTCGCTCTCGGGCCATTTACTTCTACCGTGATCCCTCACATGACTCGAGCCTCCTCCGAGCAGCTCTGAGGTTAATAGAGCAAAAACTACATCTCCTGAGCTCTTGAAACTGCCCCCTCTTTCACCCACCGCTGAGCGGAAAAGAGAATATCTCGACGATACATGGCATCAGATCCTGGATACGGTCATATAATAAATTACGAAAAAATGAGCGCTCCCATAAAGTGAGACAATGAATTTTTTCACAAGATAAAGTCAAGACGGCAATTTCATTGGTCGATTATGCTTCGAACGGTTACTTCTCGATACCCTTGAGCTGGAAAATCGTCCAACTAGCAACCATCCCGGTTACAGAGTGACGAATTGACCATCTTTACTTCTCCTTCAATCGATAAAGTCCTGGGTTTTCTTAATTTAGTATGATTAGCCCTAGGATGTTTGAAGTTTAAGTTTCTCGCATTCCAATTCTTAATTTTAAACAAAAATATGCTTTTTTTGTCTTGCGAAGGATTACTTCATAACATATTAGAATATATTTGTTCGATATAAACCACCAGGGTGGTTCGTGGATGGTTCATTTTTCTGTGGGCGCCACCCTTGTAAAGTGGTGTCACATCGAAACAACCATACGATATATCATCGCCGGAACTCAGCCAGCACTAATCTTAACGTTCGAGCCGAGGGAACATGGTGAAGCCATTAGCGCCCACGACGTCCCTCCCTTAAAAACACCCGAGCACCTACCTATCGCCCAGACCATGCAAAATAAATAACAATATCATAACCTCTCGGATTAACATACTCGTATAAGGAATGCACACTAATAAGACAGTACCATTATCTTGAAATTTGTAGACACTCCTCCCGCTTCACCTACTCGGGTCTCATTCCCTAGAGTCAGAGCTGCAAACAACACTTTTTATTCATACATTCCTAAACAAGAACACAATGTCTTGTGCTAATGGAACACAGCATGTATAATTCATAGTATCCTTCACCCACCCCTCTCCTCCACGGCCCGACAATTTGTAATTCAAACAAACTCCTCGAATTGAAATAAAATAACAAAAAACTCCTTTTTTCTTACTTTATGACGGAACACTTCTTGTTAAGTCGGACTCAATAACGATAAGTTATCGTTCAAAAATAAAATATTTCCCGTTACCTATTTGAATTGATGAGGATAATTTAATATTGAGACGACGATAGAAGAAACGGAGAACGGTGAGAGAAGTCAGAACGAGAAATATTTCGTGATGATAGGAAACCTGAGAATTGAGAAAAAAATAATAGCAACGTCTCAGAACTGTTCGAAGAACGGAGTTCTCAACTTCAGACGCCTTGATATCTACATTTTCCCAGGTAAGAGGAAGAAAACCGCGGTTTCACGAGAGGAAAGAACATAGAGGAGGAATATTTTTGACCTATAAATGTAAGAGAGTAGATATTAACAGCCTGGGAAGACGGAATGAATATAATGTGGGGGATGATTGGGAGTTGTGACTTTTACTGAGATGACGGCTCTTACTTACTGATAGCGTATATTGAAAGAAGAATATTTATTGACAAGTCTCTATAGCCATCGTTGCACTCGAAAATTATTATAATGAAAAACCTATTTTGACTAATAATCTCTTCGGGTGGGCGCCAATCGCCCCGGGGCCCGTCTCATTGGATTTAGGGTTCAAAATTTAGTGGAAATTGATACCTCACACGCCTTGATTATGTAAAACCCGAAATTAATTTGTCGAAAAACTCATTTGGACCTTGCTGCCTCCAAATTAATAATTGTTAAGTAATATTATTTTAAATATTGTATTGAAAATAGTTTTTATTTTTATCTTTTTTGCAACAAGTATTTGTCTTGCATATCTAACAGTCAACTACGCCCATTGGGCTGATCTCGATCAATGAGGGGATTAATTTCCATTTCTGATGTACAGCTGGTTGTTGAGGTTTTGTAAACTGCTTGGAAATGAACAAATTCTCTCGCACTCTCTCGGTGGAATCGCACAGATTTGTTTCCGTGTTCAACGGATGTTTTTCCCTAATATTTCCTCCTTCTGTATGTTTTGAACAACCCTACAAGAGCCTTTATAATGATCTGAAAAATATGATTCCTGAACATAGTACGTAACTTAGTGGGTAATGAGCTGTTTATTCTGGCTTGCATTCCTGACTTCGTTTCCAACTTGCTTGACAAGTCGAGTTCTGACATCTTTTCACTAGAAGGTGTTCGGTATGCTTGGACTGAAGACAATGAAAAAGACGGCTGTACTGAAGAGCTAACCTGGGGTTTGAAGAGACTGGTTGTGTTCCGGATACAACTCAGAGGAAGGTTGAGCCAAGTCGAACAAGTTTCTCCTTAAACTTTCTAGTTGTAACTTGTCCAGTTTATTTGAGACGAAACACTGAACAAAACTTCTGAAAAGTTAAGGTCAAACTTCATTCTGTTCAAGAGTGAAAAGTTCACAATGACGACACTTTTCTAAAAATCTGACTAGTTACAGGTCCTCATTTGATATTAGTAATGTTTAAAATATTGTTTCAACCACCATGTGTGAACATCAAACATCAAATGGGCAAGCTATTAGAGAGATGGACTCTTAATATACTTAAAAAATGTATTTGTTTCTAATAAAAAAGATCTAATTATCACCCTGGTCAAACGAGCCGTGTATTCTGTCTTAAATTCAACAAAAGATGCCCAAAAATGAACGTTTGTTTTGTTTTCCTTCCCGTTTTTATTACTCGCATGGATGAGTTCATCACGAGAACAAAATAACATTGATTGTCTGACTGTAGAATCCTTAAGGGCGCCGTAATTCTCACGAAATTAAAGGTTGTGAAGGGCCCCAGAGGAAGACAGTGGTGAGCCATTTATCAGAGTCCTGAAGCCCTAAGCCCTTCCCAGAGACGCCTTCTCATTTTCGCAACTCCAACAACTTTTATATTGTTCCTGCTTCTTCCCCCTCTGTTTTGGGCATATTCGCTTTCGGTTCTTTCAATAACAAGCTTGTGTACGCGGCCAGTCATATCAAAAGAGATTTTTTTGTTTGGGGAACACATAATATCTGTTACACGTTGGGGTTCTCAACGCTAACGGGGGAGGTTCGAGCAGACGCGGTACGAATATTCTAAATTTATTCCAATAACGACGAGAGCTCCGCCAAGCGGTAGTTTCCCTGAAAAGGAGGAAGAAGCCATTTCATACAGAAAGTAGGTCAAATGCGTTATGAAAAATTACGGGCATGACTTCAGGAACCGCTCGCTTCAGATGGGGAAAAGACTGTTCCGAAGTCGCGAGGCAATAGGGCCAGAATGCCAGAACTTCGTTGGTTTTATCTTCGGAATAACGCCGCCAGGCTTTTCTACAAAAGGATCTCTCTCGTATCCTAAATCAAATCCGTATCCGTATGTTTCCAGCTCTCTTCTCTACACAAAAGGAGCCTCTAACGTTGAGGTCGAAGACTACTTTATCACTTCTTGTTTCATCGAAAGTTTCTGGGCTTTCCCAAGCTCATCAATGGATTGTAAGCGTTTCTAGGGGAAGTGTTCAGGCATTTCAATTAATAACTCTCATTTGACTGAGATGATGTAACGGGGCGGCAGATTTCAAGCGCCCCGCCAAGAAACTTCGGCGGCGGGGGACGGAACGACCCCTCTCCCCTCCAAACGCCTAACCCCAGCTGGGCGGAAGGCGTGCCCTCTTTGGATTGGGTAGGCGATGGGCGGCGCAAGACACCCAGGGAGGAGTAGAAGGGGAAGGCGACGTGACGAGCGGACTGAGAGAACTAACATCAAGCAGTCGTATCCGAACTCAAGAGAAGGAAAGTTGGAATCCCCGTTCGCGGAACGGAGTGAAGTGAACCGGGACATCGAAGTGAACCGGGACATCGAAGTGAACCGGGACATCGAAGCGAAGTGAACCGGAACATCGAAGCGGAACACCCGACGCGTAGCAAGTCAACCCTTGTGACCCGGTGTTGTGAAAGTGACCTGAAGGAACGAGTGTATCGTGGTTCCTTCAGGGTGAGAACTCGGGAATTGGGAGATCAGCCAATTCCTATCCCGTAACAGTGGACCCCTATTACGAACTGAAAATCCCCCGTCGGACCCGAGTGTTGATCCGTTCGCGCCCGACCGACGGCCAATAGTCTGGGTTCTCCACGCACCGCCAGTCGTCGGACCTCCGTCGGAAAGAGCCTCGCCTCCTCCGACCTGGACGGCGTTCCCCTGACCGAAGCCGAGCAGCGAAGAGCACATCACCCTGTTGTCTCCATCCGAAGGAGTTGGTGCACGTAAGTGGCGAAATCACTCTGTCTCGTACCCTAGCAACGCGAAAGTCGACTCTTTAAATCTGGCCCAATCCCTGACGTGTAGTCACCAGAAAGCTGATCAGAGAATTGTAACTTGTAACCATAGTATTTAGTATTGTGTCTGTCGTAGGAAAAGCAAAGGGAATTAGGGGAGGACATTAGTGAATCACTTGTATTTTTCCGTTATTCCAAATCAAACACTCCTGAGCCTTCAGCTACCTCGTAAATTCATTGGCCTTCAGCCTTTCACTTCTACCTACTCACTAATTAGATTAAGTCATAGTCAGTATCCTTCTCGGCCGAGACATTCCATATTCCATATTTCTGACAATTGCGTTATTATAAACCAATATTGAACTCTTGTCTTTCACGCACGAAACCCCATTCCTCAGAGCTTAGTAAATTCAGGTGTACTTGGAGTCTATGACCGACCATCTCCGACATTCCGGACGGTAAGTGAAAGTCTTTAGTCTCCCACTAATTTATTCGCCTAGGTCTATTTCTGGATCCCTAGCCCGTTAGGTGAAACGGCGGGTTACATCTTTTGGTGGCAAGCGGTGGGATATTTCAGAAATCTCGATTTCTGTCGTATCCACAACAAGTGATCTTGACCAGGCGAATATTGGTGAGAAAAAGCTCTGAAGGAATTGGGTCGCGTTTTATAATCTTGAAATTTAAATTGTGCTAGTTGTAGATTCTGAAATTTAAAATTGTAAGAAACAAACAAATCGGCCCGAGTGTGAGGAAGCGAGTGAGGAGTCAATTAACTTCAAATCCGTATCATTTTTCTTTCTTTCCATAAATCAAAATTTAAATACTGGCTCATTTATCGAGTAGCATCACTCTCGCTGTAGCCCCCTGTTCCGAGACTGTCCCGGGGCTTGTTCCGAGGCCCTCTGTTCCGAGACTGTCCCGGGTCTGTGCCGGGACTGTTCCGAGGCTTGTTCCGAGGCCTCTGTTCCGAGACTGTCCCGGGTCTGTTCCGGGACTGTTCCGAGGCTTGTTCCGAGGCCTCTGTTCCGAGACTGTCCCGGGTCTGTTCCGGGACTGTTCCGAGGCTTGTTCCGAGGCCTCTGTTCCGGGACTGTTCCGACACTTGTCCCGAGGCCTCTGTTCCGGGACTGTTCCGAGGCTTGTTCCGAGGCCTCTGTTCCGGGACTGTTCCGACACTTGTCCCGAGGCCCTCTGTTCCGGGACTGTTCCGGCACTTGTCCCGAGGCCCTCTGTTCCGGGACTGTTCCGACGAGCCTTCAGCTCCAATTGACATCCCGATTCCAGACCCGTCATAGCTCTTACCAACTGGGAAGTCCTTTCTCGATTCGTGGGGAAACTATCGGTCCTTGGTGCGCCAGAAAGTGATCTATCAGTGCTGTAATTCTTTTTATTTAGTTCTTTTGTTCAACAAGTGAGTTCGCGACCATGCAACGAAACAGCAGCCCATCAGTCGAGGGCGAAGCCATGATGAACGCCGTGACGGAAGCAATGAACAAACTGGGCGCCTTCTTCCGTGAGCCTGCGGCCTCCGGCATTCCGCGGTCGTTGTTCATGGAAGTTGACACATGGAACCCTGATGAGCCGGATGCTATCACGGCATCCGTGTTCTTCCAGGAAGTGGAGCAAGCAACCCAAGAGCTTGACGAACACAAGAGACTGCGATTCCTTCGCACCCGCCTAAAAGGTGGAGCCAAGCGATTCCTCCAGGATGGTCTTGGCGAAACCCCGTACACGACCGTGAAGAAGGCCATACTGGCATGGTATGGCGAGGAAAGTCCCGAGAAGGCGACCATACGACTCTGGACAGCCCAGAGAGACCCCGACGAGTCCATCCGACGGTTCGCAGAACGACTTCTGGCCACGGCACGATCGGCTGTCCGAACTGAACCCAACCTGAACGATGCCCAACGTCGGGAATGGACAAGACGAAAGGCACTCAGCGCTTTTGTCCGCGGGCAACCGAAAGAACTCCATCTCTACTTGCAGGGTAACCCTCCGGACACCTTGGAGGATGCAGTGGAGCGGGCTGAGGGATGGGAGGACGTAATGAGAGCGAAGCAGGACTACGATGCTCGATGGGACATAACCGCTGTCAGCGGATCAAGACCTTCGGAGCCCAAGAAATGCTACTCTTGCGGAGAACCAGGGCATTTTGCAGCAAACTGCCTGCAAAAACCCAGAAGCCCGCTCCGTTACCCAAACAAACCGGCCACGTTCGGCGATCACCAGTTGATACCGGTGCCGACGAAGTTACCACCGACCGTCCCAGTGCTGCCCTGTATGTACTGTGGTGATATGTCCCACTTTCCAGTGAGTTGCCCCCACGGACTCTACGCGGCCTTGTTCTGCAATTTCTGTGGATCCCGTGACCATCTGGAGGCTGATTGCCTGAAGAAGAAGAAGACCCTGCCCATCTCGAATCCGCGAATGCACCAGGTCAGAAACATCAGTACGACCCATGAAACCCAAGCCAGTCTCACAACAACTAACGAGGACGAACCAATCGTCGACGTCCGCGGAGACGAGCTGGTGTCCTACCAGACCGCGGTGAATGGTGTCATGATGCCCATGATACTGATCACCGCCGGCTTGGGGAAGGAGTCCCGGCGAATGGTCGTGGATACTGGTGCTGCAGTGTCTGTCCTATCAAGACCTGTGCCTGGCATTGACATCCGCCCAACAGCAATGGAGCTATGGGGTGCCGACGGACAACCACTGCCCGTGATGGGGATCCAGGATGTACGTATCACCATCGGTCCGGTTACGATCACGCACGCGTTCTGTGTCTTCCAACGACCTGACTCCGGCTTGGATCTGATCGGACTGGACCTCCTGAGGAAATTACCCCTTGGCATACGCCCGGATATCGGCGTAGTGGAGATGAAAGAACCCGCCACGGGGAAGATGATCTCCATTGGCGTGGTCGCCCCTGACCCGGACCTCCTCAGGCACATCCGTCAACTAAAGGACGACAGGAGGGTGCAAAAAGCCCAGGAAACCGCCCGAGCCACGAAACCCGACACCGACAACAATCGCCAGGGCGGGTCCACAGCCGCTCCAACATCTGCCGAGGCCCCCGAACCTAGCGTCGACGACAACCACCAAGGCCAATTGACCACCGAGACAGCACCACCCAGAAAGCAGCCGGTGGTACACCCTCCGATGTCCGAGGTAGCAGAATTCCCAACCGAGATCTGGGACAATCCACCTTCAACCTCTGAATTGGAGTGCCAAGTGCATCAGCATCTGACTCATCTGGCGGGACCCGACTACCAATTGGTCAAGGACTGCCTGACGCAGAAGCTGCATCTCTTCGAGAAGCCCGGGAAGGAGGGTTGTTCCCTGCAGGTGGCTCACGAAATTGACACCGGAAGCGCGAGCCCCACGGCCAGAAAGCCCTATCCAGTGGCGCATGCCCTGAGGGGCTTCGTGGAAGACCAAGTCTACTCCTTGCTGGCCGACGGTGTTATTGTGCCATCCAAAAGCCCCTGGAACGCTCCAGTAGTCATCGCCAAGAAGAAGACCCCTCCCGGTGAGCCACAGCAGTACCGATTCTGCATTGACTATCGGGAAATAAACGCCAAAACCAAGGGTAACAAGTACCCTATCCCTCGTTTGCAGGAAACCCTGGCCATGATGGGGCGTAGTAAGATCTTCACAACCCTGGACCTGACTATGGGATATCACCAGATACCCGTCAGTCCCGAATCAAGGGAAAAGACCGCGTTCACGGCACTCAATCGTCACTTCGAGTATGTGCGCATGCCCTTCGGGCTTAAAAATGCCCCGGCAACCTTCCAAGCCGCCATGAATGACGTACTCGACGGACTGCTGGGTGACGGTTGTCTAATATACCTCGACGATGTCATCATCTTCACTGAGGATCTGCAGTCACATGTTAACATCTTGCGAGCCGTTCTGGAGAGATTTGAAGAGACTGGATTCCGCCTTAATCTCAAGAAGTGCTCGTTCCTGAGGTCTCGCGTCAACTTCCTAGGCCATGTTATCACGTCAGAAGGAATCGAGATGGAGTCGGAAAAGGTCAAAGCCATAGGAGAATACCCTCCGCCGACGAGCGTTCGCGAGCTCCGATCCTTCTTGGGACTGGCCGGGTTTTTACCGCCGTTTCATCGAGCACTACTCGGCAATGAGCGCCCCTCTCAGCAAACTCTTGAGGAAAAACCGGGAGTACAGCTGGGGTGAAGAGCAGCAGAGCGCGTTTGACCAACTCAAGCAAGCGCTCATGACCCAACCCGTGCTCGCCTATCCGGACTTTGACAAGCCATTCATCCTGTCCACGGACGCCTCAGGAACCGCTATGGGAGCAGTACTAGCCCAGGAACATCAAGGGCAGGAGCGACCGGTCGCTTACGCGAGTCGCGCCCTCAACGATGCTGAGACACGTTACTCCACCACCGAGCGTGAGCTCCTTGCTGTAGTCTGGGGCGTGACGCATTT
Source organism: Cyrtorhinus lividipennis (assembly GCA_019603395.1). Classification (NCBI taxonomy): domain Eukaryota; kingdom Metazoa; phylum Arthropoda; class Insecta; order Hemiptera; family Miridae; genus Cyrtorhinus; species Cyrtorhinus lividipennis. Next base: position 2,013,406 of record CM034002.1, on the reverse strand, counting down.
CCAGCAATTCCTGCTCGGGAAGAAGTTCGTCCTGAGGACCGACCACGCAGCACTCACGGCAGCCATGAATCTACGCGATCCAACTTCGCGCATTGGACGATGGATCCTCCGGCTGACGGAGTACGAGTATGAAGCGCAGTACCGCCCCGGATCGCAGATGGCTCATGTCGACGGCCTGAGTCGTGTTCCCGTTGGCGCCATCATACTAAGCATGCCGAAGGAACTTCTGATGGCAGCCCAATCCTTGGACACCTGGATCTCCACCCTGACGGCTGATCCAGAGAAGTATCAACTAAAGGAGGAGGAAGGAGTCTGGAAGAAGGAGGTCGATGTGGATGGCCAGCGGATCACGGTGCCACTGATCCCATCCACCATGCGGCGCTGGTTCCTGACCAATTGTCATCAACATCAGTGGGCCGGGCACCCTGGCATAGAAACAACTACCCGTGTCGCAAGGCGGTACGGGTACTGGAAGAAGATGGTACGTGACATCCGAGAGTTCGTCCAGAAATGCCAGGAGTGCCAGGAGAGGAACACTCCCCCAAATTTGACACCACCAATCCAGAAACCCGATATACCGACCCGAATTGGTCAAATCGTCGGTATTGACTTTGTTGGGCCTCTACCTGGTCGAGGGGGTACCAAATACATCCTGACGGTAATCGATCAGTTCTCCAAGTACGCAGAGGCTTATGTCACCACAGATTGCACAGCAGTAACAACCGCTCGCGTATTGACCACGAAGTACCTACCAACCCATGGTGCACCTGAGAGGCTCGTCTCCGACCGAGGCGCCGCCTTCATCTCTGGGGTCGTCAAGGAGCTCTGCGATACCTGGGAGATACGCCACGTCCACACCTCCGCTTACCACCCACAGGCCAACGGGGTATGTGAGCGATTCCATCGCACTCTGGCAAACCTGGTGGCGAAACTGAGACGAAAAACCCGGGACTGGGAAGCCGCCTTGCCTTTGGCACTAGCTGCCTACCGCAGCCTTCCCCACTGTAGTACTGGCTATTCGCCAAATCACCTGGTTTTCGGACGAGAGCTGAGAATGCCGCACCTAGCCGAAATCAGCATGAAACGGGAAGCAACATCGCCCTTGAAAGATCAACACCAGGAAATGGTGCGGGTCCGTTTGGAAGCCGAGCGACAGTTGAGGCGCGCTTGGCACACCCGTGAGCAGGCAATCAACAAGCGACGCCACTCTCGGGAGTTCCAGATAGGCCAACAAGTGTATGCCCAGCAGCTCGTCGCCCCACCAGGTACAGTGAAGAAGTTCTGGAGCCCCTGGAAAGGACCGCTCCGTGTGACCCGCAAATTGACCGATGTCAATTACGAGGTCCAGGATGTCCTAGGGAAGACCACGCGTTACCACCTCAGCAGGCTCAAGCCAGCGTTTCTCAACAGCGTGCCAGACGACGCCGTCACCCCCGACGTAGCGGAGGAGTCGCGCCCACCCGAGAGCCCTGCCCCTCCACCTAGCGAAGATAGTGGAGGGACGTGGTTGTCAGACCCTCTGGAATGGCCGGAACCAGTACGGACCGAAGAAAATCCTGAACCTGGGGCCCAGGGCCCTGGAAGATCCTCCAGCCGAATCCCGATTCCGATTAGGACGGCGTCCAGTCCATACGGGCTAAGACCAAGGCGCAAAACGATCGACTACGCGCAGCTCCACGCGGGGAAGATGTCAACACCTAGAACGGGATGAAGCGATTGGGGACACAAAAAAAAAAAAAAAAAAAAAAAAAAAAAAAAAAAAAAAAAAAAAAAAAAAAAAAAAAAAAAAAAAGTTTTCAAGTTTTGGGGTATACTCGTAATTTGTGAAATAGAATAGGGAATGTCTTACCTGTAGAATAAAATGCACGACACCAGTACTTACCTTGTTTGATTAATGACCGTACCTCATGGGTCGGGACAGGACTGCCTTGCCACCCCCCCCCCCTCTTTTCCTTTGTTTTTCCCTTGTAATGGTAGCTAAAATCTAGGATTGTTGTTCAGCGTCTGGCTCTGTGCAGAGAGGGAGGTTGTCTGCATGATAAATGAGCCATTGACTGACGTACAACGGGTGAGTCGGAGCGTGAGAGGAGACTAACAGAAGGGCCGGTTTGTATGTTTCAGGGTATAGTGGGAAAATAGGAGATCAGCGAACGACACCAGAAGACTATGGCGCTACCTCGACCGCGGGTACCGTCGTCGGTGAGCAGCACGGACTTGGAGCCCGGAAGTACGGAGTGGCTGGCCGTCACCTCCACGGTCATCATGGGGCTGGGCAAGCTGGTCGCGTCCTGCGACAGGATGCCAACACAGAGGCGGATTCTGCTGCGCTGCCTAGACGAGCTTGGGGAAAGCTTGAACGTTGGCGACTCGGGGGTGGACATGAGATCAAGATCGAGTGGTGGGTCGGTGGAGGTCGAGTCCCTGCGTTGCCGAGTGATCATGATGGAACAACGGCTGCAAGCCATGACCCACCTCAACGACTCATTCGGGTCGAGCACGCATCGCGCCACCCCTCGAGGATCGTCGACACCACGACCTGACAGCAACGTGGAGGAATACCCCGCCCCTGCATTCACAGCGCCCGCCGCAGCCTGAGCCGAGTATTGCCGACTCGTCGACGTCGTCCTCGGACTCCTCGTCATCTGAAGAAACCAGCACGGGGAATCAGACACCACCCCAGGGCAACCGCGTTCCGGCTCCTCCCGGGCCTCCACCCCTCGGCCGGTGAAGGTCGTCCTAGCTGATGGGGATGCTGGCGCTAGTTCACCCGTGGCCCCTGCCGACCCATCCAACATACCACCTTGGAACATCCGCGCCAGCGTACCTTCGACGAATGGGAGCGTCCTGTGCTGCATCTGCACGAAACGACAACACCCGCCGACAACCTACCGCTGCGGTGGCTGTAAAGTGATGTGGAATCGGCTGGTGAGAAAGTGCCGGAACCTACGACCCACGGATCCCGCCTACCCGAAGCCCTGCTCCATCGCCGAACACGAGAAGGACCGCCCACCAGCCTGTGCCGCTTGCAGACGCTGGCGGTACGAGCAAGCGTGGATAGCAGCCAAACGACCTGACGCAATGCCCATCGCACCAGTCACCCCCACCGGAAGGAAAATTGCCGAGGTAGACCTCGGCCTCCGAAGATCGGAGGGGTGTAACGGGGCGGCAGATTTCAAGCGCCCCGCCAAGAAACTTCGGCGGCGGGGGACGGAACGACCCCTCTCCCCTCCAAACGCCTAACCCCAGCTGGGCGGAAGGCGTGCCCTCTTTGGATTGGGTAGGCGATGGGCGGCGCAAGACACCCAGGGAGGAGTAGAAGGGGAAGGCGACGTGACGAGCGGACTGAGAGAACTAACATCAAGCAGTCGTATCCGAACTCAAGAGAAGGAAAGTTGGAATCCCCGTTCGCGGAACGGAGTGAAGTGAACCGGGACATCGAAGTGAACCGGGACATCGAAGTGAACCGGGACATCGAAGCGAAGTGAACCGGAACATCGAAGCGGAACACCCGACGCGTAGCAAGTCAACCCTTGTGACCCGGTGTTGTGAAAGTGACCTGAAGGAACGAGTGTATCGTGGTTCCTTCAGGGTGAGAACTCGGGAATTGGGAGATCAGCCAATTCCTATCCCGTAACAGTGGACCCCTATTACGAACTGAAAATCCCCCGTCGGACCCGAGTGTTGATCCGTTCGCGCCCGACCGACGGCCAATAGTCTGGGTTCTCCACGCACCGCCAGTCGTCGGACCTCCGTCGGAAAGAGCCTCGCCTCCTCCGACCTGGACGGCGTTCCCCTGACCGAAGCCGAGCAGCGAAGAGCACATCACCCTGTTGTCTCCATCCGAAGGAGTTGGTGCACGTAAGTGGCGAAATCACTCTGTCTCGTACCCTAGCAACGCGAAAGTCGACTCTTTAAATCTGGCCCAAGCCCTGACGTGTAGTCACCAGAAAGCTGATCAGAGAATTGTAACTTGTAACCGTAGTATTTAGTATTGTGTCTGTCGTAGGAAAAGCAAAGGGAATTAGGGGAGGACATTAGTGAATCACTTGTATTTTTCCGTTATTCCAAATCAAACACTCCTGAGCCTTCAGCTACCTCGTAAATTCATTGGCCTTCAGCCCTTCACTTCTACCTACTCACTAATTAGATTAAGTCATAGTCAGTATCCTTCTCGGCCGAGACATTCCATATTTCATATTTCTGACAATTGCGTTATTATAAACCAATATTGAACTCTTGTCTTTCACGCACGAAACCCCATTCCTCAGAGCTTAGTAAATTCAGGTGTACTTGGAGTCTATGACCGACCATCTCCGACATTCCGGACGGTAAGTGAAAGTCTTTAGTCTCCCACTAATTTATTCGCCTAGGTCTATTTCTGGATCCCTAGCCCGTTAGGTGAAACGGCGGGTTACAATGACGCTGTGGAGTTCCTATCGATTAGAAAAAGATTTTATTTTTGTTAAGTTTCAAAGTAAATGAATCAAAAACCCAAAATGTATGGCCGTTGATTTTGGTTGGTTATTCCTTGGATAATCAAGCTGTTTTTATACAAAAAGTCAATCTCTCCGATTTGGCCCAAACAATTTTTTCTGGGCGTTTCAATGTGTCTAGATCCAAAAGTCAAATTTCCGTCCGCCGTCCACTTTGGTAGTAGACAATGTTTTAAAAATCTTAAATTTCGGTCAGGGGTCCGTACCCGGCTCTGATTGGTCCTCGAAACTTTTTTTTTTTAGCTCAATCGGACCAGATTTAGGAGGGGTAGGGGTCAAAATGTGTATTTTGGAAAATGGATTTTCGAGTTTTTTGGCGATCATGGCATGTGGGTATTATTTTCCACTAAATTTTGGACGCTAAATCCAATGAAATGGGTCCGTGAACGATTGACACCCACCGGAAGAAGTTATAGGCCAAAATGGGTATGTATCTACCCATTTTGAATATGTGTTTTCGAGATTTCTGGTACTTAGGCGTGTGGGGTATCATTTTCCACTAAATTTTGAACTCTGTATCCAATGAAATGTTGCTTGACATGCAACGATGACTCACTGCCGACAACGGTAGTAGGGTATGGGTGATATATTTCTGAGCTTCTTCGGGGCTTGGGCATGAGAAATAACATTTTTCAGTAAAATTCGGACGCTGTTGAATTGATTAAATGGGTCTCGGACCAATCACCGCACACCGGAAGAAGGTGTCTGATGGCTTCCTTGAGAGCTCTAATCGTACTGTTTTGTTCTGGACGCGATAGACATGTGTGGCCGTACATAATTGTGCTGACGTCAAATCCGCCACGATTGCCCACTATTTATAAATCATCATGAAAGGCTTGGCAGCGTTTTCCCTTTCTCAAATCTATGACGGATGGATGAATCGACTGCGACACGTGTTGGTGAAACTTAGGTAACCGCTTGTGTGAGAAACGCCCCACAAATATTATCGGCTTGATTCCGTAGAAATAGGAAAGAATCCGTAGAAGCGCCGAGTCATCCTCTTTGGCGTGAAGGTGAGAAGATCGAGGCAATGTCACCTATATTGCCTGAATTTCACTTCATCGCACCCTCGCTGACGATCATCATCAAATGACCAATGAACTGTTGAATTAAATTATTTAAATATGGTAAAACGTCAAATCATCAAATGCCCAATGAACTGTTGAATTAAATCATTTAAATATGGTAAAACGTCTTCATCATTTACTGTTTTGGTCATCCAAAGTGCGCTAGGAGAAAAAATATATACCTACTGTCAGGCGATCGGGATTATTTTGGTGGCACTGCTGATCGAACATTCGGTATTTTCCATAATACTCGAGTTCTTTCACTTCATAAGCGACTTCTTGTAAGCATTCTGTCTGCTTACATTCACTCGCCATTCATATCGAGAAGAAGCGAAATAAGAATTCTTTTCAACTGACCACAAAAAGGCTCGTAGAACGAGTTGATGAACATTCCAAGATAAGTTTTCTTCCTTCTGTTAAATTTATTTCCCTTTCCGCTTCCTTTCTGAAATTATTTCGGACGGACGGGAGTCAACCCTTCTTCGTGGAGGGTAAGTTGGTGCGGGACTTCCAAAAGAAACTTTCCAATCCAACGGAAAAGCCTCTTTCGATTTGGTGTTGATCTTTTAAACGACGTCTTTTCAGCAAACATTATTCAAAGTCTTCGGCAGCGCAGCATTTACCGAGTACGCCGTTTCCTTGATTCGTTGTCAATGGAACCAGGTAGATTTCAATTTGTTGAAATCGGAGCAAACGATCAGCGAAACGATCAAACAGCGAGAACCCTACCTTCGGCCAGCTGTGCGATAGAGAAAACTATCCTACACACTACTGAGCCCAACTTCTCACCAACCCCCATTCCTTTGGCCCCATACGATAGCGATGAGGTAAACTGGCTGACTAAATTGGGCGGTTATGAAAATTCGGCGAATTTTTGTTTTTCACATTTAAACAATTCCCGACAACATGTGGCAAGGTTTCCCTTCTGGTGCGCCTTCCATGAACCTTCGTGCACCCTGCGTATTCATCCCTGCAAAAATTCAAACTGTAGGCCACCCTAGAAGAGGAAACATGTGATCATTCAACTGCTGATTTGGGACTAGAAATTTGTGGCCGTCTAGCCAGTCCCAAGTGAAGTCTTTCTCCTCGTATGTGAAGTGTGGGCGGAGATCAGATGGCTTTAGGACCGAGTGAGCCATGAAAGTCGATTAGCCAGGCCGTAATTCTTCGACCCGTCGAACGCTCGTGAATACGGTCCCTGTTACTAAAGATTCAGACCCCAGTAACTGGAGGCGGGAGCTCCGTTTTATTCACAGAAGTTAAATCGGCTCAGCTAAATTGGAAAGGTATAAGCCATTCTGTGAAGTGGTGGGAGATTCCGAGGGTTGCCAGGAAATGCTCAAAGCGTCTTTTGCTCGTGAAAACCTTTTGAACCTTTTCGGGCGGCTTTACGTCAAAGTTTACCCTCGTAAATTGAATACTTGATGCCGAAGACGGTCGACTTGAAGAGAACGCTCTGCGTTCTACTACAGGATTTGTGGAATCTAGAGCAATAACAAATATCATCATTTAAAAAACGCAGCAAATTGTTTCACAGGGGTTGACTCCATGCGCCTCGTACCAGGCGCATGGAGACTCATTTCTTCAACATGGGGAAAATGGGGGAAACAGTGGATGTGGGCGGGTCGTGGACCCATTCCAATCGATTCAGGGTCCAAAATTTAGTGGAAAATAATACCCCACACGCCTAGATACCAGAAATCTCGAAAACAAACATTCAATATGAGTAGATAGGTACCCGTTTTGACCTATAACTTCTTCCGGTGGGTGCCAATCGTTCCGGGACCCATTTCACTGGATTCAGCGTTCTAAATTTAGTGGAAAATGATACCCTACACGCTTAGGTACCAGAAATCTCGAAAGCACATATTCGAAATGAGTATATAAGTACCAACTAGAGCCGGGAACGGACCCCTGACCCAAATTTCAGATTTTTAGAAAATTTTCTACTACCAAAGTCGGCGTGTACGGCGGAAGGCGTACTGCGGGCGGACATGACTTTTTTGATCTAGACACTTTAAAACGCCCAGAAAATTTTTTTTTTGGGCCGAATCGGAGAGATTGACTTTTTGCATGAAAACATAGGTTGATTAATAACCAACCAATAATACATAAATAAGGAATGGAATATATATTTTTCCCCTTTGCTTTTGACGTACTTTGGGAGATGACACATAAAGACCTGTAAAATTCCGGTATTTTTGTTGGTAGATCTGTCTTTTTGTTGATCAATGTTTGTATGAAGGGTTCCTCATTTGGCATTATGGCAGGATTTCCTTTTCTTCATTCACATCTTATTTGGATCGATTTCGATAGTGACCTTCTTTGAGACCTCGTATGACGAAAAATCGGAACTTATCATTGTATGACGCGACGATCGCAAATAGTTCTCTTGGGCCTCCTTCGTTAGTTAGAGAAAATTCACTCCCCTGGGATACCTCGTCCAGCGACTCGGGAGACCTCCAGATGAAGTCCACAAGCTGATGGCGGATCGTCACTAGGGTTCGGTATTCCCAGCACGGCGTTCCCTTCATTCTCCGGTAAACTAGTGAGGGTCAGGGTGTGTCACGACTCAGGCCAATCGGCTTTAATGATACATCTTGGCCCGAGCCAATTACACCCCCTCCTGGTCGTCTGTCACTCATCACGACCCATTACCTTCAATTTTATTTCCACCGTGAGTGATCCACCTTATCGAGTGTAAATTGTCAAACAACGGACGCTATCGTTCGGTTCAATTGAATCAATTGCACGTCTTGGACGATAAATCGAAGAAAATCAATTCCCTTCGCTAATAAACTTAGTCCATTGTGTGATTTATTCCCAATACATTTAAATTAAATTTATCTCACGTTGTGACTGCATCGTCATGCGATTATTGACAATATCCATTTGGTTAGCAAAAGATGTAAACTTTTTTTTTAAGTTTAGGCTTTTTAACTAAACAAAGTGTGGCTGAGAAGAAGAGCCGAACATGACCACCCTCTAATTTTGTTGCATGAATGTTTTCATCAAAAAAGTCAAATTTCCGTCCACCATCCACGCCGACTTTGGTAGTAGAAAATGTTCTAAAAATATGGAATTTGGGTCAGGGTCCGTCTCTGGCTCTAGTTGGTCATCGAAACATTTCAGCCCGATCGGACCAAATTTGAGTGAAGAAAGGGTCAACATGTGTATTCCGAAAAATGGATTCTTGAGATTTTTTTCGATATAGGCGTGTGGGGTATCATTTTCCACTAAATTTTGAACGCGGAATCCAATGAAGTGGGTTGGGAACGATTGGCGCCCACTGGGTGAGGTCATGGGTCAAATGGTTGGCTATCTACCCATTTCGAATGTGTGTTTTTGAGATTTCTGGTACCTAGGCGTGTAGGGTATCATTTTCCACTAAATTTTGGACGCTGAATTTAACGAGACGGGTCCTGGAACGATTGGCGCCCATCGGAAGAGGTTATGGACGCTGAATCGGTTGTAATGAGTCTCCATGCGCCTGGTCCGGGGAATAACCAACCCCTGTGAAAGAATTTGCTGCGTTTTGGTTGATTATTCCTTGAATAATCAACCTATGTTTTTAACTCATTTTCCGTGTCATTTTCAACCTTCTTCTAGCGTAGCTTATTTCATAAATGATATTTTTGCTGTTGCAGGGGTGAAGAGCGAAGGAGAAGACGGAGGAGGAGATGGTCGCGAGAAGGACAACGGAGGGCCCAACACCCAGCAGCTGGTGCAAGCCCTTGTTGACAATGGCATCATCCAACTCAACCACAAAGCCACCATTCGGGTCATAGACAATTCTAAGCCGGAATCCCAGGACTTGGCCGATTTCAAAACTCTCAACCTCGGCACGTTCGCTGTCAAGCAGTCCTCCGACACCAGATCTGGCAAGAACGATTGTTTATTTAAAAGGACCGAGTATAATTACGTAAATTAGAAATCAGCCGTAGGTACTGGGTATATAACTGTGTGAAAACTGGATCAAAGGAAACAACTAGGTATTGCTGTGACGAACGTTTACGGCTCCTTTGTTTCTCGCTGACTATGCATTTCTCAGAAAGTAATGTTGAATTCCAAAATGATATTTTCATCTTATAGTGGTCAAGGTTTGTTGATAGTTTCGATATCAGATAAATTTTAAATACCAGTCGATTTACCAAAATTTCGATTTCTTCCGATCTGTACTTCGCACGAAGGTTTGAACCACCGAGTTAGTATTACCAAATACGGCCATCTTCAGGAGGTCCGGAAAGTGGGAGACCAGACCTCTCGCGAAAGGCCTGGTGCTACATTATGTATGCATGAGAAACATCCCTCAGAGGTTCCGTGGAAAACACAAACTTTGGAAGGTTGAGGAGTTAATTTTCGTTTCTATCTGGTTTCTTCGAGAGAGAGCCCCTCCCCTCTCACCCACCCACCGCCGTTTGGAAAAGATGTGGCGTCTTGTGGGTAAAATGTATCGCTTAAAGGTTGAAGGGGGGTAAAAAACGGGATTTTGAAGAAAGAAAGGGTTTTATCCCAAAAATGAATCTGAAATATGACTTTAGCAGGTCAGAGGCGGTGATCGTTATCGACTTGGAGCTCCCTCTTTTGCGCGAAAAAGGCGGTTAGAGGAAAAAGAAAGAAGAAAAAATCTTCAACCAGTAAATCCGATATTGGCCAGGACTCTAGGGAGAACACAATTACCTCATTTTGATGGGAATCACCGAACGAAGTTGAAAGAATTTTCTAGGTTTTGGTACGTTATCGGTAACGTTTGGATTGAGCACGAGTATATCATGTTAGAGTTATGGGGTTCTAAATTATTTCTTTTCCAAATCCAATGAGTCCTTTTTTCACCCTATCTGTAGCCAAATGAATCGCAAATCAAAGTAGTAATAAATACTATTAGGTAGGCGTTATGAGCATTGCCATTCATTAATTTTATTTATTTTATTTTTGAACACTGTACCTCTTTTGTCAAATATTTCTTCACTGCTTATTTCTTGAGGGAAGTGGCGAAATTGATCTTTTTGCGTATACATACTACAAATTCTTTTAAAAGATCAACTAGAGTTGGGTAAATCATCGATACGTTGAAGCAAAAAATCGAAGGATGTTGGTTTGCCTTCAACTTAGTAGAAACCTTTTTTGTGAGCGGTTAGATGCAAGATAACCCGAGTTGTGCTTTATATATTGTACGAGTATACCAAGACTTGCCTTAATTGAATAGCTTCGAACTTACCTGCCCCAGTAGCTTAGCGTGTTCTTATTTAGGGGCGAAAAAGGTGATACGAAGTTACAGGACGAAAAGGAGAGCGTGCGCTCACATGAGGTGAAGACTCGCTACACCTATTAATTTTTCACTTCACGTCATGAGTTTTTGACAAGAGCGGAAGCACAAGGTTGTTCGGAGGCGTCTCTCTTTGGGTTGTATGAAACATGACTTGGCGAAAGAATTCCCTCTTTTTCTACATACGTGCTCGTTGGCGCTTTTGAGTTCCCCCTAGAATTCATCCTTTCAGATGTCGGGAAAATTGAATCAGACTCGACTATTTGAACTGAAAACGTCACGATTGTTTTCTTGCCATAACTGCCCATATTTTCATAAAATGAGACGCCTCAACTCCTCATAACGAAATCGTGCAACTATTCTAGGTGACAGTTTTGAAGTAATTGGTTTCGTATCTGGTATGAAACTTAATCCGTTTTTGTTTTTCAGGAATTCTTCTCGAAACTGTCGGTGAGGGTGAAAATGGTGAACAGAAAGTCGTCAGTTTGGTACACAATCGACCCGTTCTCATTCAGAGGAACTTGGTCTTACAAGGACCCATGATCGGCAAGGGGCACGGGCTTGTACATTTGGTTCAAGAAAGCCCTCCACCGTTGACGCCAACGCCTCCTGTATCCGGTAAGTCCGTCGCCTCATCCTCCGAGTATTTATATGAATTAGTAATTATTGTGTTGCGCTGTGTTGATCGTAACAGAAACCATACTTGCCTGAGTTATTCCGGTTAAAGTTGGTTTACGATGGATACGTTCGGTCGAAGATTGCTCTCTGAGATGAGTTTACGCTCCACTTCCATTAGCAGTAACTTCTAATAGCAACTCAATTTACCCTACCCAAATTCTCTTGGTGGTAAAGGAGAAAACTTTGATAACATTTCCCCACGGGTTTTCATGCTATTCTGTTCTACTATCGCGTTTCCATTCCAATCAAACATGGTTTTTATTGAATTATTACCAATTTGCAGTATTCTTGTTTTCACCGTCCTTAATCTGGCTTTTTCCACTTTTTCTTTGAAAAAATGAACTTAGCGCTTCGTATGTTGCTGGAATTTGAAACGTGTTAAAGGACATCGAAAAAGATTGTGTCTAACCAACCGAACGAGCTCGAATCCAATCCATCCTTTCCACAGCTTTGCGGATAATTTTTTTCCTCTATTCCTTTCTATACGCAAGAGGGTTTTTCCCAATCGGACTGTGATTACACCTGCCAGTCACCCAACAAAAGAACAATATAAACTGGCCTAATGGGAACAAAATCGCCATTTGTCGAGCTGTGGAAGGTTGGCTGTACCTCAGGGACCACTTTACTCTTTTTCACCCCGTATATCCGTGCGTTCTTTGTATCAGGGGTGGACTAATCGAACGAATTTGTTAACCGTCGAAAGCTTTGGTGCAATCGAGGGATCGATTACGTTAAATTTATCACTGAGCAGTTCGTGGACGGTCCGAGTCCATTTATCTCCCCGTGGTCAAATGGAAACCAATTCGATTTTCCCGTGTGGAAGTACTCAAAAGTCTTCTGTAGTCATCGCAATACGAAGGAAAAGTCAATCAGTACACAATTACCTTAGAATAGTACTTATCGTAGACGTTCCGCAATAAGCTCAATGGCCAATGGTATAAATGAAGGGTTGAAAATTAGTTTTTAGTCACTTTTCAACTTCTTCGTTATACCTTCACCTCATTCGAACCTGGCTAGCTTCATCTTGGTTGGTTATTCCTTGAATAGTCAACCTATGTTTTCATGCAAAATGTCAATCTCTCCGATTCAGCCCACATTTTTTTTTCTGGACGTTTCAAGGTGTCTAGATCAAAAAAGTCAAATGTCCGTCCGCCGTCTGAAATTTTGGTCAGGGACCCGTTTCCGGCTCTAGTTGATCCTCACAACTTTTCAGCCAGATCAGACCAGACAGAATTTGGTAGGAGTAGGTCAAAATGTGTATTTCAAAAAATGGATTTTCAAGATTGCCAAAAATCTAGGCCTGTGGGGTATCATTCTCTACTAAATTTTGGACGCGGAATCGATTCGAATGGGTCCTGGAACGATTGGTGCCCTCTGGGTGAGGTTATGGGTCAAAATGGCTGCCTATCTACCCATTTCGAATATGTGTTTTCAAGATTTCTGGTACGTAGGATTGTGGGGTATTATTTTCCACTAATTTTGAACGTTGAATCGATTGGAATGGGTCCGGGACCCGCCACACCCGCTGTTTCCCCCATTTTCCGCATGTTAAAGAAATGAGTCTCCATGCGTCTGGTCCGAGGATTTTACAATGAGTTCTCTATTTGATTTCACCTTGGAACAACTATTTTGTTATTCCTAAGTTGTTGGTTTTTCTTTTTTCCGGGCTTGAAGGTTGTTTGGTTATCAGGAGGAATAAGTCAATTTTAATGAAACCGGAGGAGCCGCCTCCTCTCTCCAATTTATTCTAGCCAGCCTCCATTTACCCATTCATACTATGCTTGCTCGTAGTCATTATCGACTGTAGCGCTCCCAAGTGACTTTTCACAAGATTTTCCACTTCCTTCCTTCTATGCGCACCACTCCAATCCCCGCTCCGTTGAAGGTACGACCCGCCGTGTAGAAGTGTACTATTCATACACCTTCCACCCCGTTCCAGTGCTCAAGCAAGTCAGACGCGATGAAGAGTAGCATTTCGAGTAAGAGGGAGGTTACACTAATTGGTGATTACATGCAACCTACAATTTAGTACGTCCGCCCTTGAAAGAGCACGAACCTTTCCCGAGGATTCATTTTCTTTCTGGGCCAAAGGGTTCCCGGCCTGAAAGATGTCGGCAGATGCCGATCTCAATTTAGTTAAGTTAGGAGTCGATTACACGAGAAACTTTTTCCCAACATCCCGAAAAAGCTTCGGTACAATCCGTGCCCTGGCACTCTCACATGGCGACAAAAGGAGTAAAAACCAGACCTTAATTTCCCAAACTAGAGTTATATAACTATTAGTGAGGAGGAAAGGAAAAGCTGGGCATTTCGTGTCGGTTGTACATAAAAAAATTCTCCCTTTTTAAGCTGGGTAAACCGGCGGGCGGGACGCAATTATAGTCAGTGAACCCGTGACGTGCCCGTGATGACGAAGGAAGAGGGGGGGGGGGGGGGGTCACGCGAGATCTTAAACTAATTACATCGAAGACAAGCACCAGGAGAGACGGCCATGTAATCCAAACTTTTTACTCCAAACGGATAAATAGAACTCAAGGTTGCATGAGCATTGAATTTAGGTTGGAAAATGAGAATTTGAAAATCTCAACATTTGTCTCGAGTCAAACAGCTTGAGACTTTGATGCCCACTCTGGATATCTTGGCAATGCATAGTGGCCTGGTGAGTTAATGCGATCAGAGCAACCTGTGTTTAGTGCTGGTTAATTATTTATATTAATACATTGTCGAGTATTAATTTACTGTCGTCTTTCATGTTTCCTGAACTGAGTAAGCTCTTCAATCAGTCATTTTATTGGCAATTCATTTTTTTGGTTTTTTGTTAACACAAAATACGAGAAGTACTCTAGACGAAGTTCATTTTTTTATTTTTATTTATTTTTAAGAAGATGAGAGGTTACTCGAATATTGCAAAATGAATTATGAATATATTTTTAAAAACGAAGTATTTTTATATAACAAGAGATGATTATTTTATTATTCATTATTATTAATCTATTTCATTTATATCGGTCATAACGACTCTCCTCCCCCCAGCACAAGCGTAGCTTATAGGGGGGAGTAGCATAACCTGAAAATTGTATGTATTTTATACTTTTGTCTTCCAATAAAATGCAATGAAAAAAAAAAAAAAAAAAAAAAAAATTCCATCAGAGCCACGAGCTGAAAGTTGGTACAGGTAAACGTTTGGCAACCTGATGAAATAACACATTGTTTTTCTATGCATCCGGCGTTTCTCTTTCAGTGGTAATGCTAGTGAGAGATAGGACGCGTTTTCTCGTTTATTTATTTTCCACCCCTCCGCCAGAACTGGCGGGACGTTCTGGAGGAAGGAACGAGCTCATTCGCCAGGGTCTCTGGGGCCGTATTCGTCTGTTGATAACGGAAACGCGGCGCTTTTCGCCTAGTTCCGAACATGCTATCGGATTCCCTGAGGCGCGCGAGTTCAGTCTCGGGATGTGCCACTGAAGCTAAAACATTATCTCGGACCCCTCCATTGATCCTGTGCCAGCTATTTTGTGTGTTTCTCGTGTGATCCGGTTTCATCTGTTCTTTAACTGCTCGTAACTCGAAAAGAAGTGCGTGTTAACTGTGCACATCTGACAGTTAAAAAAAGGGTAGTTTGAACATCCTGGTTTTATTTTCTTAGTTGAATCTACATCACAGAACCGTACTCCGTCCGCGTCGTTTCTGGTGGTAGAAAATTTTCTAAAAATCTGAAATTTCTATCAGAGGTCTGTTCCCGGGTCTAGTTGGTCCTCGAAACTTCTCAGCCCGATCGGAAGAATTTGGCAGGGTAGGGGTCAAAATGTGTTCGAAACACGGATTTTCGAGATTTTTTTCCGCTAAATTTTGGACGCTGAATTCAATTAAATGGGTCCGGGAACGATTGGTGCCCTCAGGATGAGGCTATGAGTCAAAATGGGTACTCATTTCGAATGGGTGTTTTCGATATTTCTGGTACCTAGGCGTGTGGGGTATCATTTTCCACTAAATTTTGGACCCTGAATCGATTGGAATGGGTCCGGGATCCGCCACACCCACTGTTTCCCACATTTTCCCTATGTTTAAGAAATGAGTCTTCATGCGCCTGGTCCGATGAATAACCAACCTCTGTGTAAGAATTTGCAGTGTTTTTTTTATTACTGCTACGTGCTACTGGTAGCAGTTTTCTTACGTACTACTAACAGTTTTCCAACGATGCGCTAACGGGTTTCTAGCTGTTTATAACGGTGTTCCAACGATGCGTTCAAGTTTGGCTCACAAACTGACCTTGAAACTCCCGCGGGGTTGTGATCAACTGATGTCCCTAAAAATAAAAAAATGTCCTGGGATCGGCACTAAACTTACTACTAACAACGAAGTGAAATAAAGATGAGATGATCCACCTTGGCTCTATACAAAAATTCAAATGCAGAATGTACCTACTACAACATATTTTCATTTCGTAAAGCTGTTGGGCCCAGCGACCTATTGACGCCATAAATTAATTAAGACGTTGGGGTTTGCACACACTCCACGGTACCTAATTTGGTACCTGGTTCTTCAATGTTTTGTTGAAATTGACTCATCGATGGTACTTTGGCTGTAGTATAGAATCGTTGCAAGATTTTGGTTAGTCATTCCTTGAATAATATTTGGATTATTCCTTGGAATAATATGACTTGTGTAATCATGGGTTCAACCTTCTCCAATTAACGGATCGTTTGGGTTCAAACCTTGATATTCAATGGATTTGCTTTATCCAAAAAGAAAAAAGAAATAAAAAATAATAATAATAAAAATTAAATTTGAAAAACAACGTCTTTTGAAGTGGATAGTAATTTTGAGTGAGGTAGTTTGATATTGAACGTTAATTCAATATAAATGTGTATAACCTTGTCCATAGCAAAAAGGCGAGGAAACAAATAGGAAAATAGAAATATGTTGATCTGATTTAGGTAATCGGACAACTAGGTAGCGACAGTATGAGGAATAGCCAGAAGCAATTGCTCTAAAATTAGTATTACCAGGAACCGTGATTCATTCCGCAAGCGTTCATTATCCCAAAGTTCCTCCCCTAATATACTCCCCACAATGTATACAATGGACGACGTATATTTCTAAGCTTTGCCAAATATTTACGACGGTTAATAACTTTTGAAAGGACGAACCCGAATTGATGACGGAGTTACGCAGGCTGAGAAAGGAAAGTCAACGTTGGTGCCTTTGGAAAATATATAAGCGACGAGCTTGTGAGTAGGTATAGAAGTGGTGGAATGGGGATTTTATCGTGATGAATAAATCAACCCTTCTACCGATTTTGCTTTCCCGCTCTCCCGCTTTCGAGTTTCCTTTTCCTGGACGTGTTAAAGTGTTTCCCCGAGTTTACCAGGGGGCGCGGTTCTCATTACAGAAACAAGCAGGAGGGGGACTGGGATAGTTGGGCCGGTAGATTGGAGCGCGTTCGCAAAAGGTGCTGCACCTCATTACTCCGTTAAACCAATATACTTCCCTTATCTGGAACCAATTATACAGTTTTCATGTTGGCTCTGTTCTCTTCCTGAACCCGGCACTCACCTTTAGAGCGGACGCTCTGGCTGAAACTTTGGTCTTGGTGATAAGCAGGCACTTAGCACGAGACTTACGATCGCTGACAGACCAAGTCATCTAGATCCATGTCAACTTTTCCTCTTCTCATCAAAGGGAAAATCTATTCTGGTGGCGAGGAAATTATGTTGACGATGACCCCCAACTACTACCTAGGAGTGTGACAATCTCTTGTATTCCCGAGGCCAACTGGTGTTCTGAAATGCATATAACCTACGCCAATCGATTGAGCCTCCATCTTTATGGCAATCGGTTCGAGCCTCATCTCAATCGATTCAAGGCGCAGAATTGAGTTGGAAATGGTATCTCACGCGTCTACGTATAACAAATCATAAAAAATAAATTAATTAATTTAAAAAATCTTTTTTCTTGAAGTATATTATTGTTCTTACTCCGCCTGTATTCCTGTATGGTTCCAGGATGCCGCTTTGGTCTCCTGCCACGACTGAGAGAATGCGAGTTCAGTCAATTAGCTGCATGGGGTGGATATTGGTTCGGTTGTTAACAGGCTACAAGCTCGGTCATTATTCCGACTGTTGCCCAGGTGTGTTACAGGGGAGGCGACTGAGACCACCGGGCGGCATCTTCGCCCTGATAACATATTAATTGCGACCTCCGAACTACTTGCGGTCACGACCAACGGCCAGAGTCGGCCTACCATCGAGGACCAAGGGCTGTTCTGAGCCCCCCCCCCCCTCCCTTGTTTTGTCCTTCTCACCCGTACCCCCCACTCCCACGCTTGGAGAACTCCTAGGAGTAATGGCAGCTTTCTGACCCTTGGACCCTGCCGCCCCGCCACCTCGTGTAATTGCTTTCTAAATCCTCTGAGCGTTCCTACTGAGAGGGTCACCACCAGTTCGCAATTGTAAAGCTAATCGGTAATCAGTCTTGCAATAACTGGCGACCGGAAACGTTTAACTTCCAACCGGCGCAAATCACTTGGCAAGTCGTGCGGTTGGAAACCATCATCCAGCGCTTGATCATCGATCAGTCATCCGTAAAGACTTCGCAAATTGACTCGTAATTAGGATAATCGATACATCGGTCCTATAAATGGGTCAACAATTTAATATTCGAGGGGTCATCAGAATGCTCGTAATGAACAGGTGCACGTTTCTATCAAAATTCTACCAGGACCAAAAATAGTATTGCCACGCAGGTCGTCTAAGAACTGGCCTTCACATGAGGCCAATGTGATAACGTGGCAACTCACCCGAGTGTGGTGAATTCGCTGCATTCAGGCCGTACGAACCTTTGAATAACCTCACGAAATATTTCGAAAAATATTAAGAATCCTCGAAGAAAAGTTGTCCAACGAGAAAAATAACATGGGGAGTATTTTCTGCCTGGAAGAGTCGTGAATTTCCAACCAACTCCTCCAGATCCTTCCGGCCAGTGATTGTTTCCTCGAGTCGAGAATACCTTGCCCTTGGTTCTATTCACTGAAGTCGATCGAGCTAAGTTGACGGGCTCCCGTATTGTTGTAAGAAGGGCGAAGGGTGCTCGGCCCAGACCATAAATATCCAGATATTCCTTATTAAGGCCCCCTCCCGCCCGCCCGACCCCTTCCGACGGCCCTTTTTACTTTTCTGATAGCTATCTTCATCATTCTTCAGGCGGTATCTACCCTCTTTCAAACGCAAATTCCTTCGTAGGAAACTATCAATGAGATCCCTCTTTTAGTTCTCACGCGAACATTATCTCGACTGTTACAACTCATTTCACGTTCTCTCCTTTTCTTATTCTACCAGTTGCGAAAAAAGTGCTGTTTTCTTCTATATCTCATACCGTTTCGTTACAGTTCATTTGTGATAGATACATCTCAGCTTATTTTGCATGACCGGCGTTACCTTGTCAGTCGTACAAGAATGCCTGGATGTTTTATTTTTTCTTTAGAAAGAAAAATTAGCTAGTATCTACAATAAATACTCATTTTTGGTTAAGAAAAAACTTCTCCTTGAAAGGCAGGTTTTCTTCTATTCTGACAGTCAAAACGAATGTTGCAGCACGCTGCGGCTATGCGAAATGTAAATACGAATGTAATGGATTGTATGTCTCCGGCTGAATTCGAGGGAAGTTCAATATCGGCAAACATTGGATTGTCTGGACTATAATGACTGCCGCATAACTTCTACCTTTCTCCTGCTGCTCCAAAAGTAGCCAAAAAATGTCTCGTTGTCAAGTTTTATTCTAATTACTTTGTACAAATTCTGTTCAATTCAACTAGTCTTTGTAGGTTTTGTATATTTGTTTGGGCATCTAATGATGACCTGTTAGGTTATGATTTCATCATGGTCAAATCATCATCACTTTGTGCACATGCGCAAGTGCGATCTCCTTTTTATTGTCAAACCTACTTGAGCTTTGAACGGATTTCGGTCAGATTTTCGTGGGAGATGTGCGTGAGGTTCCTTGATATCCCTGATAATATCCATCATGATTGAATGAGCATTCCGTTTTGGGCACTTGCGAACATCAATCTGTCCAATTGTTCCTCTAATGTAGTTCGATATCGTGCAGATTCAGTCCACAGTACCTGTTCAGCCGCGCTCTGGCTTTTACAGTTTTATGGGTCCCTATCTACCTATTTCGAATGTGTGTTATCGAGATTTCTGGTACCTAGGCGTGTGGGGTATCATTTTACACTAAGTTTTGGACCCTGAATCGGTTGGAATGGGTCCGGGACCCGCCACACTCACTGTTTTCAGTTGCCATTTTGTACACCATTTTCCTCATGTAGAAAAATGAGTCTCCATGCGCTTAGTCCGAGGAATTACCAATCCATGTGAAAGAATTTGCAGCGTTTTATCTATGAACACATGTGGTCAGCTGCTTCCGAAGTTGATATCTCCGAATTTGTTTTAGCTTTAGCAATATGCTTGCTCCCTTCAACCGGTGCGACGATGACCAGACCCTGTGCTTGACAGACTATGCCATGATTGAGAGAATATTTCGAGTCGATAATTTCTGATCGAGAACTCTTTTTTTTCTGCAGAACTTCCAGATGTGTAGAGCAAAACCAACTTGCGGGTCTTGATGTATCATCTTCCCAATCATGTTATTGCCTTCAAGTAAAAAGTGGCTAACAACTGTAATGCGTTTCTTCTCAATCTTAATGGTCCTTTGCCGTTTGCTACCGGCCATTTACTCAATGAAGCTTCGTGATTTCGCCCTCTCGTTCTGTCTTTATTATGTTTGTGTCTCTTACCTTTATGAATGATTTGTTTTGGATTTTTTCTCCACTTCTCATTGACTGATAATGGCACTAGGATTAATGAACAGCTCTTCTCGGATTAGTGTACATGTTAACTTGACACGATATCGGACGGTTCGACTGGTTTTAAAAGTGTACCTTCGGCGGGGATAAGCCTCTTTGAAGACTACAAAATCATCAGAGCCGCTCGCTGAAACAGAATGAAAACGGCTAATCGCTCGAACTACATCCGACGAACCGATGTAATTGCAATTGCCCCCTCCCCCGCCCACCCCATTCACACCCAATCTCGTGGTCCCCGCTAAAATCGTCAGCGTGAAAACTGGCGAGGGATTTGTTTTTGGGATGAGCTCGACAAAAAGCGGGATTCTACCGTCATCAAGAGCATTTTCCGCGTCTCGATTCCGATCCGGATGTAACAGAGCAGAGAGGAAAACTGCTCGAGGATTAAGGGAGCATAAGTTGTTTTAATCCCGTCGCCCTAAATACCCTCGAAAACAAGCGACATAAATCAGCCTCCTTCGACAGTGTGTTGGCCTTTCCCCTTTTTTCCTTCATCTGTTCGGGAGATTGTCGCCCTTCCAATCAGCACGTACGAAATAGAAAAATTCTTGAATGTTTCGTTCGACGACAATATATTTTCTCGACGACCAAGTTATTGTGCGAGTGATTTACAGACGTGCTTTTTACATTAAGAATCATTCTTCGATTTTCAACGATAATAATATGGTTTCCTACAGACACAGTGGAAGTAAAGACAAAGGTTAGCCACAATGAAGACTTTTTTTTTCGGAGGGAGGAAGGTGAGGAAAATCTTCATAAGATATCGGGAGGGGGGGGGGGGGGGCACCGCAACCAGAGACCCGGGTATGTGGAGACTTATACCCACTAAAAACCTCACCTCCTTTTCCCACGTTGGGGCCCAGCCCGGAACTGTTTGGCACATTACTTCAGGCTGGGTTCCGATTTCTGCCTGCTAGCTGGTGCCGTTCGCCTGCAGTTCCCGTTGCCGGGCCCTTTCCTCGACGAGCTTGGTGTACAGCATTATACAATGAAGACATTGGAACGAAAGCCGTGACATGTTGACGAAACCTTTGCTTTCCAGAACAGCATCTGTTCAATCATCGATCGGTCTTCAGTGATCAAGCTGCGTTCGAGGCTGGAAGGCTCGAACTAACTACAAAATCATGATGAGAATCCACTGCGTTGTAGCAGTGTCCCTCCTCTCACTGCCCTTAGTATTCATGAACTAAGTTTATTTCCGCCGCGGGAGTTGGAAAATTATTTCCCTCAGCGAAGCTCGGATTCTATTATAAAATACAAATCCGTTCGTAACTCCCGAAGAAGGGTGAATTGATGGAAGGTCCGATACAGAGAATAGCCATTCTGACCCGAATATTGAGGACCAGAGAGCAAAGCTTATTCGATCAACACTCTTTCAATCACCCCACACGTCGTACTTCTACCATTACTACAATTTTTCGAAAAACGATTGCCTTCGCCCACTCATCGTGTGACCCCAGTGCAATTCTCGACTCATATCTACGGCTTCTTCCAATCGTCCGTTTACCGATAATGGTTCCCCCTGGTTGGGACGTGGACACGTTATTGTTGCAGGGCTGAAATCTATCGCTACGTTTAGCCAATCATTTATCCGTTTGAAGAGAAAATCATGGTCCTGGGTTGCGAACTACATTACTTCTGGTGCCCCTGTTACATATTGTGTGCCTGTGATTGTGGGATAATTGAATGTCACGAAGTCTACGGCCCACAATGACGACTTTTTGCACTTAACTATTACTACTGAAAAAATGTTGATATTTTTCTGCCTGTCTGTCTGTCGCGGGTTTTTCTCGTTAATTTTTTTCTTTATTTTGTCGTATGTGGCTCATTACAGGCCCACGCTGAACGCTTAACAAAGCGCAATTAGAGTAAAATCCCACAAGAGTTGCTCAGAACTGGAAGGATCAAGGGGTGGCTCGAGCTGCAATCTTCTGTTTACGATGAAGAAAGAAGCCTCCCAAATCTCAAATAGCAAACGAAGCGACCAGTGCTGACGTTGTGCTGATCTAAGCTTGAACTTCGAATATATGAAACGACCCGTTTTGGTTCAATATCTATGTTTTGCTCCCTGCAACATGTTGTGCACGCTCTCTCCATCTGTCGAGGGCCCAGAAGCTACCCACTCATATATTTTATGTATGACTAATTGAGTTCCGAAAATCTTCCTCCCTGTTAGAACCAGTGGATTCCTCATCTTTACAGGTACTGTTGAGAAGCTGGTGCCTAATTTCATCTCAACTCTTCCATTGGTGGCCAATTACGCTACGAGGGAAACAGTTCACTTCCAGGGCCTAAAGCATAGTATTCCACGCATACCGACGAAGCCAAGATTCTCACCTGCCTCGGTCAACCATGGCCTCAATTCACGTACGAGTTGGCAACTCGCAACTCGATAGTTCGAGAAAACTTCCCGAGCCTCTCCCGAGTTGATCCTGTTATAAGTTTATCCTTGCGTTAGTCTAAGCATATTGCGATGCCAGGAAGGAGTGCGGAAACCCCCGCTCGTCGTTCTTACACGTAACTCCATTCCGAAGAAAGGAAACTCTTCTTAAATCTTCTCTTCCTTGCGTAAATCTCCTCGGTAGTTTTCGACCATCGACCACCGACTGTAACAGCTTTTAGAAACTTGTCATCGGGCTTTTTCAGTCAAAAACTCTGAAAGGCTCACATCTGAACCTGAGTTAGTTCTGCGATTTTCGAATTTCACGAATTGGTGGGACCTGAATGTGTGAAAAGACGTCTGGTAATTTCGTATTCCGCATTTCGGTACACGTCTTACGTGTTACCTACGGCATCGAGTTGCCTACCACTGGCAATTGGTGGTATCATGTGTTATCTACTTACTCAAAATGTTCAGCTCACCTTTTTATATCTTCTGAACTGGAGACAGTCGTTCATATACATATTTTTCTCTTCTGATGTGATGTTCGTCATTGTAGGGATAGGTGGATCAAAGAAACGTTGATTTCATCTCGTTGAAAAAAGCTTCAATGACATCCAACTGGAGTGATCTCCACCATTCTTCTGTAAGTTGTCGTTCAAGAAGTTGACGTGCTCTTATGTGTTTAATTTTAAAAGATATGTATGTCGTGGTTACACAGACATTCAATTGTCTGAGTGTGAGCACCAGTGGAATAATGCCGTTCTATATGGTCGACCCAAACTCATTATCTCAGGAATTCCGCACACATCAAAATACACGATTCAACTGATCCAGAAGCCAATACGAGGACGGAAGGTGAAATGGCATCGCTCGTAGACATCGCTTATCTTCGGTAGGCAAAGGTGGAGGCCGGAGGTAACACACGCCACTTCCAATATTCGCGTAGGTAACACATAAGACGTGTAATCGCATTTCAAACGAAGAGTGGATCTCGCTCTTTATCATATGGTAGATGGTAGATGGTAATAGACACTTAGATGAGGGATTATGTGGAGCCCCAAGCGTGGAAGCCTGGTGGCTTGTTGTGCTTCTCTTAGGTATCCCATTCTTTTCGTCCATAACCAGCCCTAGATGAAAACGCAGAGGAGCGAAGCCGGTTATTAGGCCAACTACCGCTCTTAGGTCGCCACGTTTGAGTCTGAGTAGGTCTTTGGTGAGTGATGGATGGGGTTTTGCCACCATACGCTTACTGTGGACAAGTCCCTCAAGATTCCATCATTTGTTGGTTTGTTTCTTGTAGTCCACTCCTTGATGGCAGCTTTGAAGGAGCTTTTGGGCAAACCTACAGCCGGCTCTGGGCCCACAAAGGGTGTTATGGAGCTCCTCCTGGCCAGCTCATCGGCTTTTTCGTTGTCCTCAATTCCCCTGTGCCCCGCCACTCACTCAAGGGACACTGTATTGTGGGCTGCTAGAGCACAGAGAGTCTGTTTAAAGTCCTTTACCCCCTTAGATGAGGTTTTAGATGCTTTATTCGACGCCTGCCTGTCAGAGAGAATGCGGAGGTGTGCATTAGTTTGTCCTCTCCTCAGACTCTCCAGGGCACATGCGTTGATTGCCAGAATTTGGGGCTGGAAAACGGAGGTGTATTTCCCTAGTGGTGTGGAGTATTGCCACCTAGGTTTAGCCCCATACACCCCAGCACCTGTCCCTGTTTCTATTCTGGACCCATCCAGGTTGTATCATGTGGGGAGAAACATGTTTCGCCCACGGAGTTTACAAAGATTTTAATAATAGATATTAATAGTAAATTAATTACTAAATTGTTTAGATATTATAACAAATGTATATAAAATAATAATTAAGTAATCGATTTGTGTGAGTCGGCATTTTGTTCTTGAGGGGACAGATCCGAATAATGCGTAAGGTTTGGTATGAGAGGTCAAAACGTAGGAGTTGACCTCTCCCAACTACAGCCTAGTGACTTTAACTTATTAACGGCACGTGTTCGATCGACGCCTTGAATAACTAACAATCTGAGAAAACGTAAATAAACCACGGTTCGTATGTTGATGCTTTATTCATTCGTTTTTCTTCCACTTGTTACAGGAACGGTGACTTTGGCCAAAGCGAAGAAATACCCTGAGACCGACGCAAGCAGTGAGTACGATTATAATTGCTTCAACTGTCGGTTATTACTGTTCGTCATTAATAATTTTTGTCTAGTAATGAATAGGTAAAGAAGTAATCCACAACTAATTGTCTCACCCGATCGGAAGCATATTGATTATCCGATTATCAGCGCGAATCAAATCTATTCACTCCGTCAAGGAAGAGGTAATCGTCCTCGTAGATTTTGTGAGGTGGTGTATTTTTTTATGCTTCTCCTGAAAATTATGGTTATGGTTCTAAATAATGTGTTCCAATACAATTCAGGAAGGATTGGAGATTAAAAAATTCTCGACATTTGACGTTAGCCCCCGACTGGATCGGCATTAGGCTCCAAACAGCGATTCAGTATTTCGGTTACCGGAAACCGACGGCGGAGAAATAATAGTGGTTAGATGGCAATAAAGTCTGCTGAGGCAGCAGCGCAAGAGGGAGACACGAGACACCCATCTGGAGGAGATTCTCGACGGATAAAAGTCTCCTCTTTCCACGGATTAAGGGGAAAAGCTCGCTCTTCACGAGTCTCTGACCGGTTCTGAGCTTCCGTGACGGCTGTATCAGCCACTAGACCCCACTTTGGCCCTTCGCCTTTCGTCTCTGTCCTCTTCCACTTAGCTGACTCACGTGTTTCAAAGAGGAGAAAGAAGAGAAAAAGACTTCGTAATTGTCTGCAAGGTCTATTCCATTCCCACTTGTAATGGGAGTCTGTTGAGTGTGAAGTCGATGTGAAGGTGATGGCATCTTCTTATTCAAGGAATAAGAAATGCGTCGACAAGTATTGAATCCGGATCCAGTCAAAGAAATTCGCTGTTTGAACAGGAGTTCTCTCCAAATATTTCAAACGGGTCTTTCACCAGTATCAATTTAAAATGATTAATTTTGATTTACTTGCTCTTAAGGTGGAACCAGCCTGGTGAGGAAAGCAAACCTATCTCTCGCCAAGCTGCCAAAATTTGAAAATATTATAAAATTGCTTCCCCTCTTCTAGTGGTTTTGTAACCTCAACTCACCCTGATATACATTCGTTCAATTCCAAGCAGCGATATCCGAAGGATGTTCCAGGAGAAATCGTGGTTTTTATCAGGAATCCACTGAATTCGTTGGAACTTATTTTTATCACCGGACATTCGTGCTGGAGCGTCCAATGTTTGTACGGTTGCACGACTAAACTTCGCTTTATAAGTACCGTTGCAAATTATTCGAAACGGAAGTCGTACTGCCGTCGAAACAGCTCGGTGATATATCGGATGTGTAAAAGGAGGGCAAGGCTCTTGGAAAAAAAGGAAGACATTAAACAGAAACGAATAACACACAGTTAATGGCGCTTTCAAAAATAGCGAAAGAGGAACGAGCGCGTCAAGTGAGCAATAATGGGAGAAACAGTGGTCTGAATCAGTGGAGGAAGACTCCGATCCATTCCAGAGCTGTCCCAGACCAGAGTTCCAACTGAGGCAAACATATGTGGTCGATGTTCTTTGTAGGGATGGCATCTGTTTGTGTGAGGGAGGCCTTTGAGAGCTGGGGGAGGAACAAAGACTAGAAAAACTGCTCGTTTTGATAAGGATCTTGCAGAATCAACTCCTTCCGTTCCTATCCCCGGGGCTGGGACCCTTGGAATGGGACACCCTTTCATAGGTTATACGTTTTCTTCTTCCTTAGGCACCCTGTCGTCGTCAGAACGTCGTTTTTTCTCGCAGACCCTTTCCCTTTACGAAAACGGATCGAATGAGCCCCAGTTTCCCCGACTCATCTCCTCTGAAAAAGTCTGTAGATTCTTCAGTACGGAGCACTCTCCGGAATAAGAAATCAACCTTATCTCGAAATGCGCCTAATATGAAAAATAGTGTTTGCTCTGATCTCTTTCCAGTAATATTCATTTATATTCGAGCCCCTTGCTGATCGTTCTGTGCAAGAGAATCCTAAACCGCATTTTGAAAAGAAGGGAAATCCTCATAGTATACATTACATTAGGGTTTTTAAGAGAAGATTTTACCACTTTTACACTCCAAACAAGGTGCAACTCTGAATCAAAACAACAGCGAGAAGAGAAGACGTCAATCCTGCTTGTTGGGCATAAGTGATCATTTTGGTTCCAATTGCAATATTTATCCGGCATTAAAACATATTCCTTTCGACATTCATCTACTCTAAGAGTCAATTCGTACTATAACAATTATACAATTATCAAGAAGAGTTCCCAAAAAGAAGCGGAAGAACGAGAAAGCTTCGAAATGGAGTAAAAAGGGAGAAAAAAAAACCCGAGGAAATAATCTGAACTGAGTACCCATCTCACGTTCAGCGCTCAACTCAAGACGTCACTAATTTTATTAGTTTTAATTGCGTTATATTTCTCTCAGGGAGCTTTTCCCCTTTTCTTATTTTCATTCTGGTCGGCGCCCTAGAAAACCTTTCTCCTTCGACCCTTAACGGAACTTGATTTATAGGCTTACTAATTTTCTTCCCTTTTTTCGAATTATGAGCTTTTTTTTTTTTTTTTTGTTACATTAGGAGTAAATCTGGCAGCTTTTTTCTCTCAAGACTGGGAATAAGGTTCCTCGCCTCTCTCTTCCTGTTGGACGATATTCTTCCACATTTTTGTCGGAAACGGGAAAAAGGTTTCTCCATTTCCCACCCAGTTTCCTGTTATCTTTTACCTCCTCCGCAATTTCCAGGGACCTCTTTATTATACGAAGGAGCGATGGGAAGTGCGTCTTCTACTGCTTCAGAATTTTCTTCGAGGGGATAATCACATCATTGTGGTTGCCCGAGGGAATCCTAGGATACCGAAAACAATGAAGGGAAAAAGGAATAAATGTTCCCGCTGAAGTTTTTCAAAAGCCAAAGAAGTGAGTTGCAAACGTTGCGGAAACAGAAAAATGTTAACAATTCTTTCTATTTTTTTTTTTTTTTTTTTTATATTGATTGTTATCCTCACGTTCGCCGTTATATTCGCATCGACCAAAAATGAAAAACGCGGCAAATTTTTTCACTGGGGTTGGTTATTCCTCGGACCAGGCGCATGGAGACTCATTTCTTCAACATGGGGAAAATGGGGGAAACAGTGGGTGTGGCGGCTCTCAGACCCATTCTAATCGATTTTGCGTCTAAAATTTAGTGGAAACTGATGTCCTCACAGGTACCGGAAATCTCGAAAACTCATTCGAAATGGGTAGGTAGTTAGCCATCTTGACCCATAACCTCATCCACAGGGCGCCAATCGTTCCGGGACCCATGTCATTGGATTCATCGTCCAAAAGTTTGTAGAAAATGACACACACGCCTAGATGGCCAAAAATCTCGTAAATTCATTTTTCGAAATACACATTTTGACCCCTACTCCGCCCAAATTTGTTCCGATCAGGTTGAAAAGTTTCGAGGACCGAATAAAGTCGGAAGTGGGTCCCTGACCAAAATTTCAGATTTTTAGAAAATGTTCTACTACCAAAATTGGCGTGGACGGCGGCCGGATATTTGCTAATTTTGATCTAGACACCTTGAAACGTCCAGAAAAAAAATTGGGCCGAATTGACTTTTTCAAATGAATACATAGGTTGATAATTCAAGGAATAACCACCAAAAAATTCAAGAAAAATTATTCGCATATTTCAAGATTCGAAATGTTCGATTGCCCGCTGGGCAGGAGATCCCTTCAAAATGTTCCGAAAAATTAACACAATTATTATTTGGCTGTTTTTTGTAGCCACGAAAGAAGCTGAATTCGTATGAAAGCGAACATATTTGAACCGAAAACTACTATTCATTTCTAGAATTACGCATGTACGATTTAACGCACTAGCGAGATCCATTTACAGTAATAAAACATTGTGAAATTAGTTGCTCGATACTCGGAAAAAAGTATGTTCGTTCAATGAATGTGCGCTCATCATTGGCAAACTCGTAGTTCTTTGTGTTACGAGTGACTGATGGTAGGTATCAATTAGTTCTCAAGGTCCTTCTGGATTTGAAGGAGGTTTTGAATGTGAAGTTCATTAGATTTGAGCGAGTAACGTCGCGGTGATTCGAGAATACTATCTGTCATGACCGCGCGGTCTTGAGGTTGGGGTAGATTCCCTCGCCTCACTAATCAGATGAACATTGATTTTCCTTGAGATGTCAGCCGAAGTTCCTCTCAATTTATCTTTGCCTTCTCTGCGTAGTCGAGGTGTTTGCGAATAGCCAATGTCACAATTCACTTTAATACCAACGTTAGCTGTTGATGATCCGCAGGATGCGTATTATTATATGCTGTATATTATTCGTTTTTACCCTATTTCATTTTCTCATGATGTCCTCGCGCAGCTCAAATCGATCATCTGATTTACCAACATTTTCGTTGGTCACGTATACTTCATTTCCTTCGTTAGCAATACAAAGAAATTCCTTTCATTATATTGATACTTTTCCAAAGGCTCCTTTTTCAATGATCAAAAAGAAGTTTCGTCTAGTTTATGCACACATTTTCCGATGAATAAAGGTGTTGGTCTCGGACGTTCATACAGCCAGTTTACCTCAGTCAAAGAGAATAAACACAAGCCTCGATAATTTTTGACAGCCGATTGGCGCCCTCAGAACCCGTTGAATATCTCCGTTATCCCCGTTATATTAGGATGATCTGTGAGGGCGTTCGTAATCGTCTCTCGAATACATTTTCCATAGCGACGTAATGACGTGATGTAGCGCTAGATTTTTTCTCACATCCAGTCGTTAAAATGCTTTGTTCGCTAGCAGTTATTCGTGGACGAACTCATTCGAGTAAACAATTTTTTCCAACAACAAATATTTTTTATTCATTCTTTCAGCGATATTCAATCAGTTTGACGTATCGTTTCAAATCGTTTCGTCTAAACCTTGCGTTGTTGATATACATCCACCATGCATGCACGCTATTTTGCGTGAATACTTGCGCCAAGTATTTCACCCTTGAGTGATTAGCCGTATGATATTCTCCCATGCTCTGCTTTATTTAATGACCACAATGGGGAATATGAGAAAAAAATAACCGCTAATATTTTCGCAAACTATACGACAGGATAAAGGGTGTTTCTTAACTGGAATACCTCTTATTCCCGAATAATTTTCTTGATCTGGATTACTCCGTGCAGAGATGCACGTATAGGGAAATCTTCGGGCCAGTCGTGTGAAACGCAAAGAACCGACGAACGAGTAATCGCAAAATGTGAACATTGATTCTTTGATACATGAAATTAATTTTTCTGCTCTGAAACAAAGGCACGAGAGTCCAACAAATGTGGCGCGTCGATTTATTAAACACAGTGTTTGTTATGTGATTCATGCGTGGTGATAGTTGGTGGTCTAGGGCATCGACAGTTCGTGCATGAAATGTTGCGATTTGGCACGGCGATTCTCCAAATTTCCGACTTAGTACGGTCGATTTCTGTTGAAATTCCTTGCCATCAATTTACTAATAATTGCTTGCGTTTGAGAAACTGGATTACGTAGGAAGAGTGATCAGAACGCACTCTCGTGCCTCGGGATCGTTCTGCCAGGGGGCATGGGTCTAGCATGATGATGTAGGGGGGGGGGGGGGGGGTAGAAGGGCGATGAAAGAAGAGGCGTATAATGTCAGACGGGTCATGAGGGGGTGGAATAGCATCATAACAGGGGCCGATGAAGGGGGTTGATGGCGAGGTGGAAAGGGTCAAGAGCTGCTTCGGAAGGCCTCGTATCTGGCACGTAATCAAATTAGGCGAAGTTGTGCCAAATGGGAGACTCCTCGCCTCCCTCTAGCTGGTCTGTAGTAGCCCTTGGACGCAGCGACGCGCCTTTTCCACGCATATACAAGTTCATTATCCGCATCGTCGATGACACATGTTGGTTTATATTGGTCAGAAATCAAGATGCGAAATCGCAATGCTTTGGCCAAACCGCTGAAAAAGATAATGTTGTAAACCCATGCGTTTATTTTGGGTAGATAGATACCCATTTTGGACCCATAAATTCATCCGGTAGGTGCCAATCGTTCTGAGACCCATTTCATTGGATTCAGCATCCAACATTTAGTCGTAAATTATACCCCACACATCATTCATCTTGACCCCTACTCCGCCCAAATTTGGTCCGATCGGGCTGGAAAGTTTCGAGGACCAACTAGAGCCGGGAAAGGACAAATGACCAAAATGTCGGATTCTTGAAAAAATTGCTACTACCAATGTCGGCGTGGACGGCGGACGGCTTACAGCAAACGGACATTTGACTTTTGTAATCTAGACACTTTGAAACATCCAGAAAAAGTTTTTGGGCCGAATCGGAGAGATATTGACCAAAATGGGCATATATCTACCTATTTCGAAAATGGGTTTTCAAAATTTCTCTACGTGTGTAAGGTATCGTTTTCCACTATATTTTGGACACTGAATCCAATGAGACGGGTCCCGGATCGATTGGCACCCACCGGAAGAAGTTATGGGTCAAAATGGGCACCTATCTACCTATTTCGAAAATGAGTTTTCGAGATTTCTGGTACCTAGGCGTGTGGGGTATCATGTTCCACTAAACTTTGGACGCTGAATCGATTGGATTGGGTCGTTATGCGCCTGGTCTGAGTAATAACCAACCCCTGTTAAAGAATTTGCAGTGTTTTTGATCAGAGGAACTTGTTTTTCCTGATATTATGTTCGCCAACTCCAAAGCTT
Organism: Cyrtorhinus lividipennis; assembly: GCA_019603395.1. NCBI lineage: Eukaryota > Metazoa > Arthropoda > Insecta > Hemiptera > Miridae > Cyrtorhinus > Cyrtorhinus lividipennis. The sequence continues at coordinate 1,981,837 of CM034002.1, read as the reverse complement.
TGCTTGATCGACTGCTAAAATCATCCCTTACGACTATCTACAGACTGAGAAAAATAAATTGTTAGCGCAATCACCGGCCAACTAAGGCCAAATTTACGATTTTAATGATACAGATGATTGCTTCGAGAATCACGATTTATGCCCAGATTCCAGCTTTTCCCACGACCCACGAGCGCATTTATCAAGCCCACTGTGAGACAATGGAAACGGAAAGGCGAAGCAAAGCGGCCTTTGTTCTCTAACCCCCAATTATTTGATTCTGATAAGATTTCGGGGGCCGCCTCTCGCCCAGGTCCGTTTTCATTCCCATTTCGTTCCGCGGGAAAAGGGGTGGTTTTGGGCACGTACTAGAAGATTAACTCTCGTTTAACCCTAGGCCTCACACTTCGAACACAACTTTACAGTCAAAATAATCGAAGCGTTGGAATATCCCCGAGAAAAAGGCGGCTGATGGGGCACGGAACAAAATAAATTACTTTCGACCCATAAGCCCTGAATAGGATGATCTTTTTTCTTCACTTTTTAACACCCCCTGTTGTTCTCAACTTTTCCTCCCATACTCCCATTAGGAATAATTAATGAGATACATCTTGTATACGTGATGGCTCGGAAGCGCTTCACAATCTTCTGCACATGCAACGGATCCCTAGCTGTTCGCCTCACTTCTAGGTTGACACATTCCAAAATACTAATTGCTATTTGTCCCTTCATTTATTCAAATAATTATTTATTAACAGAGATTTCTTGCGTTAGCTATTTTGAACGTACGCTTTTATTGAGTGAGCCCGCTTGTTCGAGGTTTATCGAATAACTGAGCTCCAGAGAATCACAAAATTATGCACAACGAAAGGTTCACTCAGTGAACTCGTGACTTTTTCATGGGTAGCTTTTTTTTATTTTTATCGGCCCAGCCGATAGGCTCTCCGCGCGGTAACATTTTTCTTTCCCTGGCTCAATTGGGTCGGAAAAGGAGGAAACGCACTGTGTGAACGGTCGTAATGAGAAAGTCTGGTGGCGGTTTATGGGAGTTGACTTCTCAAAACGGCCTGAGAATGCTCGTGGTAGGCTAACGTTTCCTTATTGTCGGCGCCATTTTCGCCCTTCAGTGGTCCCTGAAATTAACCGTTCGGGCGTAAACGTCCCTCGACGAATTTTTGTAAGGATGAGCTTTTCGACTCACTCAGTCGAAGTTCCTGACCTCTGACACTTGGAAGAAACCATTGGGTTCTGTATGGGTATTAACGTTCTTCTTCATCTTGAAGATAACTAGTGCCTAGTGTAAAAAAGATTGTGAGCCTCACTATTATAGTACTGAAATGCTTTAAATCCAGTGAGATATTAAGGCTTATATTTCCCTTCCACTCTTATATGAATTTAGGACAATGAAAACTTCTTGGGATGGCAGATTTGTGCTTAAAATGAGTAGTGGTATGATTATTGCTTTCAGTAACTGACATCCGATGATTCTCATGTCCTTGGCTACCTCGTCTTACCAGGATTTGCTGGTTTGGCTTGAACCTCCTCTTAATTCTCTATGAAAACCTCCAAAGCACGGTGGAAAAGACTTGACGTTTTCGTTGAGAGGTCTTATATGTAAAAAGTTTTATGTATTGGTTTGTATTTTTGGTTGGTATTTTTACGGGGTTGTGATGTATCATCCGGAACCGAAAACTCTCTAGAATTTCGCAATGATGTTAATACCTTTAGCTCCTTTTGAATAAATTCGCCGCCCTGAAAGGGTTGTAGGATACCGTACCAGCCCAAACTCTGAGGCAGCTACAAGCAACCGGAAACTTTTTACCACACGGAAACTGTTTTTTCAATCGTGTTACCGTTTCAAATTCTTTTTGCTAAACATTAACACAAAACCGAGCACTCTTCCAGTTTTAGCACACTGTTACACCTCGAATTCAGATGCTAAATCCTTTGAGATGGGTCCTGGACCAGATGGCTCCCACCCTGAGGTGGATTGGGTCATCTGACCCCTTAACTGACATCTTAACCTTGTCCTCCATGATCTCAGTGTTGTGTGCTGCCATGGAACAAAATCCTAGATAAGTACGTATAAATATTTTGTGACGTAGGCAGACTGTTCCGTCATAAGGGACACTCAACAGTCATCTGCCGGTAAGCAGGAAAACAAATTCTATCTGGCGGGGAAAACAACACGTACTACGACTACGTACTAAGACCTTGCAACTGGTTTCCCCCGTTGTGGCAATACTGATATCACGAAGGCCATGATTGTGAAGTTTATGAGCGTGTGATATCAAAAGGGGAATGTTACCAGTATCAGGTAATAAGCAGAAATACATTTTACCCTTCATTTGATCGATTTTTGTAATGTGGAAAATTGATGTTCGTGATAAGAACTGGATAGGACGTTGCTGTAAGCTAAGAACCTGTCAGGGCATCGAAGTTATCCGGACATTGAGCCAATTTCCCCTCACCTTACACCCTGGTAAACGTATCCACGATATAGCATCGGCTGAAATCGCATGGCTTTCAGCACTTTAAGGGTGTCTGTTTTAAAATGACAAGAAATATAGGATCAAAGTAGCCTGGAAATACGATGTACATGCCCCAGTAAATGTGTTTTACTGTCCTATATCAAGAATTGTAAGGCTGATTTCCAACATGGAACATACGAAATAACGAGGGAATCACAAAGCAAAGATGAAATGTAACCTCAACGCGAAATGAACGGCGTCTCAAACTGAGATACATCTAACGATCGATCTCTCCAGGAAATTGCTTAGAATCAATCCCGTCACCATTGACGGGTAACCGAGTTGCCCGTGGAACGAACGGAGCTTCTCCTTTGGTCGGATGCAAAATGTCACGACAAGTAGGATTATAATATTATTGATGGTGGTTCTCAAACGGGCGTTTTTGTGAGTGGTGGAACGGGAAAAAACTGTCAGGGAGAGAATCGGGGACAGAAATGAAATAACTTCCAAAAAAAGAAGTGACGTCACGGAACTGTATGCTCAGCAATAGACTAGGATTAGGGTTCGTGTAGTGTCTACGGCAATAGCTATCATGTAGACCCTGTTCCCAGCTTTCTTTCTTTAAAAAGATAACCTACGAAATGTTGGGAAACCGTCTTTTTTGGTTGGTTATTCCTTGAATAATCATTTTCCACTAAATTTTGGACCCTGAATCGATTGGAATAGGTCCGGGACCCGCAACACCAACTGTTTCCCCCATTTTTCCTATGTTGAAGAAATCAGTCTCCACGCGCCTGGTCCAAGGAATAACCAACCCCTGTGTAAAAATTTGCAGCGTTTTATGTACCTAGTTTCGAGTGAATCGTCCACTATTCAAATCAAACTGTTCCACCCCTTCTCCATTTCCTTAACATTTGTCTGTAATTTAGTCTATTAAAAATAATTATTTCATCCAGTTGAATGACGTATTCAAATTCGAAGGCTACGAGACTAGTTTTCGTTTGCTACTCCGTTTTGAATAATATGTGGTGTTGACCCTTGAGTCAATATCGTCGTGATTTCCGACTCATTAAAAACAAGGCGAGAGTCACGCGAGATTTAATAGGAAACATAACCCCAATTAGCACGTTATGAAGGCGACCGCTCGACCACAGGGCTAACTTTGTTGGAGACACACTTTTTGAACAACTCATTTCTGATGTTTGAAATAAAGCGAGACACTTCTGTCGCTAACATTCTACTTTTGTTATAATATTTCACGTGATGGTGCAGTGAATAGAAAACGGGTCGTTCGGTTTCTTCAGAATTAATGTTTTTTTATACCTGTTTGAAAACGTTAATTTCTTCTTTGTGAACTGAATATGTCGACTCATCGCCAAATTGGATCGGACAAGTGGTGAACAGGGCGACGCCGTTTTTCCGACTCTCAATAGAACTTGGCATGAAGCAGAGAAAATAGCTCGGAGAGTTGATCGAGAGGCGTCTCATTCAGGTCTACAAGAAGTTCCTTTTGGATTATTTACCACAGGTGATAGAGAGGTGGTGAGACGGGCGGCGGATCTGGTTTGTGATCCTAACCTACCTCTCTCCGACTATCATTTTTTGCGTCTCTCAAACAAGCTTGTGGGAATAAATTCACGTTAAGCAAACCCTTCCTTCGGTCCTCACTTGAATCACTTCCCGTACCCAAGTGCACAGGACACCGGAATGCAATGTTTTTTGGGGTGTAGGTACTAGAAGCTATCATACCTATCGCTGTCCAATACGAAGGGTGGCTCCGAAAATGGTCTTATTCCGTATTAACTTTAAGAAAAATCCAAAACGTTCGTCCTCCAAGCAGGCAGCAAAAAGCTTTTCAACTGTTTTGTCAACTTTTCCATTTTGTCGTGAGATTCAACTATATGGGGCATTTATATTGTGGAGTTTCCCAATTGGACATAAACCCAAAAACTGGGTCCTTGCGATAAAGTTTTCTGAATCGGGCCATTCTCTTGAGGCGGCCATCGTTAAGGGCGCGGGTCCACGTGGACGTGTCCTTCATTTCATCTCGTTTGTACTGTTTGTAAGCGTCCACAATGCGAGGGATGGGCAGCAGTTCATCCACATTCACGGGAGGATCTCGGCTTTGGAAATGGTATTCCAACGCTGCTGGTTCCCCCGAGGTTTCAAACCGTTTCAGGACTGTTTTCAGTTTCTTCAGACTATGAAACCTGCACGGTGTGATTGGGACCATGTTCCATTTGTAGCCACTCACGACGTGCTTGTGGTATTTAGGAATTTCTGGAGACGGTTGGACCTGACTTTCTCGACTAAAATCCTCCGACGATCCTTGTGGCTTGTGAGGGACCTTGGCTCGTTTTATTTGTATATTTGTTGATGGGTCCGATGTTGGAGGGCTGACAGTGTTGGATTTTGAGGTCACTTTTTCATTTGATTGAGGGTCAGGCGTGCTCTTATTGGCTGGACCTACAGCGCTAGATCCTCTTTTGACCCGAGCTGGTAAAGTCGTTCCTGAAACTGCTCTTACTGAAGAATAGGGCTTGGTCGTGGGTATGTTGTCTGAAGAAGGAAGTCCCTGTAAAACAAAATGCACATTTCTATCTAACGGTATTTCTTTTTTGCTCCATTGCATACCGCAATGTGGAGATACCGACCTAATGAAAAAAATATCGAATTATGTGAATGGTGCTGAGTAGCTGGCGGAGCAAAATTATTGAATAATACTACTGGAAGTGACAGGGATTGGGAAGCTCCAACTTTCGACAAACCGAGGTTAACTAAGACTAGCAAGATTCGTATCAATCGCTGTCATTGCGACTCTTCACTCACTCGCGTGAGGTAGCCTCTGACCTCCATTGAACTATGTTCTTGTTCTAAATTTGATCGACCCACACTGCTCAATGGACACTCCTACAAGTGGCCTAAAATCATATCCTCCTCATCAACGAACCTCGGGCTTGGCTCTTTCGTCGATAATCTTCTTCAATATCGAGGGCATGCCCATGTCCCTCTTACTGTTAGCCATCCTCTTCATGATGCTTCCAGTTATTTTGTTGTCTTCTTTCTTTAAGGATTTTGTCGCCTTGATCTGCTTGACAACAGTTGGCGGAGCATACGAAAAACGGTATGGAATATCCCTCAACTCCCGCTCCAAGGGAACTGGTGTGCAATTCCACCTCTCGTCGCACACCAATTTCTGGTTGTTCCTATCTTTGGGATATAAAGTCGTCAAAAATTCATTTCGATTCTTGTCAGACATGTACTTGTGGTAGAAATAGTAATTCAGTCTTTTCTTGTGAGGCGGAATTTTAAATGCAGTAGGAGAAGTCTTCGTGCAACTGCAAATTCCGTCTTTGTCATCGGACTTGTTCATACTGTGGCGTTTTAAGATGTCCTTTCGGGCAGTTTCGGGGCCTCTCAGATGGTCCAGCAGTTTTTTTGCTTTTTGCTCCGCTTCGTCTTTCAATTTCAACATACGGCTATCATATACAGTTTTCAGGTCTGGCTCTGAGTTGACTAACTCCGCGTTCGCTTCGGGAACGTCCAACCGGAAACGAACTACGCTTGTTACATCGTCCGCAATGATTTTAGCCACGTTTTCCGCAATTTTAAACACTGTGCAGATATGATTGTGTGCGGGTAGCTCCTTTTTGACCAAGTCGCCCACTTCTTTTCTTTTGTAGTGAGTGGTCACGAGGGTTGGATCTTTCCTTACCGACTCCTGAATGACCTCAGTAACGGGGATCAGCAATTCGTCGATGAAATGCCTCGTAATCTTGTTTTCAAAGTATAATATTGGAGCTTCTTGAAACAATTCGTCGATCATATTGTCGGTTAGAGTCTCTGGGGACTCGTCCATCAACTTCTCCAGCCATTTGTGTTCGCTCTGGGCCGTGTGATGCCGTGCGTTATCAACTATGGCCCGTACCATTACCTCGATTTTTGCGTACAGCGCGTCGAAGAGAACTCCGGCTTTGAGAAGGCGAATGGTTTCCATGACTTTCCCTTGAATTTCCCCTTTTAATGCTTCTGTGACAAGGCGTCGCAGGATTGCACTGGTGTGATGGTCTCGGTCGCTGGCAATGCAGACACTTTCACTTGATCCGCAATATTTCGCAAGCCATGGACGCGTAAACCACCTGTGACTCTTTTCAGCTTTTACTGCAAGTTGTTTGAGACCTGCAGTAGGCATCTTCTTTCTGAATGATTCTCCGCGACTTATCAAGTCATTCCTAGATGCCTCACCCTCGCTTAGGTCGTGCTCTTCTTTCGATTGTTTGAGTATACTTTTTGTATTTTTTCTCACTTCTGTCTGGTGAGCGCGATCTTCTAACTGTTCCCGAGTGAGTGGTATCTTTTTAAAAGTGTATTCATCAAATAGAGCCTTTCTCATATATTTCGCGTGGTCCTTTCTAATTTGCGCCGCTTCAGTATCATCTTCTGCCAACATGTTTACTTCGAGAGGGTGAATCATCACTAAGTCTTTCATCCATTCTCGATAGTGCTGGTTTAGCTTTTGCTTCCGAATATTCTTCTTGTCCAACCGAGCCTTTTGGCTGCTCCATTGTGGAAGCTTTGATGAAACAATTTCGTTAAACTCAACTGCAATAGCTTCTTCTTGTTCCATCCTGGACGCTTTTTTGCAAGATTTCTATTGAAGAGACTGATTAGCGCAGACTTTCTTAGTTACTTGACGATACGGTTGCCAAATAATTGGATATGCATGTACTGTAGTATTGTTGATTTTATTAGCTGGAGTAGTTTATGATGGTGAATAGTTCTCTTTTAGACTCCTTCAAATCAGACGAGTCTGGTCATTTCCTCTTGAAAACTAACAAGTAACAACCCTCGCACATCTTCGGGGGTGGGATCCTCCGAATGCACCCCCAGCCGCTTGTGGAGGAGGGAAAAACAAAATACGAAAAAATATGTAGGACGTGTTGGGACAAGGGGTGGGAAACCCGGGCATGCGCAGTGTGAGGGAAAACCAACTCACCCTCTGAACTCACCCCACAACTGTAGAAGCCTGCTAGTCCCATTCCTGTCCTCTGTCTCTTCTTGTATACTTGTGCTTCTTTTATAATTCGGTAACACACACCACCTCGATACATCGCTATCTACAACAATTTAGAGCGAAAATACGGTCTTTTTGATCATGAGTGCCTGAGTGCTGTGTGTAGTGACCTCTTGTGTGCCTCTTCGTGTGGTTGTCATCATTTCTTTTCTTCTCTTTATCATCTCTATTTCCTTTCTTTTTTCCTAATATTCTGCTTTTTTTCCTCTTCATCTTTATTCATTATACACTTTGCGTAGATCCATGGCTGAGAGGAGAAAACAAAAACTAAAAGAAATCGTTAATCGAAAATAATCGCGTTTAACGAAAACAACACGTGGGCTAAATCACACGCTTTCTTGCTGACTTGTTTCTCGCACTGACTACTCTCTACACTTTCTCTCCTATATCCTAACAAATTTACACTAATTCTCGCCCAAAATTTAAAGCATACTGAAATATAAATGTTCAGCATTCTACAAAAAAATAAAGAATTGTGGAGGAATTCTACAAAATGAAGAGTACTATCAAAATGTCGGATGTACGAAAGAATGCGGAAAAGCGACATTTCATTAATGCCCTCGGCGTTTGGTGGCTCTACGTGTCAAATAGAACACTAATCGACCTCGAAAATGGCTGAGTCTTGGAATCTTTGGAGCTGAAACACCCGAATCGTGCGTGTTTTTTTGGTAAATTCGAGGGACAATTTTTTTTTTTAAATTTATAAAATTTTATTCCGATAGTGGGAGGCTTTTTGGAAAAGAAGATTGTTTTGTAAAATGATTTTGCGATTAGTGAAAGAGAAAATAATGCTGTTGTGAGTGGATCCCTTCAAGGGTGAATTATATTCAACTTGAAAGAATTTAAGACATTATAATAATAATGTTATGGGCGCGAATCCAAAAAGAAAATATTTGGCAGTTAGAAAGGTGTTCCCGAAGTGTGTTCCAAACAAGCCGAGAAAATGATCCAACAAGAGTTTGATGAAAATAATTTTTTTTTTTTTTTTTTAAGATAGAAAAAATGCTTGATTGATAAACGATGGCATTGAGGCCGAATACGAGTAAATTTTGATGAATGAAAAAGTAAATAATAAGGAACAAATTAATATGTCGATGGCGTTTTTATGAGGTTTGAACTGGTTTTGGCGCTGTAGCGAAATGAGGAACATTAAAATTAGTTTTACATCGTCTTGAGACAACAAAATGACGTTAATTGGTTCAAAACTGAATTTTCGGCTGCCGTTTTGGATCTTGCCAGGCCAGTGTTGTAGAGCAAGAAACCATCACGAAATATGTTTATTTCTACTACATTATCCCTAATATTTCCCGTGAAGGACACCAACGGGTAAAATACGTCTGATTCCAGACGGAGACGAGAGGTTACGCGTCGGTTTAGCACACGTGGGTTGGGGATAAATTCGCGTCTCTTGGAAAGCCGGGATGCCTCTCGGCCATTTTCGGGCCAACTGAATTTGTTGGTACTTGGTAGAAATTTATTCTGAATAGACTTCTTAGTGTGATTCGACGCTTTTAGAAATTGCCGCTGAACGATTTGAAAAACCGCACCACAAACGCTTTTTATTCGCATGTTTTCAATTCCGAGTATTTAAAGTATTTTAGGATGCTTTTTGGTACTTCTGAACGCTTATAGGGAGTTTAATTACGTAGAATAATGTTTCAATTCAATAATAAAAAAGCCTAGAGTGTAAATAAACTGATGTCACAATAATGAGTCGTACAGGCCCTCGGTATGATTATCTCGTATATTGGGATTACGTATTTCTCAGGTGCTACGTAGGGCACTTATTTTCCATCATTTTTTTATTTTGGTTGGTTATTCCTCGAATATTTTACTTTAGCCTAAGATACAACTACAATCACCATAAGAAGCGAATCGCATCAAAACATTTTAGAACTATTTTTGTCCTCCATTTCATTCATGCGACCAAATGTTAAAAATGTTTCGAAGCGTATGTGGCGAACCTCCTTCTGATGAGGATCTCTAAAAACTAGGTAGTCGTATTTAACATTGACAACATTTCAATACGCAGCTATAAGATGCCGATGACTATCCTCTGATCGTGCAGAATATTACCAAGACAACGCTGATTACAGAAGTGGAATTCTCTACTTTCGAGTATTCACCGTGGCCGTCTCAGAGGCAACGGATATGCCTCTAAAAGATCAAGCGAAGTGGAATGGGGGCAATTTCCTATAATATTATCGTCCTCGGAGAAGTTTCTAACTACAAATGGTTCTCTTTCTTCTCAACTTGTTACGAAATGGCCTTCAAAACTGTGGGAATCCCCTAGGGCTTCGGGAGTTCCGGCAACGAGGACCATTTCAGCCAGGTTTATCTTAATCATGGGGAAATTTTGGGGTAAGATTCTGAGCGTCGCAAGAAGAGTACAATGCGAGCTTGGTCGTGGTATTTAAGAGGCTCTTTTTCGGAGGACTACGGAATAGAAAATACATGTGTAGTACTTCCCCATCCGTCTAATTGAAATTATACTCCGAAAAGTAATAATTAATATAACTTATTTAAAAATTAAACGCATCAACATATAGTCTTCCATTGGCCCGTGTACGACCCCGTGGGCTCTGTTAAGTACGAAAAATATGATTTCATGTGATCAATAACATGTTATTCAGGTTCGTTCTTACGGATCGTAAGACTCACCTTGAAGGCCAGATTCAAAAATATTCGAGGTTCGGTGATCTGTGATACAAAATACGAGACGAATATGATGATATGGCTGGAATTTGAAGTCGGACTCTGAATATTGGCAGGATCATACGGAATTTGTTGAATACATACTCTTCATGCTTCAAGGGTTCCTACTTGTGATGTTTCGACTCCATATAGAGGTTTAGGAAGAGGCTTTGAACTTTGAATTAGTCTAGTTGGCGATCCGTATTATGCTTTTCAACTGTATATAAAGCGAACCTAACGACCGAGAAACTAAAAAGTACGAGTAACCCGTTCCGTAGAAACCTGTACAGGCCAACCAGGCCTCTGAGGATAAGTTTTGTGAACGCTGGAGGTGAGTTAGGATCGTAGGGTGTGTGGGCAAAAAAAAAAAAAAAAAAAAAAAAAAAAGAAAGGGAAAGGCTTTTGTCTGTGACCCCGTTAGAAGGTATTGACGATCTGACCTTGTTTCCCACGGCCATTATCGAAATTAACCCTTTTCATCCCCTTCGGAAAACCCTGGATAGGCTAGGGATCGGCCTTCGTGTTTCTCACTAAAGGTGGCCACTGTGGCAAGCCATTTATGCTGGTTAGGGCTCGAGGAGGTGTCCTTTCCATACGAGCTAAAAAGAAAACTAGGACGGTGGTTGACCCTAGAGGAACATCGTGGTCCAGAGTGCGTTTAAAAATGAAACTTGATAAAGGTATTGCCAAAAATAGGGTATTTACATCCCCATTTTCATCCATAACGTGCCTCCTTTTGCGGTGATCGGGCAGAAAATCTGTTTAAGAGCCCGTAGGCGTCAATCCGCTATGCTATTTGCTATTGCTTGTCTATTTGGCGGCCCAATTTGGGATTTTCGGGTCTTTTTACGGACAGTATCGGCCAGTGCAGTAGCCACTCCACGTTACCTCACGTGAAACTCACTTGGTAGGTAGGTAGGTGGGTACCTATTTTGACACATACACACCTCAGGTGGGCGCCGACACCCATCTCAATGGACCCTGCGTCCAAAAGGTAGTGGAAAATGATACCTCACATGCCCAGTTCCCATAAATCCCAAAAATCGAGTTTCAAAAACACATTTTTACCCATACCCTCTCCAAATTTGGGCTCGTTGAGCTGAAAAGTTTTGGGACCAACTAGCGCCGAGAAGAAAATTCGGTCTCACAAGGTCTCTGTCCAAAAATTTTAAAAAATTGTCTACCACCAAGAACGGCATGGACGGCGTACGTTTGGGTTCATCATGATAGGTATTCAGTCAAATTTTGGGGCCAATCGCATTACATAGGTGTTGATGGAATAATCAACCAAACTGTATGGTTCAGGTATACAGGTCAACCTAATTCCTACAACAGACTAAAGACGAAAAAGTGCATTTTCACTATAAATTTTTCTTGTATGAAGTAATACGTTTACTTTTACAATCGATTCCATTGAATTGGGGTAAAGTTCGCTTTGGGTATTCACGAACGGCACAATAACGTCGAACAATAGGAAAAGAACGTTACCCACTGTAACATCCTCTCGGTTTCCCTTCCATTCATATTGTTTTCGTCAATCAACACCCCTCTCCACCTACACGAACCGACCCTTCGTTCAAATGCCGGCTCGGATCCAACAACAATCGACAGGCCTCCCAAACTCCCGGTCAATGGTAGAGGGACGCGCTGGGATATTGGGAAGACAATGTGTTCCCGATGCGGGGAAGAGACTCTTTACAATCCAAACAATCCACTTAAACCCCGTGCAAAACTCGATTTCAAAAGAGCGGAACGGAAGCTCAGCGGCCCAGCAAATCCTAGCTTTTTCAACCTCGAATCATTTGCGGGAATATCAAACGGTAGAAACTCCATATAAATTCCCGGCCTTCTCCGGCCTTAGGAAAATATGTGCTTTTCTGTGTGGTAGGGGCGAGCACTGATGACATTTTTGTGTGCTGGCTCTTTAGCCTCAGTCAAAACCTTCATAATTTTATATTTCACATAGCTCTATGAAACTATAAAAAATTTTTGTTAATGTGCTTTGTTTAGCTGTGATGTGACACTGTTCATCTGCCCAGAATATGGCCGATAGCCGAGCTGAACATGATAATGATAGTAGTTTCCCAAAGAATAAGTAAATAAGGCGAAAGAGTGTCTCAATTTCGGTTGGTTATTCCCTGAATAATAATATGTTTTCATGCAAAAAGCCAATCTCTCCGACTTTTTCTGGACGTTTCAAGGTGTCTAGATCAAAATCAGCAAATGTCCGTCCGCCGTACGCCGTCCACGCCGATTTTGGTAGTAGGATATTTTCTAAAAATTTGCAATTTCGGTGAAGGACCCATTTACGACTCTAGTCGGTCCTCATAACTTTTCAGTCCGATCGGACCAAATTTGGACGGGGTAAGGGTCAAAATGTGTATTTCGAAAAATGGATTTTCGAGATTCTTGAGATCTCAGAGAGTGGGGTATCAATTTCCACTAAATTTTGGACGCTGAACGCGATGAAATGGGTCCCAGAACGATTTGCATCCACCGGATGAAGTGTGATGAAATATATATCTACTCATTTTGTATATGTGTTTTCAAGATCCAATCGCAAATGATCAACTTCCCACAAATGCACATGACACGTTCTTGAATGTTCAAATGAAAATCACTTCATTAACCGCTGCCTGGCCCCTCTCAGTCTCTTATTTTCCCAATACCCGATTTGGCAGTTAGTTGCCAAAAGATGTTTCTTGTAATGGGGATCGCTCTTGACAGGACCATTACTTCTGAATTGCTGTCGCTTTATCGTTCTCACTTTTATCAGACGGCTTTCAAATTGACCCCTTATGGACCTCAGAGGAAAAAGACCGATCAGATGAACGAAATGAGCCCATAACCGTCGACTAGATAAAAAGAGGAAGTCTATTACATCAAAAGTTTTAAAACTCCAGTAACTCGAGTGGCCTCTTCCCTGGACTGCTCTTTTCTTTTATGGCAGCCGGAAAGCTCGGGTAAACGTGAAGTTCTAGTTGAGAATCGCAATTTTATCTGTACTTCATACAGTCGTTTTTTTTTCTCTCTGTACGGGGCGTAATTGTCGGCTATAGATTTATGGGCTTCCCACTGTAAGCAAAACTTGACAGTCATCGAAGAGTCCAGTAGATCGGGGCTTCTGGATTTATTGGAGATCGACCAAAGCTGTCTTGTCATTGTTGAGTTCATTTCCTCAGTTAGAAATGGCTTACTATCGAGATTGTAGTATGTTAGTCAACTGACACTAAAGAAAGTGTTCAAATCCTACGTTGTTCCTAGAATTGTACTATTTAATCAACTTGCTCGTGAAGTTAATTCCTCTCTAGATGTTCAGATTTCTCCAATAAGGACAAATCGTTCTATAAACTCGTACAATTGTCTCTTACTCGAGGCCGAATCACGCCGGAAACGTAAAAAGCCAACTGAGATTTTTAACGACTCCGAATTGATCCACTACCGGTGTAATTGAAGACGGATTTTAAACACGAAACAGGCGAATTCGAGCTGCTTTGATGAAAAAAAGGGGTTCACGTGATTCAGACCGATCATGCACGTTAGTGGCTCAAGTTATTTCTTTTAGAGTCCACTCAACACTCACGAGATTTGTAGGGATGGCGGGAAGGGGGTACACGATTATTATCGAAGTTGATGCCTATCTTCCACGAGTTGCCCCCAAATAGAATGAAAAAAGAAGTGGTTTATATATATTTTTTTGGGGGAAGGGTTGAAAATATTGAACGGTAATTTAGAGATATGAAAGTGATGTATCGCTTATTGAGGCTAGAATTACTGGGTTGAAGTTTTCCTGCATGATGAATTACTTAAATTTCCGCTGTATGTTAATATCAACCTGAATACCTTCTTTTAGCACTATATTTTGCTTCATCCTTATATTCTAAATCAAAATTAGGTGTGGCATGAAATAGCTTAAAAAAAATAGTGGAACATGAATCCATTTTTGCTGTTCGCGGTGGCAATTGAGGCCGTTAAATCGCATGATGCAGGCTGTTCAGTGTAGGTAGTCATATAAATTAATTTGAGTCCTGAATTATCGTAATTTTTTCTTCCTTACTAAGAAACAACTGATCAAAAATACCGTATTTTCCCGTTTAGTTTGTTGTGCCAAATGTTTAAGACGCACCCGTTTCGTTTCAGGTCCTAAGATGCAATTTGTACAATAAGTAGTGCTTCGTCTTATTTCTGCTTTGCCTTCCTACTCTGACTACTAATAATACGAAATATTCTTCAACTTATGAGCTTATCGATAGGATTTCGCCTTTCATATTTTGATAATAAATTATAAGAAAAAAAGTCAAACTACAAAAAGTCATATCGAAGTGTTCATAATTTTAGGATCTTAGTCAATTCTTCGTGGCGATTCGATTTGGCCTTATTCCGAAACAGTATTTTATAGTGATAACGAACTATTATTTGTAGAAAGGGAACAAAATTGTCGAGATAATATATATTTTTGTCAAATGAAAAAACCCCAAAACGTAAAGCTCAAGAGAAATTGAAATAGGGATCCAGTAATTAATATTCGGAGCGGGTGGTATGGATTTCCGACTTTCGTATTCAACATCGTGAGAGAACATTTCGTACAAAACTGGCGGGCTACGGGAGACACTATGGTCCGTACCATCAAGAACAGCGGGTACACGGTGTTTTTAGGCCGACCACCAGCTACACGCATCACATTCCTACCAGGCTTCATCCCCCGCTCAACGCCAGTGAGTATTTTCGAAAACGGAATTTGTAGTGATTATGAGCCCATCATTAGCAATTTTCTTCAAGAAATTTACAGGGAAAATGTACTAGTGAGATGGAAATACTTTTAATGGTAATTTTAATATAGGGGAGGAGAATAAGAACAACTTATTTGCAACTCATCCTCTTTTCCCCGAGCACTTTCTCTGCTTCTATGTTTACAGAAGCACCATTTTCTCACACCATATCATTTTCTCAACATATGAGGCACCTTTTATATGCAATTTTTAGGTCCATTATGGTACAGACCTTCAAAGGAATACCCGAAGAATGCAAGGATCACTTTCATCAAAACCACTTTCTGGACCCCCATCATGTACAATAATTATTTATACGTATATTTACAATTATTGCTATTTTATTTTTTATCTTCAGTTTCTTAGGCACTTGGCGTCAAATTACAGTACGAACAGGAAATTCTATTTTGGCACTCTTAGCTGACGTTCTTTTGCATTCCTGCAGTCTTATTGAGGTGCACTATGAATGAACCGACAGAGGAGAATCATTCCGAAAATAACTTGACACTAGTGCTGATCTACTGTTTGCCCAAACCGCATTGCTGGGTCCAAGTCCAAGATAGGCCAGCGTACAAATCGGGATTTTGGTCAGGGACGCCGTTTCCACTCTAGTTGGTCCTCGAAACTTTTCAGTCCGATCAAATCAAATTTGGGCGGGGTAGGGGTCAAAATGTGTATTTCGAAAAATGGATTTTCGAGATTTTTGGCAATATTGGCGTTTGGGGTATCATTTTCCACTAAATTTTGGACGCTGAATCCAATAAAATGGGTCCCTGAACGATTGACATCCACCGGAAGAAGTTATGAGTCAAAATGGGTATCTATCTACCCATTTTGAATATGTGTTTTCGAGATTTCTGGTACCGAGGCTTGTGAGGTATCATTTTCCAGTAAATTTTGGACGCTGAATCCAATGGAATGGGTCCGGGACCCACCACACCCGCAGTTTCCTCCATGTTTACCTAATAGGATTGACATGATTGAATTAGTTTCGCGACTTATAAGAGACAAATTCAACTTGTTTCGATGATATTTTTATGTAATGTGCCAAAATGTTGAGTTACATGACAATCCTTGACCAGGGGAAATAAAATAGTAACCCCCCCCCCCCCTATCCGGTCACTACGTGGTGGTTTCTCTCCAAAGAGGCAATCCATATAGTGCATTACCGGACCGGTGGATGCACCGTCTGTACAAGCTTTTAACGTGCGCACACCTATGACATAAACGCTAATTGACACACTTATTGAGTAATCGCACGTTTTCCACAATACACAAACACCTACACGAGCCAAAGGGAGAAGAAAAACCCATTTTAGTTTGTGATGAATGCGACCTCCCGTCACGCAGAGCGAGGACGCGTGAGGGACTTGAAGCACGAGATGTCCATAACCTTGCAACCCGTTATTTGCATACCGATCCCCCAAAGTGCCACGCCACAGCTCCATTCAGCGTTCAGGAACCAAAAGAGAATTTCCACCCCCTCCCTACCCCGATGGCAAAAAAAAGCGGGTAATTTGCCAGTGGATTGAACAGTCTCGCCACGAAAATGCGAGTAATTGGTCGGAATCGAGCAACCTTTCTCGTCCGAGTGGCCAAATTGAAACCTGGTCCCACATAATTCATAGTCACCCGCCAATTTTCAGCCGTTTAGTTACGAGTGTGTGCTTCCACCTTTTTCTTCTCTCGCATTTATTTTTTTATCTGTCGACTTTTGCTCAGCAATTGGAAACGTTTACCACTAACGAGCGGCATCGAATTTGACGAGCCTACCAGTTGTGAAGTGCCGTTCGATTTCATGTGTTGCAATGTGTCAAAGGTCTCGTACGATCCGCTCAGAATTTGAGTTGATAAAGCCTCTACATCCGTCTCCTGTTTCTTGCTACAAAAAGCTAAATTTAAATGCTGCATTAATTCCAAAGGTATTTTCCAATATTATTTATTCATTATATTTCGAATTTTATATTTTCGCGTCGTCTGCCTCGGTAAACCGGATCACTTAAGTCTATCGTTACACCAAAAAACGTCGAAAATCATTCCACAATGGTTTGTGGCATGAGTATAGAGAAAATAGCGAGTGTGGAGTTTTTGACCATTCCAATCGATTCAGCGTCCGACATTTGCTGTAAAATGAAACCTATTTTGACCCATATCTACCACCGGTGGGTGACGATCGGTTCGTGACCCGTTTCAATGAGTTCCCATTTCATTTTTTAATTGTATTTATTCACAAATTATTTAAATCAAAAACATGGAGTACAGCAGTTACAAAAACTGGAAATATAATCCCCAATATGGGCTTCAAGCCCGCGGTAGGGGATGAGAAGCTGTGCTGGCTGCTGGGCTATCTCGCCAGTCCAACTATACAACTTACTAAAACTAAATTCAAATTGAAAAAGAAAAAATATACTGTTCAACTATTGCTAAATAAAACAATTACTTCTACTACACTAAAAGATGGATTTTCGATTCTGCATCCAAAATTTAGTGGAAAATGATACCCTACATGTCTAGTTCAAATAGTGCCGAAAATCGAGTTTTGAAAAACAAATGTTCACCCGTAACTCCCCAAATTCGGGCCGACCGTGCTAAAAAGTTTTCAACTCGACCCGAGAAGAGTTCACAAATTCGGAATTTTTAGAAAACTTTCTACTACCAATATCGGCGTGTCGGCGTCAGTCATTTTTATTTATTTTATTTTTTTATTTTAACATTATGAAACGAACAGTCAACTTTTGGAGCCAATCGAACAGGTTAATCTTCGGCTTGAAAACATACATTGATTATCCAAGGAATAATAAACCAAACCCCCAATTTTTCCTTTAATCAGAACTGTTCTTGCAAAATTCGGACATTTAGCAGTAGTTCATCGTGCGATCTTAATAAACTTCGAGAAGTCGTGTTTCAGAACCTATCTAAAGACTGGAACTTACGTAAAACACTCTCTCCAACTGGATCATCTCGCCAAAGTCAATTTTTCGATTTTTCTCTGATTATATCTTTGCGTGTTCGGAACATGGCGTGAGAAAAGTATGTGGGTTCATCAAGTCTCTTCTTCTGAAAAGTGTGTCGTCCCTCTTTTTCCTCGCTGGGCGCGAGGTACAGAGGAAAAAGAGTCGTTTTTATTCTTACGATCTTTTGGTAGTTTCTGGCCTAGAACGACATTACAGTCAAATAGACCATTTTGAGACCCCGGCGCCCGTGTGGCTACTTTATGCTTCTGTGGCTTTGTGTTCGTATAGGTTGTAGTCCCATTAATTACGTCAGATTGTGAGTTGGGGCGGTGCATAAGCATTTTGTGACGATAACTTCGACTAAAGGGACAATGGATGTTCTTAAGGGTGCATTTAATTCCCCGTCAACTTCCTCTAGGTTGGTCCCTCGACTTTATACTTCTTGCTCCCCACTCCGAGAAGTTCAGTGCACAGCCCAACTCCTTTCGCTTCAACTTCTGAGTGCACAGTCCCGACCTCCTTATAAGTCGAGCGCAAAACAAGGCTAGCAACTCATGTTCAGGCCGAGAGTTTAGAATCATCAAGGCCGCGCTGAACCCTCTTCGTGTAATTTCTTCATCGTATATTCTCATCCCTTTAGGCTCTTAGTGCCAATGATACCTGTTTTCCTTGAATTTTCTCCAACAGCTTTACTGAACTTCTCTCTGAATTGTTCGTTAACGGGTTTTTTTCTTTTTAGGTAAGTACCGACAGCTCCTACTGTATGCAAGTAAGCGTTTATTTTCATAAAAATGTAACGAACGTGGAAACGATGGCAATGGAGAGCCACCATTCCTCACGGTCTGTTAATAGTTTTCGCCCAACAATTCGCCCAAGCGACTCACGTACGTTTTGGGGACCGTTCTTGAGCTAAAACAAAATGGAATGCACAAAAAGAAATGCATTCCTTCTACCATAGGATTGCTGTTTTTCTCAAAGAGGGAAGTTAGCATTGATAGTGGGGAGTGTCTCGAACTCATTCCAATCGATTTAGCGTCAAAAACATGGTGGAAAATGAGACTGCTCACGTCTAGATTGCCAAAATTTTCGAAAATCCATTTTTCGAAGTACACATCATGACCCCTACCCCAGCCTCTCACCCCTCCTCTATCACCAAATTTGGTCCGATCGGGCCGAAAAGTTTCGAAAACCAACTAGAGCCAAAAACGGGTCCCTGACCAAAATTTCACATTTTTAAAACATTTAAAAAACTCCCAAAAATGGCGTGGACGGCGGACGTCATTTGCTTATTTTGATGTAAACACCTTGAAACGCCCAAAAATGAATTTTGGGGCAAATCGGAGGCCGAATTGACTTTCTGTATCTTAGAATAGAATACAGTATCTGTAGAAGTTCTAATATACTGAATTTTTGTTTAGAAAAGTTCTTCTTGCACGTTGAATACTTTCAAATTAGTACCGTTAATGTATTTTACTTGGCATTCTTGCTCATTATTCTGATTGATGGGACAAATAATAGTAGGTTTAGACAACCTCTCACAACGGACGGCCCTGGTCCCCTCCTCTCATCTACGATTTTCCTCAATATCCCTGCTTTACCGGATCAACGCGAAATATCAAATTATATCGTTGGAAAAGCTCTTCAACGTCTTGCCCTCTCTTCCACCGTAAAACTACCACACTTTGTCTATCCGCCACCATTTGATACCTTAGGTTATACTGAGAGGTCCTTTTCTTAGCAGCTAGAGAGTTCTTACTCGGGGAACCTTTTAGAAGGTTCACCTATATAGAGGTAAGAAAACCCCACTTCCCTAACTAGTCCCTTTTTTAAACCCTTTTCTGCCTTCCGCGCCACCACTTGCTATAAAAAGAGCCTCGTAACGCCTTTTTTTCTCTCACCTGCCAAATTTATGACTCAGATATATTTTTTAATAAAGAAAAATAAACAACATTTAGAGGGTCGTATACATTGAATGAATCTAGTCGTTTTTCGATAATGACTTGAAAAAAGGACAGGCAGAAAGAAAAGAAAACTCCACTCACTATATTCCTCGTCCTTCGCTATTTCAATGAGTTTTATTACTATTTAGTTTAATGTATTCAGTAAGTTTTGACCAATTTTCTGTACTAAGTAATTGTTGACCTACCTCCCCTTGGATCAGGTTTATTATTACTCGAATAATCAACACATATTTCATATTCTTATGGACTCAACTCATTTCTTGCTTTAATTGGCCCCCAAAACCTTTCAGCCCAATCGAACCATATTGAGGGGGGGGGGGGGGGGGCAACATTTGTTCTTCGAACAATAGATTCCGACATTTTCGGCAACCATGGTGTGTTGGGTATCATTTTCCACTAAATTTTGGACGCTGAGTTGATTGGAATGAACCTCCATTCTCCAGGTTCGAGGAAAAACCAACCCCTGTGAAAGAATTTGCAGCGTTTGAAACTCGTTTTTCTGGAATCGAGGCACGTAGGGTATCATTTTCCACTAAATTGTAAGCACTGAATCCATTGAGATGGGTCCCGGACCAATTGGTGCCCACGGAGATGGGTATGGGTAAAAAAAAAACCTTCCTACCTATTGTAATGTATCCTGGGAACATCACACTCAATGTTCTTCCCTTACTCCGGCTGCAAGGAATAGTAAACCATTGTAGAGAAATTTGCAGCATTTTGGTTGGTCATTCCATGAATAATCAACCTATGTTTTCATGCAAAAAGTCAATCTCTCCGATTCGGCCTAAAATTTGTTTCTGGGCGTTTCAAGGTGTCTAGATCAAAAAAGTCAAATGTCCGTCCGCCGTACGCCGTCCGCTGCCCACGCCGACTTTGGTAATAGAACATTTTCTAAAAATCTGAAATTTGGGTCAGGGGTCCGTTCCCGACTCTAGTTGGTCCTCAAAACTTTTCAACCCGATCGTACCACATTTGGGTAAGGTAGGGGTCGTTTTTGTGATTGAGAGTCATAAGCAAGTAAGGGGCGTCTTTCATCTGGCCATTGTAGAGATAGCTATTTCTGGACGATAATCTATATACTCGTGATTAACGTTTGGAAGATAATTTATATAATATAGTTTTGATAGAGTTCTCATTAATTTATAAGTAGTTATGATGCCCGAAAGGTGAACAGTGTAAGTGGCTTTCTTCCTCCTGATACGAAGATAATACGGGGAGTGCACATCGACTTCAACACTACTGCGTTCATAATAAACTCCCTCGCATCACTACAAGAAATTACCGATTTTGCATTATTGCCGTGCAGCATCAACCTGAATTCAGGTCACTTCCGGGCCCGTAACTGCCTAACAATTTGTCCTCGAGAAATCTGGGAACCGGGCGAGTCGAGTTTTGCCGTGAGTCGATGTGATACGAACGCGATAAACATCTGGAGGGTTGGGGAAGCAAATCGTGAAACCTCATTCACAATAATTACGGATATCGCGGGTTTTGAGTCGAGGTTCTATTTCCATCTCTTTATGCCTGCTATCCCTTTCAGTTCGATATTTCCCCCTTCCGCTGCCCCGACGCTGACTCCTCGGTCGACTTTTCAGTCAAATTATAATCCGAAAAGCGGAAACTGCTATAAATTCTGAAGAAAACTTTGAGGTTTTATCTTCACTGAACGCGAGCCCTTCCATCTGCTAGGGCGCGAATGAGCCACTCTCTCGAACGATTCAAAATTCAGGTCGACGGAGATATCAACGCGAGGCAGAAATACGTCTCTTATCCGTTGCTATTCTAGTAGTATTTGCTTTATCTATCTACTTCACGAAATTCTTCTACTTTTGACCCCGATCCAGCAAGCTGTACTCAGAGATTTTAACAGTTCAATTATATAAGTGCTGTTGGAGCGTGATAATTGGTTTTAATTTGCCCAGCGACCCGGTAGTACCAAAGGCTCTTCAGAGAGGAAATCTCGGTCAATATCGGTTATAAATTAACCATCGATACTCTAACTGAGTCAAGGTAAGAGTGCATGGTCCAGTGATGACAACCCTGGCCCAAGGGACGCGTTGATTGACGAGCTCCGTCGACGAAACCATCGCAGTGGAAAAGGGCTGTTGACGAGATTCTCATCACCTGATAGCTAAATATTAGCACCCCAAACACTTCAATCAGAACTTTGCCCTCAGTTTTGCCAACCTCCAACCTCCCCGACTTGACGTTAATGAGTCGGCTGTAAAGTTTAGTCGGGTCGTGCAAACAGACCCCCTGAGGTTTTCACGGTTTTAATGAAACAAAACTCGTAATGCGACCCTTATTTATTTTTCGTGTCCTCTCGCCGGGGTCGTTATCTTTGCTCGACAAGTAAACGATTTTTAGGGGTCAGGAGCACTAAGAGAATACCTCGGTCCCCACCAGGAGCTCAACCCATTTCCTGCGCGGATAATAAAAGGAATTTTCCTATTTTCCTTCAGGAATTTTCTCGTTTATAGCAAAACTCAGTCTTTAACCAGCTTGTGGTCTAATTTTTTCCGGTTGGACAGGCCGCTTTCCGCTTCGGGCGCTACAACACTTGGTCGTATGGTTTCCAATTAGAGAAGGCGTAAAACTCCTTTTGTCGTTATAATGCCATTTCAAGGGGAAACGCCAAGGTACCTGGCGTAAGCACCGGAAATAGGAGGTGAAAATTAAAAACTGGGTGGGTTTCGCTACGGAATTTACGGAAAGTGGATCTGTCGAGTAAATTAAAGTCATTAGCTGGATTCTAAGTGTAAGAGCGCACTTCGGGATTGTATAACAGAGAAGAACATTGTCGTAAGAAGTGTTTGGGCGATTGCGAACCCGTGTAAGTGTATAGGCTCGAAGTATCGTTGGAAAACAGTACGGCAACCTCACTCTCGACAGCTAAATGTGTACGCATTCTACTGAAAAACGTAGGTTCGGACGTAAAACCGTTCTAATAGTATCACGGTGGTTATTTCCGAACGTTACCTCAATCCTACTGGTTGCTAAATCGATAAGAGACCGACCATTTCCCAATAGTTGAATTATTATTTTGAGTTGCTGGTTTATGAATACATAACAGTATTCTCAGCTTTGCCGCCACGAGCGGAGTCTAAGTACAGGCGTAAGTGACTTATAAGAAAAAAATTATTTTTTGAAACTTATGCTTGTGGGGTATCATTTTTCCGCCAAATTGGAACGAGAGATCGACCAAAAATGGTCCCGGGCAGATTTTGAACATAGATGCTTTTTTTAGTAGTTGGTGAACTTCGAAATAATTTGAAGCTTTTGGTTATTCCTTGAATAATCAACCCATGTTTTCATGCAAAAGGTCGAACTCTTCGATTCGGCCCAAAAAAATTTTCTGGACGTTTCAAGGTGTCTAGATCAAAATAGGTTGATTATTCAAGGAATTACCAACCAAAAGTCAAATTACCGTCCGCCGTCCGGGCTTTTTTTTTTTTAGTAGACATTTGTTAGACAAAAAAACCGAAATACAGGTTTCAGAAAATTTCAGTTGGGTCAGGGGTCTGTTCCCGTTGGTCCCCGTTCTAGTTGGTCCTCGAAACGTTACAGCCCGCTCGGACGAAATTTGGGTGGGGTAGGGGTCAAAAAGTGTATTTCGAAAAATGGATATTCGAAATTTTTGGCGATCTGGGCGCGTGGGGTATAATTTTCCACTAAATTTTGAACGCTGAATTCAATGAAATGGGTCCCAGAACGATTGCCACCCACCGGAAGAAGTTATGGATCAAAATGGGTATCTATCTACCCATTTTGTAGTGAGAAGTCTATGTTTTTTCTGATGTGGAGACCTCGAAGATGCGCTTTTCCAACCGTAGCGAGATCATACCTGGAATTATAATATAATTCCTATAATATAATATATACCTTGGTGAAATGATTTGCGGGGTTGTTTCTATGCAAAATGGGATTCTCAGGTTTTCGTCGAAATAAATTGAACTCGAGGAAGCCTGGGTTATGATTTAAAGGATTTCCTAACACAGATATTTCCATTTTCTCATTGGCCTCAGGTGACGATTACCCTTTGAAAATTGACGGGATTTAACTAGGTAGATTTAACTTGGTAGGTTATCGTGAGAGATGTCAGGAATGAGGTGGCGATGTTACAACAAACTGATTTATTCCGGTTTTATGCAAATTTGTCAAAATTATTACCCTAGTAAAACTTTTTTTTCTTTTTTCAGAAGTTATTTATTTCAAAACGAAAACAGTTCAACTTTTTCCGATCAGACCTCATTCGGTTCACAGAGTCTTTCTCTTTAGGGCTGTTGGGGCCCTTGGATGGAGGCCAATAGTATTCGAGAAGTATCTTGAGAGTATACGGAGGGAGAAGGTTTTCCAGTGGCGTTAGCCGAGAACTACTGCGCCGGGGGTGGCAGGGGGTCCATTCCGCCCTTCCGCCGACGAGGATATGAAATATTTCGGCGCCGGGCTCTCTCCGAACCTCCTACGATCTTTTCTACAGACGTCAAGATAATGTAATTGCTCCGAGATTTTCAAAGCTTTTGAGAGAAGGTTCAGGATTTCGGACTGGAGGGGGGTTTGGATACTGTTTTTGAGTTATAGCTTTTCCATCCGGTTTTCGCCCGCTCTCTCGCTCCAAACGTCCTTTTTTTACGGCCTTAGACTTTTAATTAGGCCGAAAGGCCGATCGAGGGGTCTTGGAGAAACTTTTCTCAATTTACGGTCTACGAGGTCGATCCATTCCTAGACTGGTTGAATGGGTCGAAACATCAGAAGATTCTTCCGCGATCTCGAGGAAGAAACTTTTTAAAATTTGAAATTATTCACCGTTATTCTGGATTTTTTTTTTTTTTTTTTCCTTCATTCAATTAATGATCAGTCGAACTTTTTCACTAGCTTCTCCACTCTTCTTGAGTAACAAGACGTACGAGCGTTTCAAAGGAGAGGAGTGCATCGGAGAACCTCATAACGTGTTGGTCGCTTGTTTGAGGAACTTTTACTGTTGATGAGTAACATTGTCAATATTTCCGCAAGCCATACCTGGAGGGGTCTATTGGGAGAAATTACTTGCGCTGTTAGGTCCGGGTTTCCTCCAAAAGCACCGGGCTTCCTTGGTCCTTCGCAGTGAAAGGATCAGTTTTGGTAACCGAATTTCCTCTATTAAGCCTAACTTCTTCGTGATTAATTATTGATCATGAGGAAGTTCGGCACAGATCAAATAATTAAGTTTTCAGTTTATTCCATTCTCCCTGAATACAAGATGAGTTCTCCTGACAGATGCCGTCGGGACGCCTGTTAACTCGCTAGTTTCGTTGATAAATAATCAGTCCTTGAATAATGATCAGTTTTGGCTTGTATGTCCTCATGATGACCTAGAACAAGACTTTCAAGTGGCTGGGCTGTTGATGCCTCGTATACATTTGGCTTATATAACGGTTTCGTTGACTATGACCATGAACCATCGAGTCGCCTATAAGTATGGCGTAGAAGGGGGGGAGTTATGGCACATCATGGTTATACATGATCCGGCTGCTTGGCCGCCGATAGCGTGGAAACGGTCTAGTCGTACTGTCTCCATACACGGCAGAATTATCAGATCGCGTTCCAACTGAACATAGGTAGGTCCACCCCCTCCTCGCCCCTCGTCAGGCCTCTCTTAACCCTTCTGATCGTATTCCTATACCCCAGACGTCTCTACCGTCCCTCACCTTCCTAGCCGAAGGAACTCCAGAAAAGAAAAACTGCTCCCGATTTCCCTCGAGAGCCGTAACATGTGTAAAATACATGAAAGACGTGAATATATCTGCTCCGAGCTCGTAAATATGGCAGCCGAGCTCATTCCGAGCGGTGAAAAAAAGGAAAAATCCAGGGAACTTGACTGCTAGACGATGAAAGGATCGTATAAGTACGTACATCACAGTTTCGTGCTGAATAGCATTTCCCAGTGTATCCTCCATCTAAGTTGTCACCATCAACTGAGGGACTAACTACCCCAAAATATTGACGTGACTGCAGTCGCATTATCTCAAGAACCCTCTTCTTCGTCTGAAATGAATCTTGTCTTATAAGACCCAAGTCTTCTCTGATAATTTTTACCAATATAGAACCTCTCACTGACCTTTCACGGAAATTTGTCGCCTCATCAGGATGACACTTAATTCATCTGATAAACCATCCAAGCTCGTGAGCCAACCAATGTTTAAAGGCCTTATAAGTAAAGGCAAACAAAAACTCAATTTCAAACATTAAATTTAAAATCCTGTCGTAAAAAGCCTAATTGAGAATTGAAATTTCCAACATTGAGCAAACATACGGAACAGGTGCACTCTGTCGACTAAACTGATGAAAAGAGTAGTTATTGTGAGAGCTTGGTAGAAGGAGTGAGAACATCTGTTGAATCCAGTTCTCCGATCAATCACTCGGATCGATCTACGTAAGAAGGTACGAATAACTTTTTCATCAACGATTAATGTGTCACGAGAACGATCTCAAAACCACCATGTACTCACCTCAACCACCCACTGGAAGAAGTTATGGGTCAAATTGGGTATATATTACCCATTTTGAATATGTGTTTTCGGGATTGCTGGTACCTAGGCGTGTGGGGTATCATTTCCCGCTAAATCTTGGACGCTGAATCCAATGAAGTGGGTCCCAGAATGATTGGCACTCACTGGAAGAAGATCTACCCATTTTGTATATGTATTTTCAAGATTTTGAATATATGTTTTGAAGATTTCTGGTACCTGGGTGTGTGGGATATCATTTTCCTCTACGTTTTGGACCCTGAATCGATTGGAATTGGTCCGGAACCCGCCACAACCACTGTTTCCCTCATTTTCCCCATGTTGAAGAAATGAGTCTCCATGCGCCTGGTCCGAGGAATAACCAACCCCTGCGAATGAATTTGAAGTGTTTTAAACTTCAAACATCTGTATTATCGATCTATTATCAACATGTAGATGGTTTTAATTTCGAATTTTGAATTTATACTCAAGTCATATCGAACAGCCAATAGACGTCGAACTACCTGAATATACTAGGCCTGAAAGATGAAATTATTCTCCCCCTTTCCTCTCAAAAGTGCCTCGTGGATTCCGAATCTGTCAGAGAAAGATGACAAACGGATCCATTGCACAGTTTTGAAGGGGTTGGAATTCCAGCGATTTGCATAACAAATAAGGTCGAGAGCCTAGACCCCCCCCCCCCCCTTCTCTTACCCAACCCTGGATTCCACGCTCTTCGCTGGATGTTTTAAACTGAGGATTTCTACCGTCACCGACACTTGAAAAGCGGTGAAAATAAATACTAGGAAATCAAAAACCCTTCCTCCGGGTAAATTATGACCGGCGGCGAGATCTTTTCATTTTTCGACGATTTGTATACGCGATGGAATTTCACTGCATGCTTCCATTAGTCACAATTACTGGCTGTTTCCCCGGAAGGGGGAAATTATTTTACCAGTTGTGGTTGAAATACGAATTCCCCAATAGAGAACGTTGGGAATCGGCTGGAACAATGTGGTCCATTACGACAGAACAAGTGGTATTTGGTTGGTTATTCCTTGAATAATCAACCTGTTTTCATGCAAAAAGTCAGTCTCTCCGATTCGGCCCAAAATTTTTTTCTGAACGTTTCAAGGTGTCTCTTGATCCAAATTAGCAAAATGTCCGTCCGCCGTCCACGCCGATTTGGTAGTAGAAAATTGTCTATAAATCTGAAATTTGGGTCAGGGGTCTGATCCCAGTTCTAGTTGGACCTCAAAACTTTTCAGCCCGATCGGACCAAATTTGGGTGGGGTAGGGGTAAAAATGTGTATTTTGATAAATGGATTTTCGAGATTTTTGGCAATCTAGGCGTGTGGGGTTTAATTGTCACCTAAATTTTGGACACTGAATCGATCAGAATGGGTATAGGACCCGCCACACCCACTGTTCCCCCCATTTTCCCCTTGTTGAAAAAATGAGTCTCCATGCGCCTGGTTCGAGGAATAACCAACCCGTGTGTAAGAATTTCCAGCATTTGGTTGTATGGAATAGAGCGGTCTGGCGTTGCAAACAATCTTAACTTCATTTCTCAAAATGTATCTCGTTTGGTTTGGGCCTGAATTACATCAGATAAGCTACTGATTGAATTTGCATAGCTAAATATCCCGAATGATGGATTCCTTTTCACTCGCGAACCATACAATATGAGTGCCTATTACTATCGATGGTAGTCTGTTTATCTTTATCCTGTGTAATGAAAATGAATAAAACATTCAGCATATCCTTTCGAGGCTCATCTGAAACGCTAGCCATTGCCAAGAATCGAGAGCGTAGTTCCCTACTTTCACATAAATATGGTACCAACGGCGGATCAACATTAATACGATAGCACAATAATATAGAATAACGGTATCAACACGATAATAAATAGCAGCAGGGCGAGGCCGCTTTGAGCGAGAGCCAACTCATTTGGTTTGGTGAACTAAAGCCTCCGAATTATTTCAATAGAGATGGAGTTAGTAGTACGCGATACCGTTCTTTCCGACCTTTCCTGCGAGTTGATCTTGTCGCGGATTGTATGCGACTTTTATTGTAACGAAAATGGGCTGCAAGAAGGGGAGAAAGCCTTTTAAAGGTTGCCCGCACATTCATGGTGGCCCATGGAGTTCTAATCCATTTACTCTTGCTGCGCAAGACCTGACAACGAGAGATAAATAGAAAATAAATTTATCAACGCACAGCCAACATTTTTCTTTGTGCACTTTCTGCAGAAAACGTTTAGGGACCCCTGGCCATCTGCCCGGGAGCTTACCTTAATCAACACTGCAATACTTGATTCAACTTGCATGATCATCTCATTCATTCCTATCAGAAATTAATATTCCTACTTTTTATCGAATCTATATTACTCATCGAGTATTAGGTAGAATAATTTAAAATGGTCATATAAGCGAACATGGTACTACATAAACTTTGGTGGCGAAAGTGACAATAAATTACCCAAAATTACTCAAATCAACATAATTGGAATTCTGCACCAAAAAAACACGGTATCTTAATGCCTCCCTGTACGTCGTCCAACTTTGTGAGTAGAAAACTTTCTAAAAATTTTGGACGCTGAATCTAATGAGACGGGCCCCGGAACGATTGGCGGCCACCGGAAGAGGTTGTGGGTCAAAATGGGGTATCTATCTACCTATTTCAAAAGTGGGTTTTCGAAATTTCTGGTACCTTGGAGTGTGGGGTATCATTTTCCACTAAATTGTGGACGCTGAATTCAATGAGACGAGTCCCGGGTCGATTGGCGCCCACCAGAAGTGGTTTTGGACGCTGAATCAATTGAAATAAGTCTCCATGCGCCTGGTTCAAGGAATAAGCAACCCCTGTGATTTAACTCTGTTTAACTTTCACGATTCTATTGCTAACCTGTGATTCATGAGTAACCCCATTGCGGCTGAGAAGGTATATCCTGAAATTTGTATTTATCATCAATTCAGGAGTTGTTGAGTTGTTACTGAAAAAGACTGGAATAGAATGGCTGGCAGGTGAATATCATAGCCCACCACTACAACTGTGAGAGCCGCCAGGTAGACGAGAGAAGATTCAGGAAAGAAGTTGGGCGATAAACCGAGTTGCGAACAAGATATGTAGTTGTGAGTTTTGTGGGTCGGAACGTGTTCGGAACAGCAGACGGCTCTTTCGAGGTGCGAAATGTTCTCAGAGAATTTCTCGCTCTCAACGACAGGCGCTCGAATGTGGTGTAGTTTTTTGCCTCATCAAGCCGTCTGTTTCCTAATTGAGGCACCGACATTGTCTTCACGTGGCCCTCAGGAGGACTTTAGTGTCCTTGGGGTGAATTTTGGGACCAGGATCTTCGAAAAACTATTCTTTTTCACCACTGTGGCGATCGATAAGGCTAGCGAGTTAACTGAAGGAGGAAATTCGGGTGCTGATTCTACTTGCTTTGTGGAGAAAATTGAGTTGTGCCTCGTCAACACCTGAAATTCATTGGAAAATAAATAGAATTTTCAGGGAAGCTTGCTATAGACATTTCTCCATAACATTCTGTTCGTTATAACATTGGGCTCTCTGTCATTCTCGTGAGTTATTTTTTGGTTGGTTATTCCTTGAATAATCAACCTATGTTTTCATGCAGAAAGTCAATCTCTCCGACTCGGCCCACAATTTTTTTTCTGGACGTTTCAAGGTGTCTAGATCAAAATTAGCAAATGTCCGTCCGCCGTCCACGCCGACTTTGGTAGTAGAAATTATTCAAAAAATCTGAAATTTAGGTCAGGGGTCCGTTTTTGGCTCTAGTTGGTCCCTAAATTTTCTCAACTCGATCGGACCAAATTTGGGTAGGGTAGAGGTCAAAATGTGAATTTTGAAAAATGGATTTTTGAGATTTTTGCAATCTAGGCGTGTGGGGTATCATTTTCCACTAAATTCTGGACCCTGGATCGATTGGGATGTGTCCGGGCCCGCCACACCCACTGTTCCTCCCGTTTTTTCCATGTTGAATAAATGAGTTTCCATGCGCCTGGCCCGAGGTATAACCAACCTCTTGTGTAAGAATTTGCAGCGTTTTTTATTTATTTTATTTATTCTGACGTGTCTAACCATCTTAAATTTCTTCAGTCTCAGTCGTCAGACTGACTATATTGATTCTCTTCGTGTGCCTATTTAGAGACGGCAATTGTGAAGTCCTTTTATTTGAGAAATATGAATCCGTTACGTCCTGTAGATCCTGGCTTAGGAGAAACACGGAGAACACTAGTAAATTTCAATCGTCTAGGCTCAGAATATTCTATCTTGTGACTTTGGAATTTTCCCTTCAGAAAAACTACAATTGCCTTTAATTGGAAGAATTGAGCTTGATTAAATGTTTAGGAATATCTAGGTAAAAGTGGTTTTGAAAAAAGAAAGGCAAAAGATAACCTTAGAAGGGCTATCATCTCGACAATCTGAGGGAAATGAGAGGTCAAAGCTAATTTGGTTGTTGGTTCGGTATTTTCACGTTGCTCGCTGAAGCCCTGCTAAGATGGCAAGAATCCCCTCCTCCACCGTCAACTCCTTACAGTCTAACCTACTTTAAAAAGAGCATCTTCCCAGTTTTGGCCTTAGCCCAAATAACTAACTTGGTCATTCATTATGCCCTTGTTTTGAACTTTACTCTTCCATCGCTCCTACTTACCCATCCTGGTTCTTTCACCTCTCAACTTCAACCTTCTTTCTTTATCTTGCACACTGGGAACCGGAAAAAAAAACGGAAGAGGTCACTTTTGGCTTGTAAGGAGAGAAAACCTCCCGGATGAGAAAAAACCTTCGAAAAGGAAACTCTTCTTTTCTTCTGGTATTTGTAACTTTCCGCTCTGCCGTTTGGTATAAATAGTTACAGCGGGACTTTTCCACTTAAGTCGATCCGAAGCGAGATTTCTCCTCACACTAAGAAAAACAAGGCGTCGGTGAAGTTGGCCGAATGACGCCTCGTTTCGTAACACTCCCCCCTTGTGGCGATGGAGTAAAATTCAAAATCCTGTGCTTTTTTCACTGAATCACAGCCTGCGTCAATCATAATAGGTTATCAGGTGAGTCATGAAACTCAATTTCAACCATTTTGATACGGATTGGGATAGGATGATTTAATTTGCATTCAGTTGGGAGTCACTCGTGAAAATGCCGGTTTATTGATACGTAAATCAACCCGACCTCATCTTCCGTTACGTGTTCCATCCGGCCTTCTCATTCTACACCCGGGGATTTGACTCCTTTGGTTGGTTATTCCTTGAATAACTAACCTGTTTTCATGCAAAAAGTCAATTTCTCCAATTTGGCCCAACATTTTTTTTCTGGGCGTTTCAAGGTGTCTAAATACAAATTCGCGAATGTCCGTCCACCGTCCGCACCGATTTTGGTAGTAGACAATTTTTTAAAATCTAAAATTTTGGTAAGGGGTTTATTCCCGGCTCTAGTTGATTCTTCAAAACTTTTCAGTCCGATCGGACCAAATTTGGGTGGGGTACGGGTCAAAATGTGTTTTTTGAAAAATGGATTTTAGAGATTTGTGGCGATCTAGGCGTGGGGTCCACTAAATTTTGGACGCTGAATTGATTGAAATGAGTCCAGGACACTCCACACTCACTGCTTTCTCCCATTATTTTCATGCTCTTGGTACGAGCAATAACCAACCCCTGTGTAAGAACTTGCAGCGTTTGTTCTATGTTATGAGCCTCTTGATTCTTGCCTTTAAAATTCAGTGCGGACCGATTCAAAGAATCTAGAATTTTTGCATGAAGAATTCTCCAAACCTTTGCCTTAAGGAGGTTAAGATAGTAGATAAATACAGGAGTATTTGTAGGCATAATAAGTTATTATCGAATGATGAAATAGGCCGAACTTTTCAGAATTTGAAGAAAATTATTGAAAATTAATGCATATCAGAAGGTGTGAAATATTACCGTTCAGAATAAATTGTGTGATCGGAATAAAAGTCAACTTTTTTGTTAGGTTTTACAGAAGGAATTACTTTGGGCTCCTTTATAATACGTTAAAGTAGCCCTTTCCATCAAGTACAGGTATGTTATCTCGTGAGCCTCTTGGCTCTCCAATTGCTCTCAATGTATTTCAATTACGTTCCAAGAGGCGACGAAAGGGAATTTCACCTTCAGCGAAATAAAGCGGATTTTTATTAGCAAAAACACAGCCACTGTGAGAACGGAGAAAAAACCGGCTGAGAATAGGAAGTTGCCCACCGAGTGTATCTTTTTTAGTCGGTAATACGTGCCGGGAGAGAGGGGATGGCACAGTGCATGAATATGCATAAAGAAAACAGCGGTAGGTGGCGGAAAGTATAACGCTCTCTCACCGCCTAATTCCCGCTTGACCCAATTTTTTAAAACTCATTTAGTTACAAGCTTAGTGTTTAACGGGAGGAAAGAGAGGCTTAATTTATCCACTGCACATATCCACTCACGTGGCGGCGTGGGGTAAAATTGTGAGTAGCTTTCAATTTTTATTCAAAAACGGAATTCTATGAATGAATAACACTGAAGAAATGACCTCGGCTGAGTCGGTTGCATCTGACATAAAGTGTTAAGATCTACTTCGCTCGTATCGGTGTGTTTTCCCCGTGAGGCACTTCGCTTTTGAATATTTGAATCCCATCACCATCTGTATTGGCTGCCAAGGAATCGGTGAGCGCTTAGATTTAGATCGTGTTTCTGCAATTACGTTGACTTCATGTTACCTCGGTTTATTCAAACCACTGCAGAGCTATCAGTTCAGCCGTTTATCGAAGATTACCGCGGTTTATGCTAATTAATTGTTCCATCGTAAATAGCTTGAGCGTGTTGTCGTGGTTTTCGGCTGTACTGAAATGTGAGTGGAGACGCTACTACTCACATAACTCGATGTGCCTGCCTACACCTTGTTATTCAAATGTAACGAGAACCGATTCCGTGTCTAATCACTTTGTAGATGAGTAACTGTTATATATTTCGCTTAGATACGTTAACCGCCCTTCTACGTGTGCCCTTATCCTCGAAATGCAGAATTACGATTTTCATGTTTCGGGCAGCTCAACTTTACACCCCAACTCGCCATATTTCAACGCGTTTCTCACTTTGAACATTTCAATTGCAGATGGAGAGCCTATCAAGTTACCGGAGAACCTCGAGAGCCTTCCGAAGGCAGAGCACTTTCCAACTCAACGTCATCGCTGGAACACAAATGAGGTATTTATACATTCATGCCGTCTGAATAGTATTCAAGTATCGAACTTTCCGAGACCTGCATGAGATATTTTACTGCCCTCGCGAATTTGCCACCTTGAGTGGCTCTTTTTTCATTGAACAACGTCAACAGCAGCTCAATTTCGGAGTTCATGAAAAAAATTCGAACGTTTTGGTTGGTTATTCCTTGAATAATCAACCTATGAGATCATGCAAAGAGTCAATATCTCCGATTCGGTCTAAAACATTTTTCTGTGCGTTTCAAGGTGTCTAGATCAAACATAGATTGATTATTCAAGAAATAACCAACCAAAAAGTCAAATGTCCGTCCGCCGTCAGCCGTCCACGCAGTAGAAAAGTCTGAAATTTTGGTCAGGGATCTGTTCCCGGCTCTAGTTGGTCCTCGTTAATTTTCAGCCTGATCGAACCTAATTTGGGCGGGTAAGGGGTCGAAATGTGAATTTCGAAAAATGGATTTTCGAGATTTTTGGCGATCTACGCGATAGGGGTATTATTTTCTACTAAATTTTGAAAGCAGAATCCAATGAAATGGGTCCCGGAATGATTGGCACTCACCGGAAGAAGTCGTGGGTCAAAATGGGTATCTATCTACCCATTTTGTATGTGTTTTCAAGATTTCTGGTACCTAGGCGTGTAGGGTATCATTTTCCACTAAATTTGGACCCTGAATCCAATGAAATGGGTCCAGGAACGATTGTTTCCCATGGGAAGAAGGTCAAAATGGGTGCCTATCTTCCAGGACATCCAGGTTGCTGCGTGCCAGATGCTGCCTAGTCGATTTCATTATCATATTAATGAACAGGCATTTCACTCGTATAAATCTGTAAATGAATTTGCAGAATTTTTTCATTGCAGATCCATCTTTTGTTGTTTCATTACTCCTCATTATACTCGTAATTGTGAGTTCTTTGTTCAAAATTTTTGTGCTAAAAACGTTTTGAAGTATTTTTTTTCTTTTAGTTTTAAATGGTAAAATAAGCCATTAAAACTTAATTGAGTTGTATGAATTTACTAAAATTTGTATGTTTCTTTTTTATTCTCATAATAATATTACTTACGCGTTGTTACAAGTCCTATCATTATTATCAATTTTTCCCTCCAATGTGGCAAACCGGGTGTGGCATATAGATGATCATGCCGCAGTGAATGCTTGAGAATAATGCACGGAGTATGGATGGAAAAGGACATTTCTCTCGGACTTGTCTCAACTGTGAGTGGTTATGGTAATGGGTTGCAGCGACTGGAGAGTTGTAGGTACCAACATTAAATTGCAAGCTGACTGCATTTTGCTTCATTCCTCCCTCGTGAGTTTCCGAGAGGTGTGATAAATGTTTGAACGCATTATATATAGATTAGGGCGGACAGTGACGTATTTTGCGCCCGAGGCTTCGTGGACTCACCCCCGCCCTCGGGTAGCGCCATTGGATGGTCGGAGAGGCAGTTCAGAGCCGGGTTTGTTTGAAAAATGGCATTTTCCGGGACGGAAGTTTTTTATTTCAACGCTTTCCAGCTCTCACTTGGTGACGTTCATACGATTTTAAGCCCTCCTGCTCACTATTCCTCTCTTGATTTGACTTATAAACCCCGGCAGTTTAGCGCCGGTAAATGTCTCTAACGGACTTCCTCTCCAACGAGGCAGTGGAAAAATGATTCTCGCAGGTAGTGCACAATGTTTGATCCTTCACGGTCATCCCTGTGAATTCTTCCATGCGACGTGAATTGTGCTGTTTAGCATTCATAGTACATGTGACCAAAATCCACGGAAACCTGTAGGATGGTTGTGTACAGCCCGTAGAATCCATGCCAAAGTCGGATCATTTTGTTGAGCCATAGCTCTGTATTTTCCGTTGCCTTCTGGTTTGTGTTCTGCGTAATGTAAATCATTAGAGCCATTGAAAACCCTCTCACGATTATGATAGCATTCTTCTTGCCAACCGTTATTTTGATAAAACAATGCAGAGCAACCTGTACTGTCAACGAATATAACAACTTCTACACATTTTATACACCGAGGATGATAGATGACGGAACAACAATTGATGTCTCTTATTGGTTGATTATTCAGGGAAGTTTTCATGCAGAAAGTCAGCCTCTCCGATTCGCCCCAAATAAAATTTCTGGGTGTTTCATGGTGCCTAGATTAAAATAAGCGATTGTCGGTCCGCCGTTTACGCCATTTTTGGCAGTAAATTTTTTTTATCTGAAATTTTGGTCAGGGAACCGTTTCCGGCTCAACTTAATCCTCAAAACTTTTCTGCTTTTTTTTTCATTTTTATATGGATTTTGAGATTTTTGGTGATTTAAGCGTGTATGGTTACATTTTTCACTAAATTTTGGACACTTAATCGAACGGGACGGGTCCCAAAACGATTACCTCCCGCTGAAGGGGGTTTTGGGTGAAAATGGGTACCTAGCTACCTATATCGAAAGTGGGTTTTCGAGATTTTCGGGTTCCTAGGCTTGAGGGGTATCATCGTTTTCCTCCAAATGTTGGTGGATACTCCACACTTACTGTTTTACCCATTTTTTCATGCTCCTGGTCCGAGGAATAACCATACACTGTGAAAGAATTTGCTACGTTTTTAAGTGACTTGAGCACTAAACCAGAATGCGGTCAGCTGAAAATAATTAAGGGGCGTTCTGACTCGGTACTCTCGCCGGGTAATGTTTTCTATGATGAAATTGTTTTAATTTTTCCAGGGTCGGAACTCTCATTTCCCGCCCCCAACCCAGTGATTATGAAATTGAATAAAGCTCAAAATCCGAACGGCAAAACCGGGAGTGTTCCCCACCCGTTTGCTGTATTATTCATATTGCAAATACCCCTTTTTAGGCGGGCGGGCTCAATTTAAAGTATTCCATATTAATGCCGAGCTCCCAAGAGTTCTTGCGCTAACGACTGCTTACATTAGGTCGCCTTCAAG
Source organism: Cyrtorhinus lividipennis (assembly GCA_019603395.1). Lineage (NCBI taxonomy): Eukaryota > Metazoa > Arthropoda > Insecta > Hemiptera > Miridae > Cyrtorhinus > Cyrtorhinus lividipennis. The sequence goes on along the minus strand of CM034002.1, from coordinate 1,945,294 downwards.
TTGTTGTTGTGAGGAGGGGGAATTCGGAAGGGAGCCCTGGGAAACCCGATGCGAAAGGAAGTTTGAGGTGTTGTAAGCCTCACTTGCAGGGTGCGAGCGAATGGCGAACATGCAAAAGTGTATGAATACGTAATGTCGGCCTTCAAACGCAGAGAAGGAAGTAGGTGCCGACGGCTAGATGTTCCCTTGTCGGATTCCTCTCTGGAAAACGACCGTGAAGCGGATTGTGCCAAGTTTTGCTTTCTGCGGTTTTTTGTTCGAGCGACTCGAAGCTCAGTGTCGGCCCTTCAAGGTCCTGTGGGCTTCCAAGGGGAAACGCGTAAATTTTGGTCATAATTCATAGGAGGACGAGAGGATATTCGCGTTCCACTGCTCGATCCGGGTCAAAGGGTCCTGAATATTCACTAACAAACTCGAACTAGTCGGTAAAGTGGCTCTCGAGAGTCGATTAACGTCTACCCAAACCAATGAATTGAAATGGTTCTCCTTTCTTCACTCCTAGTTCACTAGCTAGTACCAGTAAACTTTCCTTGGCACCGTTGCTTTCTTTCTTTTTTCCCCCCATGTGATATGCGTTGTATAAGTAGATACAGTCCTCCAACGACACCGAATCGATTTTTGTGTACGTTGCGTTTCGCCCTTTGAGCTACTTTTATACAGTTTACTTTTATTATTAATCTCATTCTAATCTGGCTGTGGGAATTTCGAATGCTCAGTTGTGATCTCTCTCAGATATTTTCTCGGTCTCGGAAATTTTCCTAGTCAAATGATGTTTGCATCTCGAAAAACGCAACTTGAATTGTCGAACGATATTGGTGAAATCAAGTGGTTTAGGATCGTAATGTCAAAGAAGTGCGTTAGTACGATTTGGATTTCCAATCTGATTCATTCGCAATGACTTAGGGCCGACTCACCGCTCTCTCGTCATTCACTGATGGCAAAAGAGTGTAGTAAAAGCGGGAACGGGATTATTTACACGATCATAAGCCTATTGGGAGCAATAGAGGATCGCAGGATAGAGGCCTAACTGGCGGAGGCGGAATCACTGGTTAAATCGAAGGGATTAGCTCCGGCCTGTTATAGAGCCGAAGCACCAATGATTTAGACAGGGGTTTACAGGGCTAAGCTATACATAGGAGGCGGCGCTCGGGAAGCTTCCTGGGCTGGTTAAATGCAATTATCTGCACCCTATCGTTATATTATCCTCCGGTTCCGCGTGCTTAGTACCAAGTGTTTCCCCGGCCCTTTTGACGGAATTTATGGACAAGATAACAAACCCTTAACGGTCGTCTGCCATGTGTTTGTCGGTGAGGTGTTTCTTCGCACTAGTAAGAAAAATTGCCTGGACACAATTAGTTTGTGGAATCTACGGAAAAACTGCCAAGTATTCCTACTATCAGCAGGTAAGACTTGTAGGAGGGAATCGTATCTTCGAGGTGCGGGATCAATCAAATGCCTCTCTTTGAGGTCTCCAGAGAAGACAGAAAGAATAAATACTATTCTTGGCCCGTAATTACTGCTCTGGAGTGTGGCAAACGGTTGGAGCCCATCTGGTTCTATGAGGCGTCCAAAACTAGAAGGATAATATATCCGTAACACCTACGTACACAAAAATTTCGGCGGCTTATTCAAAATAACGCCCATCTAGTAACCGATATGGGCCTACCAAACCTCAGTTTGTGCCAATCGGTCTATAAATGAGTTAGGGACAGCTAGGACAACGTAGACCATGTAACTAGGTACAACAGTTCAAATTTTAGTGTCTTTTCCAGTTAAAGAGTTAACTTGATTGAAAAAAAGTTTACTGCAACGGCTTACTAAACGTTCTCTGCTATCATTCTGGCTGATTGATTCCGTTTGATAAACTCCTCAAGAGTGGTCAAGCAGCTTGAAATTCCACTCTACTTCACCCCCATTTATGTCTTTTTTAGCTCGGTCTCTTCCTTGTTCTTCACCACTTTTGGGATATTCTGAAATATTATTTTTAAAATTTGTATCTCCTTGCTCTCGAGCACAATCAGGCTGAGTGCCAACGTACCTCAGTAGTTGACGAAGCCCAGCATCTCCCCGAATAAACTGGTTATAGAGAAAACCACGACTTTTATCATAACCCGCTGCGGGGACGGGATGTGTGCCGTCTGGTAAAGCCAAGTGTCTCTCCTAAATAAACTGGTTATCGAGAAGAAAACCGTGACTTTTATCACAATGCACAACGCTGACTAAGCTACGTTACACCAGCCAGTTGAAAAACTCAAAAGAACAAGACGAAGCCTTTCTTCTGCTACGTCAACTTGAAAAATGTTTTGATGAGATATAGGTATAAGGTGAAGAGAAGAAAAGCACAATCTGGGGAGCTTGACGAGTATATTTATTTGCCTCGGGCGCCCATGGTTCCCTTATTCCTCTTCAGCTTCACCTTTTTTTCCAAACGCCGTCCCGACCTTTTTTCCTTTCTCTTTATCTTTTTTCTCTGCCAACTGATTGTTATTCTTCAGGCGCTTCGTTCTTTCCTCCGCTTAGACCATCGTCTTCAACCCTTTTCCCTGTATAGACTTTCGTTTCGCCATTTTCGAGTGCCGAAGCTGCAATTCTCCTTTCGACCGGAAATTTTCAATCGATATAGGACGTTTTTTTTTCATCTTTCTAACATCACAGCTCAGTTGGAGTGAAATACTTGCAAAATCTATAGTTTTGAAGGGAGAACGTTCGCATCCATCCGTATTTTATCGAGATACATCCAGTATGAACTATACGAATAGGATTCTCTTGAATTTAGTTAGGCAAAACCTTTTTTTAACGTTGTTGTCGCCCATCTGGATCCTGGTTAATACCTTGGATTTTGTAAGTGCATGAATCAAATAGATTGGGTCGTTGTCAAACGTGATCCAGATTTTGACGAGAGCTGAAAACCGTCGAGAAATAGTCAAGTGGAATGTTCCAGCGAAGGTGAGAAAAAGCGGACGGTAGAAGTGTTCTAATGAAGAAGTCCTTTCAGGCAGCTCTTCTTTTCAAAGGCCCGTTTCCTGTATCAAAGGGCTCTCCAACCCTCCACGAGCCCTCTAACGCTAGACTCTGGAGAAAAACCTCTCCAAACGAACCTAGAGCTATGCTATTGTTCTTTTTTGACGAATCATGATAGTTCTCGAGTAATTGAAGCTCTTCCGTGGTTTTAAGATGTAGGAGGGAAGGCCACTTACTCACGCCATTGGTTGAATGACATACGATTTACCTACACCTAAGTAATATAATAATTCTCTTTAACCGGCTGATAGACTCTAAAGAATACTCAGTGGATCATATCCCCTGAAAAATTCACAAAAATCAAAATTAAACGAGGTTTGAATGGTCCTCACTCCAGGTCCACGCTTCTTTCCGTTAACGTACTGCCCGCCCTCAAGGAGGCCTTTCTTGGGTGTGGATGTGATAATTAATTACGTCACCTCCTCCCCTTCATCTTCTCGTTAACCCTTTTCCACCCTCTCGCCACTTCCTCCCCTTCTCACGCCCTGCCTCAACGTTTCCTCTCACTCCTTGTCCCGTCATTTTCACTCCGCGTGGGAAGGGAACTACTTTGGTTTATTACCATAACAACCGCGCATTTTTAATTTTAATTACCACCATCTTTCGCTTATGTTAATCAGGCTACATTGTTCGGCTTCTAACAGGGCGTCGGTCATTATCTTTATTGTGGCAGAATAGGGCACATTTCTCAATCACGGTCTACTGTCTTGGTTTTAATTCAAAGGTTTTGGCTCACTATCTCTCCCTGAGTAATATAAATACAGTTTACAACTATTTAACAGTTAGCCTTCTCGATATTTTGACGTTTCAACTTGATAATGCCAGCAACCGTATGGCCTCGTTTCACATTAAGAGCGTTTTATTGTATAGATCTACAACCATCATTGATGCATAGTCATTTGATCGTGCTCATCATTATCACTCGTTACTCGTATGCATGCGTGCCATTTTTTCTTCTCCTTGTAATCTCTCTACTCTTGCTCACTCTATTGAGAATGGGAACTCCTCAATACGTTAATTGGGATTTGTTCAGATATTTCTGTTTATCTGCTTATAAGCCAATTCCATCCACTTTTATACCATCGTCGACGTGGGCTCGTTGTGCAGGATCAATGTGTCACCGTTTTCCGCCTCTTTCGTCTCGGTTCCTATTTCTCTTCGAAAAACTGCTGTCAAAGCTCTTTCATTTCAGCCACCTCCACTCCTCCTTAATCAACTCGTAATCATCATTCACTCTCGTCAACCCAACTATGCTTGATTCGATGTTCTCAGCTATCGATCGTTGATTTCCTCAACTACCTCACTTTCATTCGTTCTTCTCCTACCCTGCTGGAATGTAGTTTAATCCTGTTCTGCTTGATGGATATACTTCTGCCTAGTTCTCCTTCTCACCGATATGCAATTCCATTTTGTTGTTTGTTGACTTCATCTTCTTTAACATCCTTTTCGGAACTCATACGATAAGTTTCTCACTCGTCGATTTGTTTGATTTTTTGCATAAACTCAGTTTTGATTGGTTATTCCTTGAATTTTCATGCAATAAGTCAAGCTCTCCGATTCGGCCCAAAATTTTTTTCTGGACGTTTCAAGGCGTCTAGATCAAAATTAGCAAATGTGCGTCCGCCGTACGCTGTACGCCGTCAGCCGTCCACACCGACATTAGTAGTGGTAAATTTTCGACAAATCTGAAATTTGGGTCAGATTTGGAGTAATTTGGGCGTTCTCGGTCCTAGTTGGTCCTCGAAACTTTTTAGCCCGATCGGAGGCGAGGTAGGAGTCGAAATGTGTATTTTGAAAAATGGATTTTCGAGATTTTTGGCGATGTTGGTGCGTGGGATATTATTTTCTACTAACTTTTGGCCGCTGAATCCAATTAAATGGGTTCCAGGACGATGTACACCCATTGGAAGAAGTAATGGGTCAAAATGGGTACCTACCTACCCATTCCTAAACGATTGGCGTCCACGGGAAGAGGTAATGGGTCAAAATGTGTATCGATCTACCCATTTCAAACGTATGTTTTCGAGATTTCTGGTACGTAGGCGTGTGGGGTATCATTTTCCACTATATTTTGGACCCTGAATGGATTGGAATGAGACCCGCCACTCTTACTGTTCCCCCATTTCCCCCATGTTGAAGAAATGAGTCTCCATGCGTCTGGTCCGAGGAATAACCAACCCGTGTGAAAGAATTTGCAGCGTTTTTTATTTCTTTTATTTATTCTGACGTGTCTAACCGTCTAAAATCTCATCAGTCTCAGTCGTCAGGCTGACTATATTGATTCTCTTCGTGTGCCTATTTAGAGACGTTCTCGTCCTCCACAGAAATATTCAGTTAGGTAATTGTGAAGTCCTTATGATGTTTACAGTTATTCGCACGACTCAAGGGAAGAACTGTGACTACAAGAGGGCCTGTTTTAGGTGCACAGGGAACCATTTCACATCGTAGAGGCCGTAGCTCAACCCTAGAACCTAATTGCAGGAAGGCGGCTTTATTAATTCATTAGTTTTGCGTTAATTGCTCGTAGTTTATTAGTCAAAAGCGCAATTAAGATGTTCATTAACTAAGTGAGGGTGTCCAGGGTCCTCGAGTTAATCTCAATTTGAACATGTTTTGCGGGTGGAGGGCAATAAAATGGCAACACGTGCTCAGGCTCATAGGTTTTCCTGCGTAGTTCTAAATGCCCATCCTGTTCTTATTACTAATAACTCGCACCTACGGTGAGGCGGCATCATCCCCAGCAATGTATGGGACTATAATATATACGTGCAATGTTCGAAGGGTGTCAGAAAATGTTTATACAATTTTTATGAATTAACTAAAAGGATTCTCAGTCTCAGACATTTTGGATCAACTTTCTCGTGAATTTCTATTCATTTTCTTGCGAGAAATCTCCAGTTTCTCCAGCCATGTGAAAGTTTTCTTGAAAATTTAATGAATTTATTGAAAATAAAAAGTAAGAGTGCTATGAGGAAACCATATTCCGTCCAATTGGCTCCAAATTACATTTCACACATTTCAAACGCATATGTGTTCTTCTCAATGACCTTTGTTTTAGTGAAGAAGAAGAAGAAAAGAAGTTTATTATAAACAAATCACAATAAAATATTAAATAAATAAGTCATTTCAATAAACTATACGGCTTGGTGTAACCGTCAGCCGAAGTACGGGTCTTGAATATGACATGTAGGTGTAAAATAAAAGAATTTGACACCGGAATGCACATGGGGTGAATTGAAATTTGAGAGAAACGGAACTCAATTGGGTGGGCGAAAAGTTTCGAAACGAAAGCCTTTGTTTCAGTTGTTCTTTTCTAACGTTTTCTTGTTTATTCATCCGTGAATATTTCCAATGACTTCAAAAGATAATATTTGTGATCAATTATGAGCATCCTTAAACGACCACTTTCTAGTGGAATTCACTTGGAATATAGTTATTTAATTACGCTGTGCAATCAGGAATATATATTGAAAAGTGTAAAAACCTTGTATCGAGAATCGAAAAAAAATGCAGAAAACTCTTCCTCAGAGTGCTTCGTTTCCTATTTAGAAGCAAGAAAAACTATATTAATGTTGTAAATTAGCTATTTTTTTAACTGTAGTAGTAAAGAGGTTGTTGCATGTCGTCAGTATGCTTTTCGAATTCCCATAAAAATGCACATGTGGCTCTTATCTTAGTCCCTCATGGAGTTCGAACCGACCTCTAAATCATGCATCAGGGGTGAACTAACCTGTTGTTGCCCGATACCCTCGTGAAGGTTCGGATATTCGAGGATAACCCCAGGTCGAATTTAACCGGTAAATTAGTGGCGGAACGTGCTCCGTATATACGAAGGCGTCTCGACGGTAGCGAAAAAGAAAACGCTGCGCATTACCCACGGACCTGTTACAAAATCGTTCTCTTTCCAAGATTCCCATATTACGATGAGAAGAAAACTGACTATTTAGTCCCTAACAAGAATGAAAAGTTTATTCTCGGTTAAAAAGAAGCAGTCCTCGGTTTTTTCACTTCTGACCTCGATCGTGTTGGAAAAAGTTTTTCCCCGCGTTCTCCCACCTGCCCGAGCTTTCGACTGGAATGATTATAATATCAAAGGAAGAAGAGAAGCAAAGGCTGAGAAAAGAGAATTAAACCTAACGTTTATAAAGCGAACGTAACTACCGGGAATTGAGGTCAAACTTGAATCAAACTAAGCGGATTTTCTTTTTCTCGCCGTTTTTCCAAAGAAGAGGATTATCTTAGCTGGTTGCCGAATACTGGAACGTTGAGCACGCTGAGGCTTCCTCCTTTGTGACCCAATGTTCTGTTATCCGTCGTCATTTTCAGTTACATTCCCCTTTGGGGCCGTTCATGCATCTTTTCATATCATATTCATACATTTTAAATGTAAAATAAAGTCTTAACTACAATGCCATAATTTATTTTCAGGAAATTGCAGCCATCCTCATTTGCTTCGAAAGACATCTGGACTGGCAGTCGAAAGAAGTTAAAATAAGGTAAGAAAATAAGCTCTTCCATTTGTGGTTTCTTGCTCACTTCAAATGGTGTAATGGTTCTTATTCGGCGTGCTCGAGGTTTATTGAAATACGTATAATTTTTCATCATTCTGAGGTATTGACTTCTTCAAATAGAAAATCCAGGAAATAAATCGGTAATCGTAACACTACACCTCTAACACACTATCAACTATATTTGGGATTAGAGAAATTCTCTATTTGTTGCCTACTTGAGTAAATGATTGAATGAAGCTAGCGCCTCAAAGTTATACGGAGCTACAATTTGTAACCTTTTGACCTTATATACTTGTATTTATCATGCGAAAGTAAAAGGACATGATGGAAAAAGTTTTTTGAACTTCAAGGAGATCAATTTATTCGTGGTCTGCGTTCATCCCGCTTATCGATAATAATTTCTGAGTAGGCAAATACAAGTAAGTGACTTGATAGAATAGCGGTGACGTTACGGGTGTAGTGAGCTGAAAAGATCGAGAACCTCATCACCAACTTCAAAGACAACGATAGGAAGGCGCCCTGTAGATGGTAAATTATCGGGTTCCCGGGGATACAGGAGCCTATTAAGCGTTAGCTCTAATCTACATCAAAGTGGTTCGGTATTGTGAGAAGGGTGAGGGTGGCAGGGAGCCTGCCTACATTCCTATTGGGATTATCCTCCTCAGTTTGCTAATGGCGGCTAGTAAGGCTCTTTATGGCCCCGTCAATTTGTTTAGGGAGAAGGTGGTGCTCAACAATTAGCGTCGATAGGACTCGAGGGGTTTTAGAGCCATCTATTACTATGTGATGCTCGAGTTCAAATGAGATTCGAATACTAAGGAGCAGCGTTTTGAAGGCTCAATGATATTTCGCTTACTTGTGAGCAGTGTCACGTGGTGTATCGTTACCATCAATCAGTTTAAGGGCCGGTGGATAAATTGATTCGGCGCACAGATTTTTTTTTTTTTTTTTCGATACATTTACGGAGGTGGAAAATAGCTGCCGGGACACCATAATTCATGTGGAGCTGACTGGTTTCATCAATCTTTTAGAACTCCTCAGCTTGACCTTTTACAGGCTCAACACCACACACGATCGATAGGAATCGAGATTCACTCCTGTAAAATAACCGTTGAATCCGCGAGGTTGTTACCATGAGCAGAAATGTATAAGCAGAAGGATGCGGCCTTCAAGATAAAGTCGTAATCTGATTCAGTCATACATTATTCGGCTCTATTTTGGTTGGTTATTCCTTGAATAATGAACCTATGTTTTCATGCGACAAAACTTTTTTCTGGACATTTCAATGTGTCTTGATCAAAATAAGCAAATTTCCGTCCGCCGTACGTCGTCCACGCCGACTTTGGTAGACGAACATTTTCTAAAAATTTGAAATTTGGGTCAGGAGTGCGTTCCCGGCTCTAGTTGGTCCTCAAAAATTTTCAACCCGATCGGACCAAATTTGGGCGGAGTAGGGGTCAAAATATGTATTTTCGAGAAACATGTTTTTGGTTTTCAACCGTGTATGTTGTCTGCTCGTATCCAATCGCGTCTAGGGATGACGCAATGAACCAGAGAGGGCCACGAACTCTCTGTATCAATGAACGAATATGCCACAAATTCGCTACATCAATAGCGAATTCACCCTTGGGCCTATTCGTGCATTGTTTGATGATTTCATCAACATACCAACTGACTTGACCCGTGCTACAAGCAATCGCATCTTTGAAGCCTGTGAATGCAGTTCAATTAATACCAAATCTCCCTTTACTGGGCTAATATTTGGGGAAAAAATTGCTTATATCATTTACCCATGTATTATTCGTCGGAATAACGTGGTCGATCCATAACATTATGAGGCCTACTAGAGCCTGAAAGGAGTCACTAACTAAAGTATGGGTTGAATTAGAAATTGCTGTTGCCAAAAACCGTTTTCGGCGATTAAGCAAATCAGAGTCAATAAATCTCAATATCATGGGCAAAACGGAAATATCGGCTTCAGGAATAAACACGTAGGGTTATCATTAACAGTAGAGTATAAATTTATACTGAGCAAAAATCTGTGATGGTGGTTGCTGTATCATTTTTTTTTAAATTTATTTTTGCAGTCTCGTCACCGACTGTTGAATCCTACGGGACAAAGTGTATACGCGATTTAATATTAATTACGTGTAGTGGACTCGGTCAAATTCCATAAAACAGGTGGTCAATAGTTCAGAACCAGAGGGCTCGTGAGGGGAAAAAATTTGTCGAGAGTCACGTCGTAGACGGCGATCCCCCCGAGATCACTGCGCTGTGTGGGGGTGGAGTGGTACTAATCAAGTTAGAACAAGGAAGGCAATCCGACCGCGGAAATTGGCACTTGTCCCGAAGTTAGGGGCCGGTTATCCGAACGTACCCCCTCGCCACCCTCCTACCACGAACTGTTTTCATCAATGCTCCAAACTCCCCCCCCCTCGACCAAAACTGCCCGCACCTGAAGGGACTTGGGTCGGGGTTATTGGTCCGTTAGGAGTCATCCTATTCAGGATTTTTACTGCCGAACATAATTGATATGATCGGGGGACTGGAAGTGCCTCTCGATAAAATAGAGCTCCGACCCTTCCACTTACCAAGTCCATAAATTGTTAAATCTCCCCGAAAATATTCTGAGGATGGTAGTCATTCAGTGGGACTTCTCTTCGTACGATATATTTCATAATTGGACGATGAACATGAACAGTTCACACTTGAGTTCTTCATGACATCGTGTCATTCACGACGTGTCAAATATCGTAGATTTTTAAAACGATGTAAAACCTTATCCTGGCTTGTGGTCAAAGGCAAAAATTGCTTTACTCAAAAGACATATACTAATAAAATACTGAACAGAGGAATAATGGGGAATTCTCGTTTATTGCTACATTTGACTAAGCTGTAACTATTTATTTCAACAAACTGCTTCGCTCAATCAATGCCCGACTGATCCATTTTTGGACAATCAGAAACTTTGTGGCAAACAACAATCAGGCGAGATTCGCTCCATGACTGAGTAGATTCATACTTGCATTATAGTTACATTCTAATAATTACAAGAATATCTGCAAAGCATGCTATGCTCTCAAAGAATAAACGTTCCCGAGCGAGTTCCTTGTTGTATTCCACGTTACGGGGTAGTAAATTGCAAATTCATTCGACTCTACATTTCACCCGGCTAATGATGAAATGAACTCAAAATACACGCCGAGATTGTAAAGTTGATGAACCTCAGTTGGGTCGTTAATAAAACAGCGCAGCGTTTCATAAAACTGGCTCCCTTCTATAACAATTCTGTAAGCCAAACTCTCCATTGCAGTTTTCAACTCATTCCGCTTCACTATAATAAGAAATGGAGTGGGAGGGCGTTGTTCTCTAAGTTGATTCAAGTTGTTTGGGCCCCTGGGAGGGCAAGACACGGGACAACAAGGGCCGACGCTATTCTTAATTACGAACTTAGTTTGACTCAAAGTCCCTACCAACCCGAAAACTTTAAAGTGACTTTTAAAGGAAAGAAGAAAACTCCCTAGAAAACGCCTTAGGTATTGCTCTCTTGGGATTTGGCCAGAATATACAATTAAGTAAACATAGTTACATTTGCACGGGAGCGGAGAAAACCATACGGCGTCAGCGCCCCTGGAGAGTCGAAACGGTACTTCTCAAATTGCAATTAGTGAAAAGCGTTGGGAAAACTTCCGGAAAATCAAGACCGCAATAATGACTTGGGACGGGAAGTTCTGACCGAAACGGGCCACTCATTAACTTTTCCTCTCGAAAACGCGTTTTTCGAGGGGCAAATACGAGAGATTTACGCGCGCAAATTTAAACGACCGTTAGCACTATCCTCGAATAATTGAAGCACAAGGCGCACAAATGGTAACGAAAGTAACATTCCGGCTAACCCACCGTGACTATTAAGATTGAAGGGGATGTGGAAAGGTTGGCTTGCCCTTAGCTCGGAAACACTGTGTTTAATTTGAATTTCCTTCCATGTTGCGTCCTACACCGCTCAGGCAGTTTAGCCCATAAAGGTAAAAAGACACGATCGCTGTTTCACTTCACAACTTCCCGAGTGAAAACTTGGGAGATAAAGTGGAGGTTCGGGTTTTTCGGTTGAGAACTTCGCCCATAACTTGCACTTCAAGATCTATGACGTGGGGTAGTTATGGTTAGGGGATCTCATAAAGCCTGATCAATTGTTATTTGCCCTTTTCCACGTTGATTGAAGAGTAAACGGCAGACTCGAGGTAATTTATACCTTCTGGCTCGAAGCACAAAGCGCTTTGTGGTCGAGAACGGCAACAAATTTACGTTTTACATTTTGCCGAGTTATTGAAATTTTCTTAATCGCGTTGATGATCGCGATTCAATAATACAAGAGTTCAGAATATGTCTTAAAATTCTTAATATAAGGGTAGCGATTCCGTTCAAACAACGAACTAGGAACGCCACCTTTCTGCCCCCATGTGTTTGCGTGTTGGTTGGTTAATCCTTGAATAATAAACCTATGTTTTCATGCAAAAATTCAATCTCTCCGATTCGGCCAACAAATTTTGTCTGGGCATCTCAAAGTGTCTACATCAAAAAAGTCAAATGTCCGTACTCCGTACGCCGTCCACGCCTACTTTGGTAGTAGAAAATTTTCTAATAATCTGAAATTTGGGTCAGGGGTCCGATCCCGACTCTGGTTGGTCCTCAAAACTTTTCAATCCGATCAGACCGAATTCGGGCGGAGTAGGGGTCAAAATGTATATTTCGAAAAATGGATTTTCGTGATTTGTGGCTATCTAGGCGTATGGGGTATCATTTTCCACTAATTTCGGAAGCTGAATCCAATGTGATGGGTCCGGGAACGATTGGGGCCTTCTAAATGAGGTTATGGGTCAAAATTGGTATCTATCTACTATCCATCTAATGAAATGGGTTTCCACCACACCCATTGTTTCTCCCCATTTTCCCCATGTTGAAGAAATGATTCCTCCTTGCTCTTGGTCCGAGGAATAACCAACTCGTGTGAAAGAATTTGCAGCGTTTTACTGCTGGACCCATAATGACTTCCAAATGGACCAAAATCACATTTTCATACTAATTTCACACAAAAAGATTATATTATCACGAGAACACACGTGAGGTTGGCTTGAATCTATATATTTGCTATCTACCTTGCTAGAATGACTATGATTTTTAGTCATTAGAAATAAAATTGGGTTTTAGGGCCCCATCAAGATGAAAATACACAACTACTTTTTACAGAGGTAACTACTTTTTTTTTTTTTTTTTTTTGAAAATGGTACCCATATTTGGTTTGTTATTCTTTGAATAATCAAGCTATGTAATCATGCCAAAAGGCGAACCTCTCCGACTGGTGCCATAATTTGACAGTATACGTTTCATTATTTCTAAATCAAAACCCTAAATGCCGGTTAACCATACGTTTTCAGCCCAATAATCGGCCCAAATTTAAAAAATGTGTTTCAATTTTTTTTTTTTTTTTTTTTTTTTTTTTTTGATTTTTGGGATTTACGCATGTGGGGTATTTTCCTCTGAAACTGTTAAACCGTTGAGATGGATCATTGACAGATTGGTGCCCATTCGAGGTGCATATGGGTACCTACCTACGCACCTATTTCGAATGTGGGTTTTCAACATTTTCGGGGACCTATTGCTTGTTTTGAAATAGGATGATACAGGATGATTCTCACAAAATGGTTCCTAGATATTTTGCGTACCAATTTGTAAATTCTCAAAGAATATATGTAAGAAAGTTTGAGAAAATCACAACAGAACTTTCGAAAAAATATTGAGGCGATGGACCACGGATTTCCATCATGGTCTCAATTCTGGAATGCTTTCAGAAAGTGAAACCCCAGGGAATTTGACGCTATTGACCAGGCGAGTACTTCTACGTCGTCGATGTACTATACAAAGGTTGAAAAGGTAGCTACATAAAGGGCTAACGTTCATGAAAAACGGCTCAAAGCCGCGAATCTCGGAAAGAAAAACTTTTCAGGGTTAACTTTTAATCTCCCGAGCCCAAAACAGGAGTGAGACCAGAGCGCAAACAATAATATCCTCAGCGCTTCCGCCCCTCGTCGGTCAGTTTGCTTTCCATACAGAGGACGAGGGTGAGCGTAACAATGGTTGACAAAAACAGTTATGAACGGTTACTCCAAGAGGAAATGACGGGTTGACGTTATAATCCTCGTGACTTAAACCGCCTTTTCTTCTTCTCTGTCTTCTCAATCCTCTGGGTCCCACGAAGAGGTCTGTCCTGTTAAAACCTTTCGGCCTCGACCAACTCCGAACTTGGGCTTTTATATGGTAAAGAGATGCTCTTTTCCGGCCGGACAATCGTCGTTTTCCCGTGATATGTGGACACTCATGCAAAATCGCTTGTGAACTGCTTTTTGAAGACAGTTTGTGCGGGAAGGAAGTTCTTTCTGTCACTATGGAGCTTTTCGTTTTCTATTACCTTGTGGTTCACGTTGTCGTTGACATGTTTGGTAAGCCTGAAAAGGGCAGTTTAGTCAGCAATTTATTTCTTCTTGTGAGATTGCACAAATTGCACGTTATATAACTTTTCTGAAGCCCATTGAAATGCTCCTAGAAAATCTGAAATGTATCCCATTAAACCCAAAAAAAACTCAAATGGATCGTAATCCTTTTCCGACTGCACGCACAACCGGGGCATGCGGGGGACCCAGGACATGGGTAAAAATGGGAATTTTCAAAATCAGGTTTCTATTTGTAGTTTCTAGGCGACCTAGGCGCATGGGTTATCGTTTTCGACTGAACGCTAAATGGATTCTGATTGGTCCCCACTCTTGATTGAAATTGAATCATTCAGTCATGTTTTTCATACTAATACTGTAGAACTCACTGCCCTCTATTATAAACTATTTATCAGTCTAATCCATCGCATTTCTATTACAGACCCAAGAGCGGTTCTATGCTACTCTATAGCAGGAAGAAAGTCCGTTACAGAAGAGACGGCTATTGTTGGAAGAAGAGAAAAGACGGCAAAACCACTCGAGAAGACCACATGAAACTCAAAGTTCAAGGCACTGAGGTAATAAAACATTCGCAATGTAATAAACCCCGTTGAGATGGCCCCTAAGGTCGACGATCCTACGAGTCTTAGACTCCCTCGAAGAAAAGTCAGGTTGGCTCCAGTTTGTTCTAAATATTGTCACAGAAATATTTTCTCCGCGTTTTGCTCTTCTGAATATATCGTATAAAGTATTTTATATGATTTTGTACCTGATTAATTGCATTTTTTCAAAATGTTTCCAGTGTATCTACGGTTGTTACGTCCATTCAGCGATCTTGCCTACTTTCCATCGACGCTGTTACTGGCTTCTTCAGGTCTGTAAATTGTAATTTTATTCCGTTCGCTCATTGACCTTTTTTTACTCTGCTCTAAGCAACAGTTGGACACTCATTCAATAGCAAGATTAAAACGTCAACTCAATCTATTCACTAAATGGACTTGGAACCAAACATCGACTTATAAATAAAATTCCTACGGGAAATTGATTAACTTTGTTTGATGTATTCCAGAATCCTGACATCGTATTAGTCCACTACCTGAACGTGCCCTATCCGGACGACAATAAAATGGTATCGCCCAGTTTAGCTCTCTGCGCTGACAAAAAACAATGGACGAAAGAAGAACTCGTCTCACAATTGAAACCAATGTGTAAGTGTTGCAAGCGATTGTTTATTGAATCTTGCAGATTTCATCCTTACGTAAATGTGTCTGTGATACGTGGGTACCGATGGGACATTTCTGTGAGCTTTACAATATTTTCCATGTCATTGAACGCTCCATATTCTCATATTTCCAGTCTACAGCGAAGAGGATGCAGAAGTGAAAAATGAACTAGAAATATCGGTAAGTGTTTTACTTTGCAATCTAATATTTTCTAATACATAAGATGTCATTTTACGGCGCAATATCATGGCCATTATTATTATTTTTTATATTTATTTTTTTAACCTAAAATACCACATTTTGGTATGTTTTCATGTAAAAAGTCAATCTCTCCGATTCGGTCCAAAAAATTTTTCCGAACATTTCAAGGAGTCTAAATCAAAATAAGCAAATGTCCGTTTGCCGTACACCGTCCACGCCGATTTTAATGGTGGAAAATGTTCTAAAAATCTGAAATTTTAATCAGAGACCCGTTTCCGGCTCTAGTTGGTCCTCGAATCTTTTCAGCCCGATAGGACCAAATTTGGGCGGGGTAGGGAAAAATGGCTTTTTGAGATTTTAGGCGATCCAGGCGTGTGGGGTATCATTTTCCACTAAATTTTGGACGGTAAATCCAACGAGATGGGTCCAGGAACGATTGGCGCCCACCAATAGAGGTTATGGACGCTGAATCGATCGAAATGAGTCTCCTGCGCCTGGTCCGAGGAATAACCTACCCCTGAGAAAGAATTTGCAGTTTTTGTTTTGTGGGAGAAAGAGTTTGCACTATTAATAGTAAATGCGTCTTCTCTGTTTTTGCGAAATTAAGACGGCTGAGACTGTGGAATCAATCGTGTCTCAACTCCTCGAAAGACAAAGAAGCGCAAGAACGGCTGCGATTTGCAAACAATTGGAGTGCGGTTGCCCAGATTCCACGTGTCAAGATGCTAAAACTTGCAGCCAGCCAATCAGGCGAATAACGTCAGCCAAACCCGAACCCTCTTCGGACAGCAATCAGGTGAATGATCTCAGGCAATATTTAATTCATTGCTTTAGGAAAGCCATAACTAGGTTTTTCACGGCTTTTGTATTTTGTAGGTGTCTTCCACAACTGGCTCAGGAATGATAGTGGCTCGCAATATGAATCACAATGAAAGGACAGTTCCTGTACATCACATGCATTCCGCTCAGCAGCTACCTCATGTAAGTTGGCTTCATAATTGAATATTGGTGTAGTGGGCAGAATACTTAGCCTACAGATAGGAACGTGACATTACCCATATTTACTGTGACTTGCTTTGCTTATCATGGAAGCAAATGAGGTTGCCACTCTCCAGAATCGTGAGTTTATGGGGTTTATTGATCTGGAGCTTGTTGGATCAATCTACGGCTTTTCCATTTCTATTGGGTGAAAAAGTACTCTAAGCAAGGATTTAGGGCACCTCATCGCCTGTTTCGCGGCCATTGTTATTGGTTTTGATTTCATACTGGGATTGCAGCCAACAGAATAATCCACGTATCCTTAACATGTTTCTATTAATTTCATTTTGTGAGGCAAAGTTTCTTTTCAATGATGGTGCCAAGGGACAAGCTGTATTGTACTTATGAGGCAGTTCTCTTTATTCCAGGGTTCTTCATCTAGTCAAGGGAACGCTCCTTTAGTCCTCAGCCTGTCGCAATTACAGACCCCCGGCTCGTTGTTGATACTCAACTCGAATCAATCCAGTGGCTCAGGAAGCCACGTCACGTCCCTCGTCACCCAACGTCATGCTCGTAAGGAAAAACATCACGATCCCCCGATGGAGGTGAGACTTCTGGTTTTTTCTGCCTGCCGCAAATGGCGCAGTTTCAAGTACAATTGACCGATATTGCCCCCAATTGTCATCCCTTAATGGGTGAATCGAGGAGATTTCCGTCACCTGGAGGGATTTAAAAACGAAGCCTATCTTTTTATAAGTGTGTATAGTAGATTGCTGTTGTTCAGAACTTTACCTTGGAACTACCAATTCTGTTTCGACCAGATGGAGAGCTCGCACTGCCAAATTTCTCAACCGGTCGCCGCACACATGCGCGGCCCCAATATGCATCAACAATCTTCAAGCGGATCTGGCGCCGTCGGCAACAACGGCCCTTCCGACGCTGCCGCCCATGCCGAGAAAATGGAAAACGCCAAATACAAGAGGAAACAATCGTCGTCATTGAAACCCCAAATTAAGAGCTACCTCACCCCCCACCTCAAAGACATGGGAAGCTCTTCGGAATATTACGAGACCCTCGACTTGTCTCAGGAAGACATTCAACAAACGCTGTCGGCGAACATGCCGCTTTCGTGTACTCAGAACGACAGCAGGTAAGACTCGTGTCGTGATCGCTGACATTCCTGTGTGCAATGGTATGAATCACCGTACTCCCCCTTCCGCCGTCCTCCTTTCATTTACATATCTTCAATAAGGGTTAGACATTAGCGGCCCCGTCTTGATGCCTCCTTCGTGGCTGTTTGAATGTTTTCGACGTCTGAAAGATTGATCTTATCGGCTGCTTGTTTCCGGGACCCGCTGTTATCTGGAGGTGATCGGGGTGAAAGGAGGGGTGGAACAACTCATTGGATAGGTACCTACTCAGTATACTGAAAAACGGATACTGGTTTAAAAATTAATACATTTTATAAAATCGCGCAAACACTCCCGGTCCTTGTGTATACTGGACCTTGCTACTGTTCTAGTACCCATCAAACTTATAGGTTCATTCTAAACATATCAAAACATTATCCATGAATTTCAGGGATGACTCCAAAGAAACTTCTGTCCTTCCTGGCCTTGAAATTGATTTTATTGATGTCAACGCTTCGAGTCACGTCGACGACGACGTATTCGTTAATTTGGACGCTTTTGACATGTTATCTGAATTCCCTGACTTGGAAGGACTCGATCACAACCACAACGGTAGGAAATGAATTTACGATTGATTAAAAAATTCCAGATTTGATGCATTTCATCTTTAATATGTTTGGATTTCGGATTTCAGGCAATAACGTTGGCGATTCGGTGGTCAACGGAAATGAAAGTAACGGAGACGGATTAGATACAGACAAGGACAACAACTCACCCCCGAGGATGGACTATCGAGAGGGCACAGCCAATATCACGGATTATTCCCCTGAATGGGCATACACTGAGGTGACGTTTTGCTTCATTGTAAATACTATCTCGGAATGACAAAATTGTGCGCGATCACAAAACGATGCTCTTTTGACCCTTTATCGTTATTTCAAAAAACATTTTGTTATTACTTTTTTTAAATTGTTGCCCAAAAACTATCAAATTTGGAAAACTGCATTTTCCACCACCGTAATCTTCTAATTAACTGGACGTACCTGACTGCCCTTGAATCAACCCTGCGGTAACGTTATCTCGCCTGCACTTGTTTCACAGGGAGGAGTGAAGGTGCTGGTCACTGGGCCATGGTACTCTAACGCTTCACCATACACAGTTCTGTTTGACTCCTGCCCCGTGCCCACAACTCTAGTTCAGAGTGGAGTGCTTCGTTGTTATTGTCCAGGTAATGTAACTCATCATCATCGTATAATGTTCTTAAATAAAGTATGCTCTCTTCTTTTTAACTTAATTTTATCCTAATACAGCGCACGAAGCAGGAATGGTCACCCTGCAAGTGGCCTGCGAAGGGTTCGTCATTTCAAATTCCGCCATGTTCGAATACAAACGAGCACCGCCTGGTGGGAATGAGAGGGCCGTTGAAGTGGGCACTCGAGAGACCCAACCACACGACAGTCTCCTTCGGTTCACGCTCATGCAACGACTAGACGCCATTGACGGCAGATTAGACATAAAGCAAGAGCCTCAAGACTCTGTGAGTATTGCTCTGCGCTCACCATCATCATATAATATGTACCCTAGTTAGACATCAAATGTTACATTACCCATACAGGTGGACACTCCAACAATTACTGGGAGCTATGAGGACAAACTCATGAACAAAGTTCACCAATTGGCTCAAAGAAAATGGAAAAACTGCGAAATGGTGGATGCAACCAAC
The DNA here is from genome assembly GCA_019603395.1 of Cyrtorhinus lividipennis. NCBI lineage: Eukaryota > Metazoa > Arthropoda > Insecta > Hemiptera > Miridae > Cyrtorhinus > Cyrtorhinus lividipennis. Next base: position 1,926,022 of record CM034002.1, on the reverse strand, counting down.
GTGGAATGGTGTGAATCGTTCAAGGGCATGACGCTGCTGCATCTTGCGGCAGCCTTGGGATACTCCAGGTTAGTATCAACACTACTACAATGATGTTCAAAGCGTTCTCAGTGACTACTCACTATCAGGACAAACCGGATATTTTTCAGACTGGTTTGTTCGCTCATTCAATGGCGAACGGAAAGACCCTCTTCACTTCTGGAACTTGAAATCGACGGTTTGAACCAAGACGCTGATGGATTCACTCCTCTGGTATCGACGACTGAATATTTTCTCGTTGTTAACCCCAGCTAGCAATCAATATGGCACTCAGTTTTATACCTGCTACCGCTAATAACATCCAATATTCTCCGTTCTAGATGAGAGCATGCGAGAGAGGTAAGACAGAAACTTGTCAATTACTGCACGAGTGGCTTCCGGCTTCAGCTACGTTGCTAAACAATGCGAGAGAAAGCGCAGTAGACGTGGCGAAGAAAAATAATCATTTGCAGTTAGCCAGCGATCTTCACGTGCGGCTTGACCGATCAAACTATCTTCTTTCAAGTAAGATCACAATGTCATAACGAACTATAATAATAACTCAGTAGATTAATATTGTTGCACTTTGTTGTTATCAGGCATACATTGAATGTTCGGTTTTGTTGGGGTTGCAGATGACTGTGAAAGTGAAAGTGTGGAAAGGGACAGCTTAGACGGCGCTCACACCTCCCTCGAGTCCCTCAACAGTTCCCGAGATGACGGAGTCTTCCTACACCCTAATAGTTTAAATAGGTGAGAATTTGTATTGTTTCTACTGTTTCCTTATCATCTTTGAACATTTTTCGCAAATTCAGTATTAAGAAGACTGAGCTGAAAGACAAAGACCACAATTTCTTAACCACAATCTTTTAAACGTGAATTTAGCTCAATTTTTGAAAATTTACTCTTACTTGATATTCTCTTTTGATGAAATATATTGGAATAATATGAAAATAGCAGAAGAACAAGAAAATCCTTTTTATTGACAAGTTCGAACGTGGTACATCATCCTTGTGGCAATTTTACCAATAACGGAGAACAATATATTATATTATTTTTTCATATTATGAAAAACAAGGCAAACATTTCTATTCGGTTCTATTTCGAAATCCATATTTATAAAAGTCAGTAACCAGTTCTTTCCTATAACCCCACGTGGCTCTGGCATACATTATTTGGAGCCCCAATTGATCTGGGGCGTCCAGCATGCTGAGAAAACCCTTCTGAGGGATCTCGGCTCGACCAAGCCATCTAACCCTGAACTCTCTCCATATTGGGCATACCCAGACAAAATTATGGATTTCAGTTGTGTTAGGTTGACCATTTCTTCTTACATATAGTGGTTAGGGGTTTTTTTTTTTTTTTTTTTTTAAGTTGGTTTTTGGTTTTGGTGGTTTTTATCATCATTCTCATGCTTTTACTACGAAGTTTCGCCAGGGCTAGGCCTGGAATCATCAGGACATGTATTTGGCAACCGTCTCCAATTCCATTCCAATCGATTCAGCGTCCGAAATGTAGAGGAAAATGATACCCTAAACGCCTAGGTACCAGAAATCCCGAAAACACACGTTTGAAATAGGTGAATACATACCCATTATGATCCATGACCTCTTCCAGTGGACTTCAATAGTTTCGGGACCCGTCTCATTGGATTCAGCATCCAAAATTTGGTAAAAAATAATACCCCACACGCCTTGATCGACAAAAATTTCGAAGATTCTTTTTTCGAAAAACACATTTTGAACCATAACTGATTATTCAATAAATAATCAACCAAAAACAGAAAGATCAAAAAAAAAAAAAAAAAAAAAAAAAAAAAGAATCTATTCGTCAAAGAGGGTGAAATAAAATTATATAAAAATTGATGAATAATTGGACATTTCAAATTTGAAGAAACAATTAGAAATATATTTTGTCGAGGTATACTTTAGAAATAATAATTTAATTTTTTTCCATTTGCCCGCTGGTTTATGTTAAAATTAATAAATTGTTGTATTCAAACTATGATACATTTTAATAAATAGTTCTAGAGTAGTCTTCAAAATCAGAAAGGCATCCCTGAAAATCTACTCAAAGTATCCTCGTATTCATCATCCATCTTTCTATCAATTCTGTTTTTACAGATCTGACAATGGTGGAATCAACATGGAGTTACACGTAAACATCCCCCAGTGGGCTGAAACTCCTCGAGATCATAGCAGAAACTCTACGCCTAGCCCGAGTGCGTCAAGTTCTTCCATTCTATTGCAACTTATTTTCCATAGCTCTTTACACGAATCTATGCTAATAGTGGTTCGTATTTGTAACTAGGCCAATTATTATGACTTTTTCTTTAAGGTGGGCTGAACACTAAAGGACTTATAGGTAGTAGGCTAGTCAAAAGACCTTCGATCGACAGTGGTATACAACTTCAGTCATCGGTCGACAGTTTGCCATCCATTCGGATTAGCCGCAGTAGTAAACTTAGCGATGCCCCAAAATTATCTAGGTAAGCCTCTCCAGTTCGGATTTTCGCTCTTCAACGTTCATTTGAGTGTCAAACTAAACCTAATAATGTGCATGATTATTTTCTTATCTTTTTTTTTTTTAATATCGTTGACAGATTTGATCGTAGCATGTCACTGCCATTGTCCACTCATTCGCTGGATTCAGGCTACGACTCAACTTTCGAAAATCTTCACGCGTCTCCACGAAGAATGGATTTCACTTTGTGTGAGTTATATTTTTCAAAGTTTGATTGTAGCTCCTTAACCCAGTTTCATTGAACACTATATACTGGAAATATACCGAACACACTCAACAAAGTCTCGCTCATAAGGTTAGTTTGAACAGTGGAGGGGTGGGGAAGGTTGTATAGGCTGTTTGGGCTATAAATGTAGGTAACTGATCGATCTGAACATATTATTTAAAATGAAAAGACTCGACAAAATTATGGTCTTGTTAGAGCCATGATGGTCGTTCCTCGATCCAAGGTACTTATTATGAGACCCATTTTGAAAGGTGATGATATATTTCTATCGGTTTCAAATTCGAGGAAAAGCTCTCGCCGAGGTTTAGTCAAAATGTAGAAGGATAGGGGTTCGGAAGGGTACAAGAAATTGAATCACTCCAAGATGTACGACTAAATATGGGTAATGAAATATTGAAAGCTTGTTTTTGGTTGGTTATTCCTTGATTATTCCTTGAATAACCAACCTATATTTGTATGCAAAAAGTCAAATGCCCGTCCGCCTTTCGCCGTCCATGCCGACTTTGGTAGTAGACAATCTTCTAAAAATCTGAAATTTGGGTCAGGGGACCGTTCCCGGCTCTAGTTGATCCTCAAAACTTTTCAGCCCGATCGGACCAAATTTGGGAGGGGTAAGGGTAAAAACAAAAATTGTTTTTTTGAAAAATGGATTTTCGAGATTTGTGGCGATTTGGGCATTTGGGGTATTATTTTCCACTACATTTTGGAGGCTGAATTCAATGAAATGGGCCCCAGAACGATTGGGACCCACCGGAAGAAGTTATGGGTCAAAATGGATATCTATCTACCCATTTTGAATATATGTTTTTTCGAGATTTTTGGTACCTAGGCGTGTGGGGTACCATTTTCCACTAAATTTTGAACGCTGAATCCAATTAAATGGGTCCGGGAACGATTGGCACCCTCTGGATGAGATTATGGGTCAAATGGGTTCCTATCTACCCATTTCGAAAGTAGGTTTTCGAGATTTCTATTACCTTGGCGTGTGGGGTATTATTTTGGACGCCGAATCGATTGGAATTGGTCCGGGATCCACCACACCTACTGTGTCCCCCATTTTCCCTATATTGAAGAAATTAGTCTCCATGCGCCTGGTCCGAGGAATAACCAACCCATGTGAATGAATTTGCTGCGTTTTCAAATATTGCCTCAGGTCAGGTTAAAATTTGTACCCAATTTTGAGCCCATTCTCAAGCAACACCTTTACGGAACTCTTCTTCCCCCCTCCACTACACTGCCAACTCCTCCCCGTAACATATTACACAAACCTTACACCAATCAAGGTAAGTGGGACCACTTATTCGAATTGACTGCATCATATTCCACTTGCACAGAAACAAAATTAGCTTCCAATACAAATTTCGCAACTTATATAATTATACATTCCTGCTACACGACAAAAAGTAGACATAGATTTTTTTCTTTGAAACATCATCACATTTGATCATGTTTATATAATCTTAGTTGAAACATTTCCACGTAGAATCTGACCGCTTTGAAACTGTTTATTCCATATTTCAAGCTTTTTTCCGCATCCTCCTACATTTCTGTGTTCGATCATGAATGTTGAAGAAACTGTATAATTTTTATCTATCATTTTTTTTCTCGAAAATATCGTTTTTATACAGTTTTAGACATTTTGCCTTCTAAATCTTCCTATTTTAATTGTTGTGTGTGAAGCACTATTTTTGATACCGAATGTTTTTATCTTCACTGTTTATCTTCTTCATCTAGTTTCGTTATTTGATAATTTTATTACTCAACATCATTTATACGACACGATAAAAATAATCGAGGGAATAGTGTTTCACATCCAGACTAAATTAACCGAGCGAATTAAAACCAAGCACTGAAAGCGGCTCTACATTATATATTTTGTCGTTGATTGTTTTGAGAATAGCTCAAACAAAAATGAAAATTGTGCACTCATAATGGTAATCCACTCGAATAAATAAAACGCACTACTATAATTTAAAAAATGGAGTAGGTTCTACCGCTGCGAGCTGAATTTAGCATGTTAGCTCTTAGAACATTTTTGAGAGCATGGTTCATTATAGCAGGTACACAATGGTCCAGAATCTCAAAACCTTATTGAAATCCCTAACGACTCTAACGCTTCAACTTCTCTGCAAAAATGAATGGCTTATACGTTTTTGAGAGAGAAGAATCCAAATATCATAATACTATTCGGTTTAGAGCTCAAAAACGGATTACAATTATGCTATGTGAGGGATATTATGGCGAATGTTCTGTCAATATAATAGTAATTATGAATTTAAAAAAACAATCATTTTATTTGGTATCATCAATAATTAAATAACATCAAAGAACATTCATTTTAAAACTAGTAAAATTATTTGAAACTGCATTGAAAGTATTAAGTCGTTTCCTCTGGTTTAGGAAGATGAAATGCTTAGGAATATGTCAGTCGAGCCCATATAATACATTCTATTGTGAGCTTTATAATAATTATCACTGCATAACCTCCATCGTGTGAATCATATTGCAGTTCTTCCCTTTTGGATTCTGGACCATTGATTGGAAGGGGAAAATCACTTTTATGAAAATAGCTCTTGCTGCGACTGTAGTATATTGCTGATGGGCTGCTCAAAATCAACCTGCAGGCCTTGGAAAAATATAAATTTTTAAGCTTCACAAGGGTGATGCAATGTTCATTCGTTCTCATTCACGCCGTGCTTCAATGTTCATTTTAATAAACAATAACGTTCTCCGCAATATCGCATGAAAATCTGGATTTGCGAAATCTGATTTATTGAACATTTAAATACTTCTTGAAGGGGATCTGCATAAATGCTGTAAGATAGTGGCTCGTGCTTTTGTATATCTGTATAAATTAATGCACAGCGTATTAGTCGACGATCTGAAATACTCGTCGAATTTCGAGTCTGTAGTCAGTCGTGGTTATGATATTTCTCTTTGGATTTATTTCCACAAAACATCTTGGTGGGATGCCATTATGAGTGTAGGAATTAGTCTGAACGGGAGATTGACCACAGGTGAGGTGCGAAGAGACTCGACACCACCTGCTGAAAGTGAGCGGCCAACAGAAGGACAACAGCAGCAGTCAGTTGGTATGTAAATCACCTCAATTCTCCCTCGTCGTCGTAAAATAGTGTAATTGTCTGGAAATTGACAACTTTGAAGAATAGGTTTTTTGTAAATTCGGTTCATTTTTCAGTCTCGTGGTAGTTAAAGGGGTTGCACGACTCAACGGATCTTGGAGCCAATTCATCTTTGAAAAAAAGGGATTAAAAGAACACAACATTTTTATGGATCATTGTCGCGTCCCCCCAAATGCAGAAGCCCAAATTACCCTATGTTGAATTTTTGTGACTCGGTGTTGCCATTCAGCAATATTTCAATCTGAAAAGAAATGTTTACTGATGTAAAGTGTCTATTAAATGTGAACTGAACCTTCTAAGTGATGAAATCTTGCAAAGAGAAGAAGAATTCCTTGCAAGACTGCAAGAGATTGTCTTAGATGTCAGGCTTGGATTCACGCTGGTCATTGCAATGACCCCTGGATTCTCATTCTCATTCTTCTTTTTGTTCCCTAAACTTTATATATATTTACAAACATGAAATAAAAGAAACTTTGCCTTAAACAAGCCCTCGAGAGATTACAGAAGTTGGCAACAAGCTCCAAAATCGAGCAAACGACTTTCGTTGTTTCAACATACCTCTGATTCATGTTAGAACCCACTTGCAGTTCACTGTAATAGCAAACAGATCAGAAATTTTCAATAAAAACAGCTTGAGTAAATTTGTCAATAGTGGCCCAAATCTTCTTACCCAAAAAGAGAACCCCACTATACTAGAAACGAAATTTTTCTAGATTCAAATTCCTCTCAAATCCCTAAATGTAACTATTAGGTTGTTGACTGCTCGCGAGACCTCTTCTCATTCAGATGTGGTAGATAGAAGGTAATCATCACACATAGATTTTCCTTTACTGATCCAAATTTGTAGGCACAATGATTAAAGCGACAATTACTTTAGCCTACCTTATTTTTAGCATTTTTTGTTTCCTCGTCAAATTGGTTTTGCTTCACCCCATAGCCTTTTGCTCATTTTGACAGTTTGTGACCCATTTCAAATTAATTGTAGAGAGAAACTTGTTAAAGTCTTCATGGAACGTCAATAGTTGAAGCCATTTGAAATGAGAAAATTCTCTACCTCAACTTTGTACCAAATGATATAATGCCACAACAGCATTCATTTCATGTCTCATCATCGTCAGTATACTTTATTTTTCTCTTCTAAAATGCACCCTGATGTGGTTTTTTCATTTTTCCATATTCGCTGTTTTCTGGTTCTACATGATGCATTTTGCAGTAAAAAAAGAATTTTGTCAAAAATGTCCTCGTCCTATTCAGTTTTGCAGTGTTTCAAATGTAACTCTTACAGCTGAATATGAGCTTGCCTTATAAGATGCCTCGTAGATTTCGCTGATTGCCTTGGCTTTTCTGGATAGGTTGTTGTCTAAAAGACACCAATCTCAATGATTGGCTCGGGAATACTATTTACTTTGATAAAACGTGCATCGGTTGTGGTCAATCTGAAGCAAACAGTAGACAGTTTGCGTATTCAAATTTCTTCACTTGATCTGCATGTTGGAGACATTTTTCGCCTAGTGCACGCTACATTTATACTTCGTCGCAGCATAGACGATGTTGAGTTACTTGAAGATTGAAATTTTGTTCCTTCATTTTACAGGTGAGCAGGATGCCAGAGTTTTGACGTTAGCAGAACAAATAATTGCTGCTATGCCAGACAGAATAAAGGTGGGTATCTTATAATTTTAACATTTGAATTTTGGTTGGTTATTCTTTGAATAATCAACCTAAGTTTTCATGCAAAAAGTTAATCTCTCCGATTAGGCCCAAAAATTTTTTCTGTGCGTTTCAAAGTGTCTAGATCAAAAAAGTCTAATGTCCGTCCGCCATACGCCGTGCGCCGTCCACGCCGACTTTGGTAGTAGACAATTTTGTGAAAATTTGAAATTTTGGTCAGGGACTGGTTTTTGGCTTTAGTTGATCCTCGAAACTTTTCAGCCCGAGCGGACCAAATTTGGGTGGAGTAGGGGTCAAAATGTGTTTTTCGAAAAATGGATTTTCGAGATTTGTGGCAATCCAGGAATGTGGGTTATCATTTTCCACTAAATTTTAGACGTTGAATCCAATGAAATGGGTCCCAAAACGATTGGCACACACCGGAAGAAGTTGTGGGTCAAAATGGGTATCTATCTACCCATTTCGAATGTGTTTTTTCAAGATTTCTGGTATCTAGGCGTGTGGAGTATCATTTGCCTTTAAATTTTGGACGCCGAATCCAATGAGACGGGTTTTGGAACGATTAGTGCCTTCTGGATGAGGTCATGGGTCAAAATGGGTACCTATGGGTACAAAATGGGTATTTCGACTGTGTATTTTTGAGATTTCTGGTACCTAGGCGTGTGGGGTATAATTTTCCACTAAATTTTGGACTCTGAATCGATTCGTATGGGTCCTGGACCCGCTACACCCACTGTTTCCGCCATTTTCCCCATGTTGAAGAAAATGAGTCTCCATGCGACTGGTCCGAGGAATAACCAAACCCTGTGAAAGAGTTTGCAGCGTTTCAGCAAATATTTTCTTGTTGTCGAATGATTGTCATTGTTTGAACCAGAATGAGAGCGAGGGAGATTTGATGATGTTGGGCTCCGACGACATGGAAGTGATGTCATTGGGATCTCCGCTTCTCATGGACGAACCTCCGTCATCTGCGTCGTCGTGCTGTTTCGACACAAACTCAGAATTTAATTTCGATAACAATTACAGGTGAGATGTCAACAACCTTGTTTGTAGAGTGTGGTAAATAGTTGGAAATGAGCAACAATTCAACCTGCATTTCTGTTATTCCATCAAAGTAAGCAGAGAAAGTATGAAGAGGCATCTAACATCTGGCATCTGTAAAGCCAATTGATAAATCTGCTATTTCGAATTGCTGTAGTTTGCGGAGTTCCCAATTGATTGGGTTTTAGATCACTACAAAAGAGTACTCTTTTCTTAACTTATTTAATTATATTCTGATTGGCGAGGCGCATATTTATCATCTGTCTCCTCATGAATGAGAACACAAAGCGTCAAAAAAGCGTCATTGCCATCAAATATGAATGATTTCAATATTTAACAAAAATCTCGACATTACAAAGATTGAAATATTCTTCTTCTTAAAATTTATTTTAGGTATTACGACGTTGGGACGCCATGTTCAAGCTTGAGCCCGGGTAGCTGCCTTCCATCGCCGCCTTTCCCCCACCACCGCTCACCGTCCCCACCGCCAACTACAGCCGACTTCTGTGAATTCCTTTTGGCCTCAAACTCTTTGTATTTTGAAAAAGACTTTTCAAATCTAACGTTATCCGGTAAGCCCCATTACGTTTTCAGGAAGGTATTTGTGGATTGTGATTCTAATTTTGTGATTGATACTTTTGTAAGATATAGCCTACCTACCCTGTAATTGACGACAGTTATTGCGAAAATTGCTAATATTCAAAGGGATTTTGCCAAATGGAGCATTTGCCTCATATTTGATGTGTTGAGTTGAACCTGGACTTGACGCCTCTTGTTAACCCCACTTCCAATCATGGCTTGAATTTGTGAATAAAGGCTCATTTTTTTTTTTTTTTTTTTTTTTTTTTTTTTTTTTTTTTTTTGTAGATCGCGAACAACGAGAGTTATATGAGGCGGCGAAAGTTATTCAGAAAGCATACCGAAGCTACAAGGGCAGAAAGAAACTAGAAGAGGACAAGGAACGACAAGCTGCCATTTTGATTCAAAACTACTACAGGCGCTATAAGCAGGTGACTTCAGCCTCCTATGAAGTAGTTTAATTGTTCTCCTTTTCCAATGTTAATTGTGATGACTTATGGAGCAGTGACATGAACTACGCTACTGTGCGTGGGATTTACTACGATTTATTGGTTTGCTTTACTGATCAATGCGCGTTGATTTCAGTACGCTTACTTCAAGCAGATGACTCGAGCAGCAATGGTGATTCAGAACACCTACCGCTCTTATTGTGAGAATAAACGCTTCAGAAAGAACCAAGAAGTCAGGATACAAAATTGTTACAGAAACATGAGGGACCAGTCGGAAACCCCTCAGTCAGGATTGAAGTAAGATTTCACTGTAGCTGCATGATTCTATGTTTTCATCGAAAATGTCAATCTCTCCGATTTGGCCGAAATATTTGTTTCTGGGCGTTTCAAGGTGTGTCTAGATCAAAATAAGCAAATGTCCGTCCACCGTCCACGCCGATTTTGGTAGGAGAAAATGATCTAAAATCTGAAATTTGGGTCAGGGAATGGGGAATTTGGGTGAGTTAGTCCTTGTAACTTATCAGCCCTATCAGAGTAAATTGGGGCGGGGAGGATGATAGGAGTCAAAATGTGATGTTTGTGTAGACATTATAAGTGATCATTGATTTTCACGTTTTTTAATCGTTGCAATCCTCTTTCAGACGTACGTACTCGCAACGACGCCAACATCAAGCTGCGCGAAAAATCCAACAGTTTATGCGTCAATCAAAGAATAAGTAAGTATTTTAATATTGCGTTAGTGGGGGTTTCACTGAACACCTTGAAATTCCTGTAGCATGACGTTGAAAGAAATCAAGATTGGTGCTTTGCTGCGTTGCTGTGATGTTTGATTTCCGTATTAGCCAGAAGTGGCTACAAAATGTGGCGTAGCGCTGCCATAGTTGCAGTATGCCTTTGCTTTGACAATCTTTCATGTCCAAATGTTTGTGGTGTGTTTACTGAGAGGAAAGTTCAGAATGGTTAACCTGTTGGTTGATACGTGTAGCTCACATCATTTCTGAAAGCCTCTACCAGAAATGTGAGGCCAAAAGCCGATTGTTGTCATAAGTCGCCAGGAGTTCATGTGCTGGAAAGGACATGGATTTCTCCATCAAGATCTCAGATCGTTCCCTTGAAATAAATATTCTTTACCAATCAGGTTTCAAGGTAATGAACCCTTCTAGGAATGAAATAACTTACATTCAGTCCTTGATGGGGTTGCCCTGCTCTTGAATGATTGTGGAGGTGAACCTCTTCCAAAATTTTGACCCGTTATCTTCTCAATCATTCAATGTCTTTATTCTTTTCGCATTTGGGAGGTTTTTAGCAGTACTGTTCAAAAATAAAATTATTTTTAGCCAGGAAGGGGTTCCTTATAAAAGTAAAATGTTCTTGTATGGTTTCCCATTTATGATTGCATGCTGTTTGGCAAATGGTGAATATCATAAACAGATTTGTGTTGTTAATCAATCGTTATTGTTGTGTGCATGCTATTAGCTTGTGGGACATAGGGCCTGGAACAATTGTGAGTAAACTTGTGAATTAACAATTTAACTTTATAAATCGGCTTTCCTCGCTACTTTTTGACGATTTTGACCCAATTTTGTTTTCACTTTACAGATTACAGAGAGAGCGAGCCGAAAAAGAGAGGCAGGGCCTATGCATGGGGTCCCCTCCAAATTAGCAGTGCTTCCTTTTCACATTTCGAAGTAAGTGTAATTTTTAAACTAGTACCTTTACGTTACTTGTTAGCTAGGTGCTGTACTATAAAGAGAAAATGAAAAATCGTATCACTGCTTTGGTTGTACGAGCCATCCTATATCGCCAATTGTAATAAATATCAATAATCTTTCCTCCTGCTATTGCCAACTGATCCGAATACTTTATCACTGAGTCAGGGATTCTAAATTGTCTTCTTACCTAGTGTACTACACAGGTAATTTTAGGTTCTGTCAAGCGCATTTCTGCTGATGAATGTTGCTATTCTAGAACTATCAAACAGCTCAATGAGGTGTCACCTCATTGGAATGTTGATATTGATACGTTCAAAATGTAAGTCTGTATTCAAAATTTATAAGAAAAAAAAATTGCTACAACCTGAACAGCTCTTGCAATGATTCCAGCCTTAGTGCTATCTAACCCTAGAACTTCTGTTCAGCACCCTATAGCGTCTGTGTAGCTACCGCTAGATTGCAGTCATGTCGGTTTTATCGTTTATAATCAAGGTCCTGTTGAGTGTAGGCGCGCAAATCACCACGCTCACGAATCACTCCCAACCTTTTGAGTTCTCTCGAACTGAAAATAAAGAAATAACAGAACTGTAGTTCTGGAATCTCAGTCAATTTTCCCTGTAACCCTTTGTAGAGAGGAACTAAGACCAAAATCCATCAGTTTTTGACCCATAGACCTATTGGCAATATTGCTGTACAACATTAACTGAAATAGCGTTCGTTCTTGTCAGTTTTGGCTCCTTGGGACGATATGTAGAGCAAAGTCAACTTCTATGCCCAAACTGAACCGCACAAGTTGTAGTTTGATTATGACAAACCATTATGGCGTCTACACCCCCAAAGACCATCGTTGATCTTATCTTGACTATCTTTTACCCCGTCTTTATGATATTTGGCCGAATATCATAAAATTGCTATGAAGGGCTTCCAAGAGCCGGTGGCTTTAATCTTTGCCAGGTCAATTGTATTCGGATCTTGGTGTTCTGAATGGATCATCTCCCGATTGAACCTCTTTCCCTCTGCAGCCCTCTAAACGCCTTTGCTCACCCAAACTGTCATCTTGGAGAATTCCACTCTCAAGGGAAAAGAAAACCCTTCTGCTATAGGCATTCAAGCCTTTCTTGTAAAAGCCTCACTTTCCTCACCTATTTCTCTGAAAATTCACTTTTCCCATGCTTCCATGACTACCATGATTGTCTCCAATGCTCTTAAATTCAACAATTTTTGTTTTTTCTCATTTCAGCAAACAACACCAACTTTAAATCTTCATTTATATCCACACCTTATTCGAGATAATCCTGCACGCTATTCCAATTGTTGGATAGTTCGGAAATTAAAAAAAAATTGTAGAAATCACTTAATTGTTAACTAAATATTGTAATTTGAGAAGGCTGTGTAAAACAAAATTACTATTTCGTGGACGAGGTCGGTTTTGATGGGCGCATTTCTCTGAATACTTGAGGAGATATTACTATTTTTCTTTCAATCTTAGCGTTAGACATATTAACGGGTAGTTAGATTTTCAAGTAATTTTTTCCTCGCTATTTTTCGAGTAACGAGTCAGTGAGACGGATATTTCATAATAATTGAATATTCAAAATATTCTATTCAATGAAAAAGCAGTAGGTGAACCTTTTACGACAAAAGAAATTTAACGAGATTTTGAGATGAGTAACATACGCAACTATAATAAAATTCCAGTGGTTTCCGATGCCTTCATTCACCATTAGGTAACTAGTTGGCCTGTAAAATATAGGAGGCATCTTTTTTCCTTTTTTCTTTTCTTTAATTATTACGATATGAAAAAAAAAAAAATTATTCGAAACAAACCTATTGGTATTTTACGCTTGTTGCCTAATTCTCAAGCAAAATTTACTTCGTATAGTATCCATTCGATGAAGGCAGTAACAAAAAGTTTTATAATTTCATAGATTGGATTCCGTTATTGGTCAGTTGTGTTGTTTTTCATTTTCCAACTACTCGATCTGGTGGACATTTACTTAGCGTGGTTGTTATTCGAAAGATGATATTTTTCTATCGTTCTGCATTGTGATTTGTTAGAATTTGTATTTTTGTATAATCTAAGGATGTAAAGTAGCTATTTTTCCCTTGTTGAACATGAGTAGTCCTCGACCTACCCTATTTTGTTGAGTATCCTTTCATGGTGCCCCAACTTTTTGAATTATGAACATTGTTATTTTCTATTTGTACCGGATGAAACGGATTTTGTGCAGGAAAGTTGATGATACATGATGTTTTTGGTTTGGAAGTTTGAAAAGGATGATTTCGGAGAGTTGGAATGTTCACGGTTTTCATATATCCAAACTTTTGGATTCATTCTAATCGCATTCTCGGAGGTTTCTGCAGAAATGGAACGCATCTCCTGTTGTATCGATTCAACGTGAAACGTAGGTTAACTTCTGCAATGGCTCCGGTTTTTGCGTTAAAATAATTTCTTCCAATCCAAAAAAAAAAAAAAAATGCATTGTGATAAATCGATTTTGTTAAAATTGAAATTATTCCCATTTAAATTACTTCATGACGTTACATTTCATTTGCCAAGACTCTATCGTGAGACAAAAAGTGGTCAAGTACTTATCAAATTCTTTAAAAAAATGTTGATCTCAGCATTTAAAAATTTTATTCAAGCATTTATGTCCGTAGAATGTACCTGGGGACGACCCCCCTATTGATTTTATTTACATTTGAGTTGAATTAATTTGGGTTTTTCGGTTTGAAAAAAAAAAAAGAAATGCTGCCATAATTATTCGTCTGCTTGTGTAAATTGATACGGCATAGTAGGGCGATTTGGGAGAGTTGCACGCTAAACTATGGAATTTGTGGGGGCTATGGATTCGATTTACTTTGATGAGCTCTGCAAGTTCAATTGAATTATAGGTTCATTTAGGAAAAAGAAAAAATATAAGGAAGATTGAAAAACGCTGTCTTAGCCCTCTTCTGACCAATCATTCACGTGATATCATTTAAGGCGGTACATGAGACGTAGTTTCAGGGGAAAGATGAAAATCTTCATTTAATTACTGCCATAATTTGTTTGGAAGTCAGGGTGGGCAACTTATACGTTTACACTGACTCAAAACAACGTCAAACAACATTTGCGGTTGGTATGACTACTAACAAAAGACTTGTAACGTTGATAGAGGTTCCAATAACGTGAAATTCCCCGAGAGCTTAAGTGTAACTTGAGGCTTGATTCAATTTATTTCGGCATTGAATATCAACGTAACCGACGTCTTATCCATGTTCCCACAATTTCCAGAAAATTTTGAATTTCGTCTAGTTATATTTAGTGACTCGAGAGTGTTTTGCTGCAGTATTTCTGCTTATAGTTCCCTCGATGAGTTGCGGCTCAGCATTCAGTCTGGCAGTGGTCTCGGGTGTGGTAGATAAGCGTTGTAGACGGTTTATCCTGCAGTTTATCATAATCTAAGGAGGGTAGTTGAAAATTTGGTCTGAATACTATCAATCCTTATTCTCTTTTGTTCAAAGAAATACCTCAATTTGACTCCGAGTCTATAGGGAGTCTAAATTCAATCATGTACTACTTATATGGTACCTCTTAAATCCTCCATGTCGCAATGAATTGTTGGCCCCTTTCCCCTCTATGACGTCATTTATTCAATTCCATTCCAGACCTGAGGACCCTCTGACGTCAAGTAAAATTGCCCTAATTTTCTACGGCCATTCTAATTTCACAACAGTGAAACCTATTTAACATCAAACCACTCAATTTGACTACCTACCCTGAATGTTCTCCCGATCTCCCAACCCAGACCGTGCCAGCCTATCCTCAATTTAATTTTTTAAACTCAAACACCCCGCTAATACGCTCTCTTTTTCTTAGTAGGTTTCAGTGTAGCGTTGTTATTGGCTATCTGGATTTTTACGACTGAATCAGCGTCTTAATTAAAAACGAGCTGAATGAAGTTTTTGTATCTTCAAGTCCATTTTTGATAGAAATATTTACACCAAAGAAAAACAATTGATTATCAGACTCGGATCTTATCACGTACTCGAATTAGTAGAAACAGAAATAAAGGGTTTTAGCCATTATGAAAAACCGTTGAGAATTTCAAATGGTGCTATTTTGATGACATACGCCTTATAACGCAGTTGAATGAAAATTTCGTAGATTTTTCTCTCAATCACGTAATTTTTGCTAAGCGCTAGCGTAGCGGACATTTTATGGTTCTGGTTACCGACGGCCTTTACCGATTGATCACTAGGAAATAATTAAAATTATGCGAAGAATGTAAATTCGGTAAATTTGCAAGGTTTATCTCTTCTTAACATAGGCACGTTTACTGCAACACTTAAACACAGCTCAATATAGCTGATCATGAGTTTGGAAATTAGAAAAGAAAAAAAAAATGGCTCAAAAATTTTTTGGATTTTAATAATTTTGTTCTTCAATAGTTTAGGTTACTTGCTGTTTGCTACTGAGGACTTACTGAAAGCACTGATCTACTATAAACTTTTTTTAGCGGCTAGATAGAGGAAAATGAGGTCAAGTTGCGATTACTTGTTGACGTGTTTCGTTCCACCCATATTTGCTTGAGCTGTGATTTTTGTCGTACTGATAAAATTGAACTCATCACGTTCAATCGATTGTCAATCCCTTTATTCATTATGCCTATATATAAACATTTATACTATCTAAGAAAGTATGAAAAAAAGAAGATTGTAGTGCTATCTCATGAAGAAAATGGATTATTGTAAGGGTAGGTAACGTAGAGTTTCTTATTTTCTCTATCGCCTAATTTCTTTGTCTTTCTTTACTGTCGGCTTCACGTAAATTTATCCACAGCGAAAGGATCCTGTGTAGAATTTGAAATGCGCGTAGAAATGTCTCAATTTCATCAAAGAAAATTTGAAGCTTATGAAAAGCAGTCCTACTGCCATTTCACTTTTAGAAAAGACGACTTGATTTTTATAAGCAAAAATTTCAAAGTTTCGTATTTATTTTGACATTTTTCACGGAATTTAATTTTAATTTTTCTATCGACGATATTGATTTGTGGTTAGAAAAAGTGAGGTTTTAATTCCACTGAAATAAGAAGAAAACCACCTGTCATAATCAAGTAGAAAAGGTTCTCACACATTACCTATCTCTTCTTAATTGAAATAAGCACTAAAATTTTTTGAATATTTTCATTATGTACGTATTTCAATATTTATTAGAATAATAGGTAGCGTTAGGAACTATTTGTAAAATAGAACTGCCAGTTTCTCCTGCGTAATTGATAATTCAGGGTTGGTTTCGTTTTTTACTCGCAACATTTAATGCGCGGTCAACGTTCGAAGTTTTGTCAACCAAATTGAAGGCGTTGGTGTTGGCAACGTTTTTGCGTTCGATCTTTTCACATTCAACCCTTTTTCAATAGGGAATGTTGGCTTTTGTTTCGTGATATCGTGGCAGATCAACGCCCTTCAAACTTGGCAATTTACGAGAAAAAAAAAATCTGGTACCTGTAGAGTAAAAGGGCATTCAAGTTCGATCTGAAGGGGATCATTTTGATTCGATTTTGCAGGTGTCTTGCGTGTTCTGATCGCTCTGTTGACCACGAAGTGCTCTGGTCTTTAAGCAGTTAGTAGGTACAAATCAACTTGAAAGCCTTGACTCAAAATCGAGTTCACTAGTCTCATCAATACTCTTTGGCCTCGCCGTTTCCTGCTTCAATTTTTCGTTCGCTCCCGTTCAATGAAAGAAATTTCTCTTTCCCCGAATCCTAATATACGTACCGAGCTCAATCATTCTGTAGTTGTACATTTACGTAGAGTAGATGAACTGCAGAGGAAGATAGGGGAAGTACAAATTTTACCTAGGGCTTATTTAGGTAGAAAAAAAATTAATCTTTTTCTATCCTAATGACACTTTTATGCCAGGAGTAAAAACGAAATCCTTAAATTGTGATAATCATTAAATAAAATTAAAACACGCTCTAGTATTATAATAATATTCATACCGATATTGAACTTATTTTCGAAAAAAATCCGTTTTGCATTACATTTATAGTCAACGAATTTATCTAACAAATGGTGAAATTTTCAGAAACACGGAAATAACTGGCCTCTGGGTCTTTTTCACGTATCAAACCTTTTTGTCAGTCGTAAATACAATTTTCACTCATTTTCCCTCCTTTAATAATGAATATTATACCTAGCGAAAGTCGACAATTTAATTTACAGTCAATTGGTGGTTTAATACATCACTCAATTTAACTCTTTATTTAAAAAATGCGTGATTAAATGACAATTTACCGTTGATGGAGGTTTGGAGCGGTTTTGAATTAGTGGATTTGAGTTATTCGCTCATATCGTGTATATAACAACACCTTTGTTTAAAACCTCCTCGAAAGTGTTCAATTTTTAGTCCTTTCAATCCAAAGTTACCTAACGAAAAAAAACTACTTTTCCAATAATCTAAGAACAAAATTATACCGTAGGTAGTCATGTAGGATTTTCTCTTCAAGTTTTATAAAATTCGATAAACCCAGCGTACATTTTTAACCTCTATTTTCCCTGGGTCCGTTTCGTCTACCCTATAAAACACCTAGCTACTGTGATTTCTTGAAATAAATACCCTGCCTGAATTTTCATGATTTTAACATTAAAATGTACCTAATTACTCTCAAGTGATTATTATTCCCATTACGTTATCGGCCATAATGATATAAAAATGATGTTTTTGTCGAATAGTAACATTTTGATTTGACTCCCGCTCAAAGTTCAGATAGTTTATGTTTGTTGATGACGCGTTATTTTCCTCCTAATAGGTACAAGACAATCATATTTATCAAAACTTATCATTTATTGAATATGATAATTTTGCCGATTTTTTTTTCCCCAAACTCACTGTTTATCAACCACCTTATCCCACCGAGCCCATAATTGAACGACCCAGTTATAATTATTTAATCACGAAGGAATGTTAATGACACTTTGACATCACCCAATCATTTACATATAAGATGCAGAGCATGAAAAATTGAGATTGACGACAGACAATATTATACCTCTACTGATTTCTATCATCTGAAACTTATTTTTTTGCAGACCCCCTCTTTTCTTCCCTCAAACGTTTCTTTTTTCTTGGGGGTTACCCTCCAATGGGGTGTACCAACTATTTCTTTTGCTTAAAATCAAAATATTAGTTAGTTTTAAAAAATCAGGGAAAATTCTGTGGCTTCAGCGTTCAGCGTTTTTCTTCCCCACCCTCATTGAGACAACCCGGACGAGATCCACCTTAATTTCTGAGTAATCACTGGTTTCAAAAAAAAAAAATTTTTTTTTTTTGCTTAAAGTCAAAATAATAGTTTTGAAAATCAAAGAAAATTCTGTGACGTCAGTGTTCAGCGACTCCTACGTATTCTTTTCATTACCGACAAGCTATAGATGTTGGTATTCGTGAGGAGGGGGGGGGGGGTTAAGTCCACATTCTACAGGAACTCACACAGTGTTACCAACAACAGCAGAACAAAACCTGGTTACTAGAATATGGGGTTGTGGACCTGAGCTGCCAGACGTTTATTCAGGAGTAAAGTTTCCCGCCAACCTATGAACTGTAACTATTGTAATTCTTTAGTGAGAAATCTAGACGTGATAGAACAAAAATTCAAACGGATCTGAATTCAGCTCCCAAAAATCTATAAGAAACAGCAATCAATTTTGAAACAACAGAACCATGCAGGGTTGTGTTATGAACGTTTCACGTTTTCCTTTTAGAACAAGGTTAGGGAGAGGGAAGATAAAATAAATAGCCCTATAATTATTAATTCCGAGTGACTACATACATAACGTCCTATCACTCCGTGTATGAATAATTCCAATCATCTCATTTACGTCCTCGCCCCGTTATTATTTTACTAAACGCCTTTTCCCCCGAGTATTGTTCGTGGTTATATACTCTTGTATTTTTCGATTGGATGCAAAAAAAAAATAAGGTGCC
This sequence comes from Cyrtorhinus lividipennis, assembly GCA_019603395.1. Classification (NCBI taxonomy): domain Eukaryota; kingdom Metazoa; phylum Arthropoda; class Insecta; order Hemiptera; family Miridae; genus Cyrtorhinus; species Cyrtorhinus lividipennis. The sequence goes on along the minus strand of CM034002.1, from coordinate 1,906,694 downwards.
AGGTTTTTGAAAGCCGTTGGTCGTTAATGTGATTTACGTTTATAGATTCGTCAAACGGAGAGTTTTACTTCAATGTGTAAATTATATTTTAAGAATGAGAGATTGAAAAGATACACGAGAACACCAAAGGATTGAAAATCAAATCGAAGGCTTCTTTTTTTGTAATGCACGTGTTCTGTTGAAATAGTTTTTGATGTGTATGAATAATAATAATAATATTTTATCATTTTAAAACTAATTTTTATTTTACGTCAAACACAACAAAACGTTTTTTCCACCTGTTACTCTCATTTTAAGAATATTTTCTTCTGTTGACGGCATTTGAGATGTTTTTGTGACATGAATTCCCTGTATATAACCAGTGTTCGAAAGATACATTGAAGAGCTTGTTATAATAAAATTTTACGTTAAGAGAAAAAAAACTGTTGTTGAATCGTTGGACATTAATGACAGCGGATTTCTTTTGAAATTACAACATCCGCGGCCCAAAAATAAATTTGAATCTCATCCCGTACCAGCAATTTGTATTATCCCTTCCTATTCAAACCAAGTAAATAACCTCCTTTTGGGTTATCTTTCGACACTTATCGTCTCTCATAGTAATAGAACTGATTAGTTTTGCGGTGGGCATTGGTTGTTGGTTCAAAACAGAAACCAGATTATATAGATCACTTCGTATCGTTTATTTTTTGTTTTCGAGCTCAAAATTTTATTTTTTCCCCCGCATAAAATTCGTCAATTTTCGCCCCTTTTTGTCGCTTATTTGTCAATAAACTGCTAAAAATAATCAACAACACGTGCTCATTTTTCCAAAGTTGGAGGAGAAAAAAAAGAAATATTTTTAAGGTTTCATCTTTTTTCCGATGTTATGCTTAGGGCTTTACTATTTTAAAAGAAACGAATATACATTGTATTATATTGTTATTGTGGCAAGCCTTGCCTATAGATCTATTTTTCAAAGTTAGTTGGAAGTTTATACTAGTCGTTTAGACTGTACTTATTTTACACTTTACTAGGGTTTAAGGATGGTACTTCAAATTTTTAAAACAAGGCCAATGTTCTTCTCGGCCGTTAAAATCATTACTAGCTTTAAACTTTCTTTGTAGAGTTGAACATTTTTGTCATTTGACTTTGTTATCAATAATACAATTATTATTACAAAGAATCGATAATTTTTATCAATTTAATTAACCTGTTCTCACACGATGGCGTGGTTTAGCTTGGGTATTCACTGGTGAGCACCGCCTAAGGAATCAGCTTTTCGAATGCTGTTAAGGGAGGAGCAAAAACAATATATTTGAATAAATGAAGCTAATCTCGAAAAAATTATGAAACTTTAATCATCTTTGTCCTTCTACGCAATCAAGGCGTGTGGGGTATCATTTTCCACTAAACTTTGGACGCTGAATCGATTAAAATGAGTCTCCATGCTCCTGGTCCGAGGAATAACCCACCCCAACCCACCCCTGTGAAAGGATTTGCAGCGTTATTCAAAGGATTTTTTTGTATATTCATTCTGACTCTCAGTTTTAGGGTTAGCTTCGCTCATTTTTCGTGAAACGCTAATCTTTTCCCTTTGAGTTGTCCTGTCTTTTCCTTACTGTCATCGTTCCATTTCCCCATGTTCTTTTCGAGAGCAATTCTTGATGTTTGTCAATTATTGTTATTATTAATACTTTTTTTTTGAAATTTTTAGGCGCCCCCAAGACAATAATTGAAGGAACCCGATGGGTATTCCTTGTTCTGAAGGTGATAAACTCCACGGAAAGGGGCCAGGAAGGTCAAGACTCTCAATCTCAACCACTTACGCCATTGGAATTGTAGAATGAATTTGAGATGGTGTACCCCATGGATGAAATGGTGTACCCAATGACCCATGAGCTCGTAATACGCAGTAGTACAGGGTGGAACGCAAAAATTACCAAATTTTCATTTTTTGCTTATACGTAGGTATTGAAAATTGAAATATAAACGTTTTGGTCGGTTATTCCTTGAATAATCAACCTATGTTTTCATGCAAAAAGTCAATCTCTCTGATTTGGCTCAAAAATTTTTTCTGGACGTTTCAAGGTGTCTGTATCAAAAAAGTCAAAAGTCCGTCCGCCGTCCACGCCGACTTTGGTAGTAATCATTTTTCTAATAATCTGAAATTTGAAGTCCGTTCCCGGCTCAAGTTAGTCCTCGAAACTAATCAGCTCGATCAGACCAAATTTGGCCGGGGTAGAGGTCAAAATGTGTATTTCGAAAAATGGATTTTCGAGATTTTTGACGAACTAAGCGTGTGTGGTTTCACTAAATTTTGGACGCTGAATTCAATGAAATGGGTCCCAGAACGATTGGCGCCCACCGGAAGAGGTAATGGGTCAAAATGGGTATCTATCCACCCACTTTGAATATGTGTTTTCGAGATTTCTGGTACCTAGGCGTGTGTGGTTTCATTTTCCACTAAATTTTGGACGCTGAATCCAATGAGACGGGTCCCGGAACGGTTTGCGCCCGCCGGAAGAGTTTATGGATGCTGAATCGATTGAAATGAGTCCCCATGCGTCTGGTGCGAGGAATAACTAACCCTTGTGAATGAATTTGCAGCGTTTTTGAACAATTTATCTGCACATCAATACCCTAAAGATGCCATTTTCTGTTGTTAATTTATAATTTATATCTCCCCAGCACCTCAATGGGAATTTCGGCAATGTTGGCTCTGATGTTGATCTTGAGAGCTTCCAGGGGAAAATCCATCATTTAAACTGCTATGTGGACGGTTGCTCCGCCCTGCTGAAACCAGACGTCGTCCAATTATCTTTCAACTAATTCAGACAAGAAAAACTCTCGGATCGTGGCCATATAGCGCGCCAAGTTGACAAATAAGGTTCAATTATCCCATATAATGTTACCCTATCCGAGTGGAGAGGCTTCTGATTGAGCAAAAAACATCCTCGCCGATATTTTAGGTAAAATACTACGAAAGAGTTTCACATGTAAATATTTGCTGTTTTACCTCAGCTCCTTGCGTTATTCTTATGGGGAGCAGCTTTTCTGACACGACTCTTCGTTAAAGTATAGGGATATTGCCCGTTTGGGCTCTCTTCCACCCTTTTACAATTACGTAACGCATGTCAACATTATTTAATGATGCCATCGACGAGGTTGATGAAAAGTTAAGGACTGATTATGTCCCCTTGCCTTACTCCAGGCATCTACTGAGGTGGAAATACACTGGTATTCAGGGTGAGGGCTCCCATTTGTCAGATACGCTATTCAAAACCATATAAATTTGAATTTCCAATACCAACATGTAAGTACAAAATTAGGTTTGGTAATTTTTTATTAGTTTGAGTTTTTTCCATTTGTAATCTCACCTGTCTATCGCACTCCACCCCTTATGGAAGAATACAAATATCCACACAATTATGGAAAGATGAAGGCTTTTTGTCAACGGCTCGCGGACGATTCAGTAGCCATTCAAAGAGTCATCTCCTTTGCATCCTTTATGGATTTCTAATTTCATGATGCGGTGTAGATTTTAACGTGAGAAGTTATATATTGGTCGCTCAGCAGGTCCCTAGATGCTAAAGGAAGTTGATGATACCTCTCGGTGTGGTGCGGTAGGGATAACGTATATCAATGAATTTGAACTGAATCCAACGTTATATTTTTTCATAACCTACATAAAGTAAAAGATGTTAGGCATCTAGAACAAACTAAACACGGATACTACTATGCGTACAGATCAGATGCAAAAATGACACATTTCCGTCAAACTGAGAATATGGTCCCTGGGAAAAAGGTTCAAGGCTTAACATGAAAATGTTTCTAAAGCACATTATTCGAAATCGATTGCGGAGGGGGGGGTTAATGACCTAGTGACACGGTGCTTCCACCTTCGGAACGAAATTGATTTATAATTTCCTCCTCTCATCCATGATCGTTGTTTTACAGTAGTCCATAATCATTACATTCCTATAACAAGATACACCAATAAATAGATTCTTCCGATAGCTGGACGTTCAAAGGTTAAAACAATACCAATGAGTCCTTTTATCATCGCTCTGTTACATTATCACATCATTAATTTATCTACGATATCCGTTCGAAATGGCCAACAATCTTAAAAACCTCTTTAAATTAAATTTAGCACCTTATAGGGAAGACAAAACGTCGTTGAGGTGGGTTTTCAGGGTTGGAATTATGAGTGTTCCTACGGTTTAGGCCATAATACTGTTGATTAGAAGAAGAGTTGACCTTTGAATTGTGTTTCCATCTTAGATAAACTCATTAGTCTTTTCTGAAGGTTTGCTTAAATTATAGAAATGGTTCAAACGTTTTCCTACGGGTTTTTATAGCCTAATTTTGAGATTTATTCGAGATTTAGGGTTTTTATTCTCACTACGAATCCCAATGCAGTTTTTAAACTAAAAACACCTCGACAGTTCTGGTAGATTAGATGATTGTGCACTCCTAAACGTTATTATTCTACGGTTGACATAATTAATTTGGCACTTCTCGATCGTCTACGGACTTGAGAATGTACGATACATCGGTTCACCATATGGCACGTTTTCGAATGGTCATGAATAACTAGAATGGCGGTGACAAATCCTCCATCGATTCCTGTCGCTCGATTTGATATTGTGTTCAATGCTCTTCATACAAAAATGAGCCTAAAGTTGCTGGCCTCAATTTACCATCGGTAGAGCTAACACGGTCTGTTAGTCACCAATTCAGAGTAGTTCATTTCCCAATGCTAATGTTCCAACAAAACTGAAGCCTGCTTTAAGTAATTGTAATTGAGTATTTGAGATTCGTGTCAGATAGATAGAGGAATAGGGTCCAACGATAAATACTCTCCATTCATCGAGCTATTGTGTTTGTGGTTGACCAGAGCAAGTCGCTGAACCAAGGAGATATTTCACCAGTGCATTCGGCTTCAATATAAAACTTATCTTTCAGAGAAGTACTTATTTGAAAACCCTAATTTAATAAGCCTACAAGAAAGCTTTAAAATCCGAGGCCTAGCAGTTGCATTCAAAATAGTATCGTTTGATTAGTATTTGATTTAAATGTAGATTCTTAGGACCGGTTTATAACATTTCCGAATAAAGGTCCGTTAGCTAAAGAGCCGAGCTAAATGTTCTTTAACTAAATTTTATTTTAGTTAATCCAGAGCACCTTCTTAAGCGAAAGCAGCTTGAAAAGAGTGTGTTTATCATCTTCATAGACCCAACTCTCAAATTACACAAGACACGTCTATTCCAACTGATGTAGCCTTATTATTTTCCTCTTGAAACACAAAATACCCTGTTTACTACGTTCAATAATATTAAAAATATTTTTTCGTAAACGACCGAAATAATGGTGAAACTCACCAATCAATTTGTCGCGAGACATAGAAATACATTTTTATTGATTAGGTATATCAATACCAAGTGTTTCGGTTGAAAAGTAAAATAAATCTTGTATTTCTTAAATATATAAATAATCTTGGAACGTCCAATCATGAGGCCAGCTACTTTTAATGAATTTTATTCTCCATCTAAATAGGAAGCACGAATTTCGATGCATTATTGACAACGTTCTCATCGAATTTAATTTTGTTGCTGAAAGATGTTATGTAAATTACGGTAGTATTGGCCGTCTACATGTCAATACTGGTCTGAATAGTGCCACATTTTATCAGTATAGTAGATTAGACAAGCAGTGGAAGCTCGAAAATATCATTCTTTTTAAAAAGCCTTTTCAGAAATTAGAATATGAAGCGCTGGGAATTCCATGTGACGAATAATGGAAACAATTTTCAAAAAATTTTTTCTTTTAAGAGAATAATTTTGTAGTTTTAACTTGAGCTGGTAAGAATGGAAAGCCGATGGAGGATCTGTTAGTGCCTTTGAATCATTCGAACTCTGCGACGTTCGGCCCAAGCAAGCGTTGCGTCCTTAGCATCTTTGCCCTCCAGCAGGTCGACGGTCGATAGGCGGCGTAGGAACGGGGCTGGACAGGATTTTTGCCGATTGGGCTTCTGTTTGACTGGTTTAGGGCTCTCTGTGCTTGAACTACGGCGCCCCATAAAGGCCTCCTGGGCCGGTCTTGAGTCTGGCGGCAGAAAAAATTGAATATGAATTAAACGGAAGCTTCAAAGATGAAAATGTCTGTACGTTGGGGTTGGGGTAAAACAGCAAATTCCGCTTTCCAGCCTTCTTGGTTCATCCTCTTATTAGAACTTGTCCATCATCGACACATGGAAATGGTATATTGTACGATGAGGATTCTCTGCTCAACCCCAGACCCAACAATGAGGCGTTGGCGTTCTTTTCATTATCGAAAAGCAAAACTATTACGTAACAGCTCCATGGAGGTATCTATGCGCTACCTATCTAATGTCTACAAAAATTGACATTGCTTTTGGTTCAGAAAGTAATTTTCGGCATCAGATGTGCCCTCAAGCTTTCTAAAGCAATTCTAAGGCAGAAATTGAGGGAAATTCGCATCGATTTTCTAAATAATGACTGTTGCCGTGCCTGGGGCCTCTCTTCCATGCCTCTTATTATTTTATTCAAAATGTCCGTCCTTCTTCCTGGCCGCCCGTAGTTTCATGAATCCAATTGCAACAACTTCACATCTATCTCACAAAAACATGAATTCAATGGAACCTGTATTAATTCATATGTAGACTACACCAAGCGTTAGCGTATTTTTGATTGGTTATTCCTCAAATAAGCTTATGTTTTCGTGCAAAATGTCATTCTCTCCGATTCGGCTCAAAAAAATTTTCTGAGCGTTTCAAGGTGTCTAGATCAAAATAAGCAAATTTCCGTCCGCCGTCCACGCTGATTTTGGTAGTGGAAAATTATCTAAAAATATAACATTCGGGTCTGAGACCCGTTTCCGACTCTAGTTAGTCCTAAAAACTTTTCAGCCCGATCGGACCAAATTTGGGGGAGGAGGGAGAGAGTAGGGTTCAAAATTTGTACTTCGAAAAATAGATTTTCGGGTGTGGGGTATCGTTTTCCACCAAATTTTTAACGCTAATTCGATTGCAATGAGTCTCCATGCTCCTGGTCCGAGGAATAACCTACCATGTGAAAGAATTTGCAGCGCTTTTTGATTTTCCGCTGTATATTTCCACTCAAGCTCACACGATCCCATTGTAATATAATTAGTAGGTAACAATAAGTACAATAATTTTTCATTGTTATCGGTGGTTTTCTACCTTATTTAACAGCCGTTGAATAAAATCACAATATGAGCTTCAAAATTTAGAAACTATGCGAATTCCCCATTAATTGAAATAAATTTGATACGACGATGACCAAAAACCCATAATGTATCGTGATTATTGGCACTACTAAAATCCTGAAGTCCATGTCTGATTCCGTTAATTTATTTTCAGTTTCAAGTAATTGCTCCTAGATCGATGCACTCATGCGACTAAAATTCTATGACGATACAATAATATAAAAACGGCAAATACGAGTTGTAACTACCTCTACCTAATTAATTCGTGAGTTCTGGAATTGTGTCCCCAATACCGTGAGACCTCGTAGCAGTTGGCAAAAATAGAATGATTTTTGTTCGTTTTTTGACATCTCACGAGCCGTAACTTTGTCTCAACACATTATTTACCCAGTTTAAAGTCGTTAGAAAAAGTCATTGCACCTTTCTTTTTTTCTCATTGTTCTAGAAACATGTTCGTTGCGAATTCAATAAGCTTCAATTATTATGAATTATTCAATCATTATAATCAAATTGTTCTTCAAATGAACAGTAGGTGTTCAAAATTCAACGCAAAATGTACCAGAGATAGTTTTAATCACATTTTGAACGCTTCGTCCCTTAATATCCAAAAGTGTATGTGTAAGGTCTCAGAAAATTTTTGCATCAATTGTCAGGTCGAGATTCAAAAGTTTACGAGTACGAAGCAAAGTCGATAAGGTAATACATTGCTGTTTTCTTTGCTGTTGGCATATTTTTTAGTTTCTAAGCAATCAAGTTAGTCACATTTATGGTCAAATCATGTTGGCAATCATGACAAACTCAGTTTTTGACTGCTGATAGCCGCTGTGGGAAATACGTTTATCTATCTGCCCATTTTGAATGTGTTTTCGAGATTTCTGGTACCTAGGCGTGTGGGGTATCATTTTCCACTAAATTTTGGACGCTGAATCGATTGAAGTGAGTCTCCATGCTCCTGGTCCATTTCTTGTGAAATAATTCGCAGCTTTTTTTCTTTTATACATACGTATATGGGTGCGGACATAGATCCCATAATAGTATTTTTACTATCGAAATTAACATTGAAGAGGTTTTTTTTTACCGGGGATGGCGCGAGTAGCCTAGTGTTTTATCGAGTTTGTTTCAGGGGATTATCAACTTCTAAAGGGCCGCTCTGGTCTGTTTGAAGAGCTCATTCTCAGCTACTTTGCAATCAAGGGGGCCCAGTGTTTAATTATCTCTCATTGTTTGGAAAATAACATTAATTTATTTATACTGTTTAGTTTTAAGAAATGTCTCAATCTCAACAGTTCGTGAGAATGGTTAAAAAAATGACTTTTTTGTCACTCACCAGTGTTTTAATTCCTGAACACATTTTTTTATTTTTTATTTATTTTTTCATTTATTTATTTATTTGTTTATTTATACTTTTTGCAATTGGCTTTTATATCTTGAAAATAATGAATAAATGGTGATTCGTTGCCGAATATTCCCTGTAAACGCAAATGTAAACGCTAAAACGTATTTAACGCACATGAGAACCAGCTATAAAAGTGACGTTTTTCTAACGAAGGCTTTCAAGCTTACGGTCGGCGTTAGATTTATGACATGCCTTGTAAAGCGTAAGGTGTGTTGCGTGAGTTATCTGGAAAAGTATGTGAAATATGATTGAGTGCACAATCGCCAGGGAAGGAATTATGACAGATCAAGCAGAAACATTCATTCCAGAAGCTTACCTGGTTTCAAAGAGTTTTACCTTCGTGGTGACAAGCGGAGTTTTGAAAGTTTTGGAGTGAGCAGGAGCGAGAAAAAAAATTGTTGAAAAGAAAAAATAGACGAGGAAGAGAAGAGGCGACACATACCTTGCCTTACCTGGGGGCTTGAATTGAACCTGAGACTCCCTTCGCGCGTGCCTTTGCATCGTCAAGTCCGCCAGGCTCATTCGCCTGTTCAAAACTGGCTCACCGCGAGCGTTGGTTGGTGGCTACGAAAAAAGTAAAATGTCGATCATTCTTGAAAATTGTTCGAGAAAAGTTTGATTTTTTTTGTTGAACTTACAAAAAGAACTCACGGGATTGTTTTTGCGTTTTGACCTTTCGCGAAAACAGTCGGCCAGACTGACTCCGACTGAGACAACGAGAAGGACGACCATGATTTGATAAATTAGGCTGCTCGCCTTTTCTTCCTGGGCTGTTCTTTGCTCTTCGGCCGACATTTCACCGTGCTCTTCGTTCCTCCTTGTTTCTTCTTCCGAGTTCTGCCGTTTTTCTTCTTCGACTTTTTCTTGTTCTTGCTTTTCGTTCGGCTTGTCATTGATAACTTTGTCGTCTTCGTCGTCATCTTCTGTATTTTCAACGTCACGTCGGTCGTTCTTGCTTTGCGAGAACAAGATTTGAAAAATAAAATAAGATAAGTTCTAAATTATTTTCCGTTACTCACAAGCAGTACGTACGTATTTAGTATTCATCGATAGATTAAAGATAGCGTGAAGAAAATCTTGCAATAAAAGTAACCCCGATATGAGGGGGAAACCCAAAGGCGGGAAAGGGGGTGAAGGAAATCACTTCAACTTAGATTTTAAAACTGCTAGCAGTAGGTACCCACGATACTCTGCTTTCATATGGTCAAAACGCTCAAACGCACCCACTCTCGGTGGCGCGGTTATCGTTTCTTTGAACTCTGTTCAAAATTTCCGATTGTGGTTGGTTATTCCTTGAATAATCAACCTATGTTTTCATGCCTAAAGTCAATCTTTCCGATTTGGCCCTAATTTTTTTTTTCTGGGCGTTTCAAGGTGTATAGATCAAAATAAGCAAATGTCCGTCCACAATCAACGCCGATTTAGGTTGTAAAAATTTTGTAAAAACCTGAAATGTGGGTCAGAGACCCACTTTTGGCTTTAGTTGGTGATCGAAGCTTTTCAGCCCGATCGAATCAAATTTGAGGGGGGCAGGGGTCAAAATGTGTTCTTAAAAAAATGCATTTTGGAAATTTTCGGCGAACAATGTGTGTGGGGTATCATTTTCCACAAAATTTTAGACTCTGGGTCGATTGGAATGAGTCGCCATGCCCTTGCTCCGAGGAATAACCCACCCCTGTGAAAGAACTTGCAGCGTTTTTTCGAATCGTTTTGAGGCAATTTCATCGCCTAGAAGGTGATCTGCAGCGGATTTGAAATCATGAGGCGTGACTAGGAGGTTTTTGAAAATTAAAAGAAGAAAATGATGGAAAATACTTTTTATACTTTAATTCAAAGGTATGTTGAGCCAAAAAGTACCCATCACCCCCTCTAGGGTCAATGGGGCCCTACGTAGAAACTGAGACGACCCAAACAAATCACTCAAGATAGAAGCTGTTTTTTTTTGGCTTTTGCACTTGAATTCCAGTAAATATTTGACACTACTGTCTAAAAATGTATGTTGTTAGCAAGAGAGTTAAAGTTGAAGTATACCTGTCGAGCGGGGGAGTTGCGAAGCGAACTTTGGGCAGCGGGCAGAGCTCGAGGATGGCGGAAATCGGAGCGACGCATACTTTCTCCGCTGGCGACACGCGGCAGAAATCCCCGTGCGTCGAACGTTCTACATTTTTGTCGCCGTTTTTGGGGAAATAATAGTACAAGATGATCTGAGCCAAAAGGAGCACGACACCCAGTTTGAGTTTGACGCCTTGTTCCATTGACTGTTGCCGGGTTCACTGACAAGGCGTCTTGAATCGAAGGAAAAATCTGACTTTGGGAGGTTCCAACCTGCGTTTCTGGGGTAATAGTGAGCCCAGGCATTGCTCTCCCCCACCATGACCTAGTTGTATCGATCTGTGTTTTGCTCGCCACCCTGCTGCCCCTCGTTATCTCATCACTTGAACCGACTCCCAATTGTCAACGACAAATTTTGACCTTTCTGACTGTCAACTTTCGCACAACATTTCACGTCAACTAAACCACCTCTGTATTTTCAGACAAACCAACGTAAACAATCTAATTGAATGGAAAACCTCCAAGTATGATACGATAACCCTTGCTGGGTGTGCTCTCAGGAACTGGGCCGCAATCCATTGAACCTCATAGCCACAGGTGTCTTAAGCCAAGTGTGGTCATGGTCAAACCGTCTCATGGCGGGCCTGATTTCCTTCCATTGATCTGCGTGAGCGTTTCTTTGTCGAGACTTGAGTATAAAAAGCAGAATGGTTCATATGGTTCATTCGGTCGATTTAAAACCTTCTTGCCGCCCACGTCGTTTCTCGTGTGATCAATCTCCAAACACGCAATAAACCGCTGACTCTCCACCCGTTTTCTCATTTCCTGAAAAGAGGGTAACAGTCAGCCCTGGTACACTTACACGTACCTCCCAATCTTAGTTTCATTTTCATGATTTGTGCCAATTTAAACGCCTGGTAACTACTAGATAAAACCACCGATTACGAAATTCACTAACGATAGTACAGCTATAATTTTCCATGTAAAGGTTGAAGGTAAATTGCACTAAAACTTTATTCTACAATGGTGTCCCGTGCTACCAGTGGGTTTTCAATGAGTCAAGCATGCCCAAGAACACGTATAAACGTGATGAATTGCCACATGAATGATTATACGAGTGAAATGCCTGTTTATTAGTATGATAATGAAATCGACTAGGCAGCATCTGGCACGCAGCAACCTGGATGTCCTGGAAAATAGGCACCCATTTTGACCTTCTTCCCATGGGTGCCAATCGTTCCTGGACCCATTTCATTGGATTCAGCGTCCAAAATTTAGTGGAAAATGATACTCTACACGCCAATGTACCAGAAATCTCGAAAACATATTTTCAAAATGGGTGAATAGATACCCATTTTGACCCATAACTTCTTCCGGTGGGTGCTAATCGTTATTAATTTACAACAGCTACGAAATTAATACATCAATCAGGTAACGAAGCTTGGGTTTGTAGAACTTGAGCTGGGTATCTCATTTTTGTTCGAATGTACATTAATTATTGCTGAGTTTGGCCCGATCGGGACGCTACCCCTCCTTCAAGGCTCAACGGTGTTGCATGTTTAGCGTCACTGAACTCTCTTTTGACCTCTACCGACTCAACGTTGTATCACCCGCTATAAGCAAACTGATGGAACTATTAAAAATAGTTTTTGATTGGTTATTCCTTGAATAATCAACCTATGTTTTCATGCAAAATTTCAATCTCTCCTATGTGGCCCAAAATTGTTTTCAGGGCGTTTCAAAGTGTCTAGATCAAAATAGTCAAATGTCCGTTCGCCTTCCACGCCGACTTTGGTAGTAGAAACATTTCGAAAAATCTGACATTTGAGTTAGGGGTCCACTTCCGGCTGTAGTTGGTCCTCGAAACTTTTCAGCCCGATCGTACCGAATTTGGGCGGAATAGGAGTCAAAATGTGTATTTCGAAAAATGGATTTTCGAGATTTTTGGCGATCTAGGTGTGTGGGGTACTATTTTCCTCTAAATTTTGGACGCCGAATCCAATGAAATGGGTCCCAGGACGATTGTCACCCTCTGGATGAGGTTATGGGTCAAAATGGGTTCCTATCTACCCATTTCGAATGTGTGTTATCGAGAGTTCTGGTACCTAGGCGTGTGGGGTATAATTTTCCACTAAATTTTGGACGCTGAATCCAATTAAATGGGTCCCAGGACGATTGTCACCCTCTGGATGAGGTTATGGGTCAAAATGGGTTCCTATCTACCCATTTCGAATGTGTGTTATCGAGAGTTCTGGTACCTAGGCGTGTGGAGTAGCATTTTCCACTAAATTTGGGACCCTGAATCGATTGGAATGGGTGCGATACCCACCACACCCACTGTTTTTACCATTTTCCCCATGTCCGACATTTTCGGCGATTTAGGCGTATGGGGCATGGTTTCCCACTTATTTTTGGACGCTGAACCGCTTGGAATGTGTCTTCATGCGCCTGATCCGAGGAATAACCAACCCCTGTGTAAGAATTTGCAGCGTTTTTAAGGTTCTAAGGGGCGAACGTACTCATGAGAATTCGAAAGAATAAACTAAGATAACAGAAAACTTTCGATATGGTACATAATTATTCCCGGTGATTGTTGTGTACGAACCCCCAAGAGGAAAGCTCAGTTAGAGTAGATCAATCAAGGTCGTAGTTGTGGGAGGACCAGGAGGCGAAATGATCTTTTTTTGACAATAGCTCCCAGCTACGCGCTCGATGGCGACGGGTGAAATGGGTTTTCGCTTCCTCGTAGCATTTCTTTTCTTCAGTACTGTCGTGAGACTCTTTGGAATCAATTTGTCTTCATAATTATCCATTTTTTTATTTCAGTTCTTTTCTAAATTGTTATTCAATATGAGGATGAGTTGGAGGTCTCTAATCAATCGAGGACAAGACTTCAAAGGTAGCCTAAGTACTTTTCACGGTTGTCAGAAACAAAGGCCACCTCTTGACTGTTTTGTTTGTTGACAAGAGGGTGAACTCCTCACGAACGGTCAACCCGAGGAAAACTCTGCGGGGAAGAGTTGTGTCTACGAGGCGAGACACGTTACGGAAACTGAATTAATGAAATACGAAGGTACTGTAACAGTGCAAGTAGTAACAATTTTTACCGTTATCAATCGAAAATACAGGAATGCAGTTTAAAAAAAAAAACTGCAAATCCTTTCACAGGGGTTGGTTATTCCTCGGACCAGGCGGATGGAGACTCATTTCATCAATATGGGGAAAGTGGGAGGGGATAGTGGGTGCGGTGTGTTTCAGACCTATTTCTATCGATTCAGGGTCCAAAATTTAGTGGAAAATGATACCTTTACACGCCTAGGTACCAGAAATCTCGAAAATCCATTTTTCAAAATACACATTTCGACCCCTACCCCACCCAAATTTGGTCCCCTGACTTGAATTTCAGATTTTTAGAAAATTTTCTGCTACGCGTGGACGGCGGGCGGACATTTGCTTATTTTGATCTAGACACCTTGAAACGTCCAGAAAAAAAAATTTTGGGCCGAATCGGAGAGATTGAAATTTTGCATGAAAACATAGCTTGATTATTCAAGGAATTACAAACCAAAATCATATAACCTGTAAGGTTAAGAAGGAAAAGGTAAGGGAATTCTCATTGAAACAATTACGTAAGCCCATTCCACATCCAGCTTCCAAGTGTTTTGAAGATCTACTGAGTAAGAATTTAACTCTACTGATCGATGAGAACAACGTATATTCTTGTGAAGCGAAAGAAACCAGCAGAACGGAGGAGACATCACGTTGAACAGCACTGTATCATTTTTTTTTTTCTGTGACATCGTACAGTTGCTCGTCAAAGCGCTGTGCCAATTCAATTAATTTGGTCAGAGTTCTATTATACCCTGAAGAATTCAATGATAATCTAAACTGCCGACGTAAGCGACTAATGAGCTTGTTGAGACCTGATGCGGCACTGAAAGACATACGATTTTACGATGATGGTAATTTCCCCGAATATTATTGCTCTTAAGTAAGATCAACTCTTTACTCCTGTGCGTGAGGAACGATTAGGTATTATTCAAGTGTAGAGTTGTGATGGGTGCGTTTCCGCTGCTCATTTGAGGGCACCGGCGAAAGTGCCAAAACGATCAATGCTCATAATGCGTTGCTACCACACATAAATAAGTGTTTTTCCCGATAATGAGGGTTTTTGTGGTGTAATGGTTTCCTCTCTTTGACAAAGGATTTATGAAATATGGCAGGGCCGGACCCGCAAGAGCGTGGGCAGACCTCCCATCAACAAGTAGTTAGCCAGATCAATATGAGGCGGTCCCTCTGACGTCAGAGGCTCATCTTTTTTGGCCGAGAAGTTCTCGGAGGACGCCGCCAAGCAGCGCTGACGAGGGCGTGAAGTTGCTAGATGCCGCTCGAGGCCCAGGAAGGGCAGGCGGCTTGTACTGTTCAGCGTCGTCTCTTCTGACACTGAGCTCACCGTTCAACCCAAAGCAAGTTGTTGTGTTTTTCGTTCCTCACGGGGCGGTGTCCCCCGTAGAAGACACGCAGCCACCGCACCCTGCTGACTGCAGGAAGGACCAGGTAGATCACATTTCACGTTCCTTGCACAATCTGGTCGAATCGATTAATAACAACCACAACACAGATCATTACAAGCATCCGAGCTTGCCGCCCGCCCCGTAACCTACCATATGGGAACCGTTTCTCCCGCGATCATCTATCCAAACACCATAAATATTCAGAGCCATCTTGTCCAACGTCATTCAAGTCAAGCTACCCGACCATGTCGTCCACAAGCGAATGATGTCATTCGCTCAATCTCGACGCATTAGTTACGTCGTACGTTCCTGAACTTATTACTCCGCAGTTCTGATCGAGACATTTCCCTTGATCGATAATGCTGACTATTTTTAACGTAATTAGAACCCGGGATGGCCTACAAATAAAAATATCAAACTGAAACTCTCACGTTTTTGAAAAGTTGGTATGTTTACTCATTGCACGGGTATATTTATTTTTAAAAAAGTATGTATTTATTAATTTTCAGGAGTAACGGTCCTATTATAACGGACCTGATTTACTTATGTATTGACACATTTCAACCATCCACTCCGACGTTTTGCGAAAGATTTTAACAGAATTCAATTGAAGTAAATATAATACGAATACGACATTTTGTGGTTAATTCACGTGGGTACACTACAAACACAATTACTTCAACGTGCCAATATTTGGTCTCTTATGCTATAAAGTCGCTTAAACATGGATCGATAAACGATCTGGCGGTTCAACAAACTCGACCTGTTGACAATGTCTTCCCTTGATAGTACAGACAGGTTATTTTGAGCGAAAAAGTGATTTGACTAACAAAAATCTAGCAATGAACACATTCAGTCGGGGGAGGAATCCCATTACTCTTTTCAAGGGTCCAATAACCTTTGATGGCAGTTGTCTTAACCGTGCCTTTCTAAAGAAAGAAAACCTATGAATCCGAGATCCAGGTATCATTTTTGTTCTCCCATTGTTGCGATGGTCACGAAACCAAATTTATGCTCGTGGAAATTTCGTGGAGCAGACATTTTTCTTCAAAATTGTGAACAAATCTAGGGAACCTTGGACAAATATTTGTGAAAGAAATTTTGGTTTAGACTGCAATAGGGATGCTGTTATTTAGTCAGTCCCTCAATTATCGAATAATTTCGAATAGCTACCATTTTGGCTACAAGATCTTCGGATTACTGGGGTCGCTATCTCTCCACCTGCGAGAGGAACTCGACAACACATTTTTGATAGAAATTCTGGTTCATTACGTAATGGTAATCCTAGTTTTCGGTTCAGTATTACTTGAATAATCGACCTATAATCATGTCAGAGGCCAACCTCTCCGATTGGCCCCAAAACTTGACACCAAAATGTCCGCCAGCCGTCCACGCCGTTTTTGGTCGTAAAATTTCTAAAAACCTGAAATTTCGGCTCTAGTTGGTCCATAAATCCTTTCAGCCTGATCGGACTAAATTTTTGAAACCTGATTTTCGGAAATTTATGGTAACTAGGCACATGGGGTATCATTTTCGACTACATTTTGGACGCTGAATCAATTGTGATGAGTTCCCGACCAATTGATCCCCACTGAAGGAGGGTGTGGGTCAAAATGGGTACCTACCTATTTCAAAAATGGATTTTAGAGTTTACCACTAAATGATGGACGCTGAAAAGATTGGGATGAGTGCAGGACACTCTACATTCACGGTTTTCCTCTCTCTTTTGCTACAAAAAATAATCAACCATTATGGAATAATTTGCAGCGTTTTCAGCCTTGTCCTCAACTTGGAAGCATAAGGGTTCTTCTATGTACATGATGGAATGACTCAAAACTAATTAGTATACTCGTTATTGCTGGAAAATTTAATATTGTCTGAAGAAATTAGCTACAAACTAGTTCACCGCTAGGTTGTTATTTCAGAATGAAATTAAAAAGATTCAATTAAAATTTCAGACATTCATTGACATAGAGACTAGTGAGGAAAACCCGAGGGAGGAAGAAACACTATGTTTGCTCTCGTGAAGACGAGCTGTGATTAGTGTAAGCTTTGCTGTAATGAATACCCCAGTGAAGGTTTAATCATCCGTTTCTCCTCTTATCCCTCGAGGCACAGGTGTTCTCATCACGCATTCCGAGAATTCCAAAACGAGCTTCATCTGACGAGCGTAAATTAAATTATTCTTCCTGGATGAGGATTAATATT
Source organism: Cyrtorhinus lividipennis (assembly GCA_019603395.1). NCBI lineage: Eukaryota > Metazoa > Arthropoda > Insecta > Hemiptera > Miridae > Cyrtorhinus > Cyrtorhinus lividipennis. The sequence goes on along the minus strand of CM034002.1, from coordinate 1,889,291 downwards.
TACCGTTATTGATGATAATTGCCTGTACATTCGACCGCCCTTCATCACCTTCGTCTTATATCGTCAACGAAGCTCGATTGTGTCAAGCGAACAGCTTGCACGGGCGATATGTCACGCCAAGTTGGTGATAGGATTTCTGGGTTACTTCACATCATTCACCGGATGGAACGGCCGAAGTTATATTGGACTACCAAGTGGAACTAGTGTAGTTATCAGTTTGAGTAGAGAATAGTAAATGCTTGGGAGTTCTCCCATCATATTCGCCCCTCTCCATTCGTAACAAGGCAGTTATGATGGGTTAGTCCACAAGGGCGAGCGCAAGCAATAATTTACGCGAACTGTGCCAATTATCTCCTAGAATGGAGTGCGAGTCTTGTGTCAAACAACTCGTGAATTTAAAAACGCAGCAAATTCATATTCATGATTATTCCCTGGACCTGGAGCATGAGGGAAATGGGGAAAACAATGAGTGTGGAGTGCCCCGGACTCAATCCAATCGATTCATCGCTCAACATTTAGTGGAAAATGATACCCCACACGCCTAAATAGCCGAGCGTCTCAAAAATATACGCCTAGATCATCGAAAAACCATTTTTCGGAAAACACATTTTGACCCCTACCCCACTCAAATTTGGCCCGGTCGGGCTGAAAAATTTTGAGGACCAACGAGAGCCGTAAACGGGTAAACGCTGACTAATCATACTCTTCATATCTTTAGCAAATTCCCTACTATTTAAATAAAACGGTATGGACGGCTCACGGTGGACGGACATTTCTGTTTTGACCTAAACTCCTTGAAACGCTGTGAAAATTGTTTGGGGCGAATCGGAAAGGGTGACTTTCTGCATAAAAGCGTAGGTTGTTTATTGAATAACTAACCTAAAATGAAAAATCCCTAATCAATTTCACATGTAAAGTAGAAAACCGATCATTCTTTTGCCTAAATAAGGACGCTACCTGAATGAAGGGCGATGGAATTTCATTCATTCACCCCGGAGTAAATCTTTATTTTGGGTTAAATTTAAGCGAAATTACACTCGCCCACTTGTTTTCCAAATCCTACATATTCAATGTTGGCTCATTTTTAGTCAGTAAACGGCTCGATTCTCAACACATGTGTGAATTTTATATAGAAATCGAATTCTTTTTTATTGTGAGCCTTAGACCTCTCTCTCAGCTCATTGACAATGGAGATGAGCCCTGAAAGTTACACAACAAAAGGCAGTAGTGGCGCCTCAGTTCGCAACTTCCTTTTGTCTTCCTTCTAACTCCTACAGAACCTCCGGCACTCGAAGGGGTGGATGAGAGACGGATCCTAAGGGTATTTGCGGAAGTCTGTGCAGATTCTTACACTTCTCATATAACTCAACCATGAACCAGATGAATTCAGATTAAAATGTCTTACATGAATAAATTAGATAACAGGATGTCGTTAGCACATTTACTTTGACGCAATTATTAAATTTCTTTATTCAACTTTTGTTTGTTTGTATGTCTGATCAAATCTAGGAGATAATGAATTGTTAACAACCTTAGCGCACATACGTGTAACTGTTGTCACACAGGGAGGGGGGAGGCAAAAGCCACGCATCGAAAATTAACCATAGGTTCTGAAAATTGTGGTTAAAAATTGATCAAGCACAACGTTTGAGGTTGGAATAGGGGGAATAAATAAGTTAAGTAAGCATGGAGATATGGGGAGAAAACAGTGAGTGTGGAGTGTCTCAAACTCATTCCAATCGATTTAGCGCCCAATATTTAGTGGAAAATGATACCACACGCCTAGATCACCAAAAATCTCGAAAATCCATTTGTTGACATACACATTTTGGCCCCTACCCATCCCCTCCTCTCTCAAATTCGGTCCGATCGGGCTGAAGAGTTTTGAGGACCAACTAAAGCCGCCTTGACCAACATTTCAGATTTTAAGAAATTACGAAAACCAAGAAAGGCGTGGACAGCGGACGGACATTTGCTTATTTTCATCTGGACCCCCTGCAACGCCCAGACAATATTTATGGGGGAAATCAGAGAGGTTGACTTTCTGCATGAAAACATAGATTGATTGTTCAAGGAATAACCAGCCAAAAACAATGCATCTGGGCTAAGCATATGAATTTTTCTGTTTTCAATTTAGTTACATGTTACTGCAGAAAAAAATTATACGGGTTACGAAACACGATATTTCTCTTATATAAGGCTCGTATAATACAATACGGGTTTCGTTAGGCACAAAACCTTCATGGGGAGTGATGGCCAGTCTTTCCGCTTGTTATTGAAATAACGTCCGGTGTCTCGTTACTTGTTAGAACTGCCAATCTTGTTTCTGTCCCTTCGTCCCAGTAATATCGAATTTCTCCTTTCGAGCAACACTAACTTCAGTTTTGAACGTTCTGGGGTGGTTTTATTTACTGAATTTTTTTTTTTTTTTTTTAGTCTATAAGTAAAATCGTCTATTGCTGTCTCTCAAGGTGGTAAAAATTAATAAAGAAATGGCTAAAAGCTAAAACAGAAATATATAGCCTTGACTTCATTAAACAATTCCATATGTGGGGAGTGATTTGTTCCATATTATGGTTGTATGTAGCTTGTGGCCAGAAAATGGAGGAGATGCCAAAATGGCCTGGCCGGAGAAGTAAAGGCTTCTGTAGAAGTGATATACAAGGGTTGTGTTCCTAAACGGTACACGCGCATGCGCCCTTCAGCTGATGACCGCGAGTGGCACAAAGTAGAGCCCCAGTAATGTGGCCGGGGGTTTACAGGTGGAATCTTAGGCCATTGGCCCAGCAAAAACATGTAAACAAAGATGATTTTTTCACAGGTCAGAGCCTTCCTCAGCTTTGGTGGGTTTATGTCTGTATGTCTACTCGCAATTTATTTGTATACACATTACTATACCCCTAACTGTCAGGTATAGTACAGGTAAATCCAAATTTTGCACTATTGAGGGACCTATTTAGCAGAAAGTGGTCCCTCAAAGCCCTACTCTGCGCATAATTAGTGGGGAGGCTGAAGAAAAGCACAATTTTCGATTTGACAGCGCCGAGGTCCACGATTTGAAGCCTTCACAAAAGGTCTTGGAATTTTCATCTAGATACTGGGCCACATGAAGTGTACCAGCGCTTGGTCCGCCTCTCGCGCAGTCTACCGTCACGTCACCCAACCTCAATAGTACCTTGCATTCATACCATTACTGTCCTGTAATGATGGTAATTTCGAAAAATAGTGACGTGATAAATTCATCAATTCTCAATTGAATGCATTGTTCTTAACTGAATGGTGTCTACGAGGAGCAACCCGTGGAGGGATTTTTAATGCGCTCTAGCGGTTATTGAAGTAAGCTCCTGCTTTACTGGAGGCGAGTCTCGTTCCGTCAGGGGAGTTTGAAACCCATCCTTCTTGCTTTGTTTTTTTTTTTTTTTTTTTTTTTCCTCCAAAAACTATGATTAGCTAGGTATTTATTGGTCTTCAAATCAGTAAACAATTACTACTACTGGTACTTCAATGAACGGAAAAATCGTAAGAATTCAAATTACTACATACAACCTTACATTTGGCCAATATTAGGGAAAAACAAAAGAACGGCTGTTAAGTCTATCTACTTCAAAACAGAATTATTTTATAGCGGGAACTGTGGAATCCAGTGAAGAAGAAAACCGGATTGACGATTGAAAACTTTTATTACCAAATTTCTGAACGTATTTACTACTAACATAAACTTGAGGATGATTATTACGTTTACGACCAACTCTAATTGAACTACTCAAAACAAAGTTCAAGGGAAAATCCACTAGAAACAGTCTTGCCACAACAATACATGAAAACCTCCCCACTCTCAACGAATAATAATCTCGAGTAAACTGAAATTCCCTTCCTAAATTCGAATACAAACGGACAACGGCAATCATGTTGACTTTTACACTATCACAAAGTCTGCCTCTTCCTTGCCCTCCACTACTGAGTCAATGATCTTGTTATTGTGTTTAGCAAAATGGAAAAAAGTTGTGTTGTTTGTGCATAATGATACACGGGTACTCGTAGGTATATAAACCATAGAAGATATCAAAGATACCAAACAAACCCACGAACGAAGAAAAATGGAACAAAGTCACATCAACATCAACAATACTTGAAGGATGAAACAAATACAGAATGAAACGAAGGAACTTTTAAAACTATTAAAGCAAGTATTTTAATAGGAAATCCTTTATAGTTTGCAAGGGGAACTTTGTATTTGTAAATAGCGTTATCAGCTATATAAGTGACGTTATCAGTTCAATGAGAAGTAGGATTTAGTAGCTTCAATAACCGCTTGAGCGCACTGAAAATCCTCTCTCGGTTGCTGCCTTGCTGCTTGTAGACGCAAGTGAATGTTGTGTGATTGTACCTATCACACTTTTCATTGCGGCATTTTGCTACCGTTATGCAGAATAGTAGCTGGGTTGCGTTCTAAGAACCTAAGTATCACGTTAATTCCTTTATGTTACAGAGATGCGTATCGCGCTGCTTCCGTTTCTGGTGTTGGGAGTCGTGAAAAGCTCTTCTTTCGTCGACGCTTCTGGGAATGTTGGTAAGTTGTCACGCTTTTACCACCCAATCTTTATAGTACTTCGGGGTGAGAGCTCAATTCGAACGCTATGACTTTTCTCGAAGTGGTAATCCATCGAGCAGAGAGAAACGTTTGGGTTTGACTTTAGGTGAGTCGCCCCCAGTCACGAGTTCTTTCTCAAGGTCATAGAGCACTTCAATTTGGAGACAATGGAAGTACTCTAAAGGTCACTTGAGAGCTGGTCGCGTGGGCTTGACGGCTCTGCTCAGTAGGTACCCTACGTGTGACCCAGCTTTTAAAAATACACTGTTCTCTCACCCTGTTGAATCGTTCATGTGACAAAAGGTGGTTGAATTTCCGATCTTGAGTGAAAATGCTGTTCTCAGGAAGATTAATTTCCTTCGAACCTTACTACGCATGAACCACGTCGAATTTCCGCATCCTGCCGCGAATGGATTCAAATTTATTCTGGGAGCTTGACCTCTTTGCCAAGAGAATCCTATTCCTATACTGACGAAGACGTGAATAGAATCCCACGCTCTACAACCCAAGTGGAAGGTCGAGCCGCTGCTGCTGACCTTTTCATTTCGCATCTGTCCTACTCGCGAGACAGATAGCGCAAAGATAACTTTTCTTTGCTAAGAGAAAAGAGTTATGAATGCTCAGGCATTCGATGTGGAGCAAATAGCGTCGGTAGACGTCTGCTACCGAGGTTCCTAGTACTGAAGTATTCAGCCAAATATGAGAAACCAGTAGGTCTTTGACTACATGTGATTTGATTTCATCATCCCGTAAGAAGAGGCTGGTTGGATAATTGTTTATTTTTATATTTATTGTTTAAGTATTTGGTAGTAGAAAAATTCCTAAAAATCTGAAATTCGGGCCAGGGATTTGTTTCCGGCTTTTTATATTTATTGTTTATTTGGTAGTAGAAAAATTTCTAAAAATCTGAAATTCGGGCCAGGGATTTGTTTCCGGCTCTAGTTGGTCCTAGCAACTTTTCAGCCCGATCGGACCAAATTTGGGCGGCGTAGGGATCAAATTGTGTATTTCGAAAAATGGATTTTTGAGATTTTTTGCGATCTAGGCGTGTGGGGTATCGTTTTCCACTCAATTTTGGACGCTGAATCGATTGGAATGGTTCCGGGACCCCCCACACCCATTGTTTTCCCCATTTTTCCCATGTTGATGAAATGAGTCTCAATGCGCCTGGTCCGAGGAACAATCAACCCAACCCGTGTGTAAGAATTTGCAGCGTTTTCACTTTGTAAATTCGTCGGAAATTGTGTGCACAAGTCTCATGACCCTCACAATTAGTTAAATTTATTTGCGTGAAATTACACGTGGATTAGGTGGTCGAGTTTTGTAGAATTTGCCCTCACTGAAGCTGAAACGAAAAGCTCTAATCAGGTTTTCTCATAAATCATGAAATTTCTTCGGGTCCAGCAATGCCCTTTCGTCTTTGAACTCTTCGTAACTGAAAACTTGCGCAGGGGTAATGTAGCTCGAATTTCATTCCGTCAGCGCCTTGAGAGCTCACTCGGAACTAACTTGATATTCAACGCCAACGTGGGAAATTAGGCTTACATCAGAGGGCATCGTCATTATTTCGCTCGAAAGAAATTTTCCTTCAAGAACAAAGGTGAGGCGGAAATTAGGCGACACAAAGCATTAAGTGAAAATAAGGGATTTGAAGTTGACTTCAATTGAATTGAACTTGCGGGTGGTTTATACGGGCAAAATGAGGCGTTCTCAGTGTTCTGTGCGATGCCCTTAATGGTTCATTAGATGCCCCCTTAGGGTACGTAGCTAATGACCTCCAAGGTTCGTGTCTTCATTCCGTTAACAACTACGTATGTACGTGGGCAGTCCATTGAAGTAACACGAAGCCAATTTAATTAAATTTAGAACTCTACTTATTACGAAAAAATGGTGTGCTGCATGATTGTTTCGTTAACACTTGATTCGACCTCAGCACCCTGATAAATAATGGCCGCAAAATATAGATTTTGCTATACATTTTTTCGAACTTAAATAACTTAACTAGTCAGGTATACTAACTACTATAAGTACGAGATGATGGTAGGATACCCAAATTTCAGTCCCAAAACATGAGGAATTCATAGATTTAGTCGGAAACATTCCTTTACATATTGAATCCCAATCCCATTTCAAAATGGTAATTCAAAAAATAAAAATAGAAACTACATGAAAACTTACCTCAGGAATACTTCAAAATTGTCTCCCGTCCCAATCAATGTTGCGTTACTTCCTGATATCTCTATTTGGCTCTAGTTGGTCCTCGAACCTTTTCAGCCCGATCATACCGAATTCGGGAAGGATGGAGGAGGGGGGTGAAAATGTGTTTTTTGAAAAAATGGATTTTCGAGATTTTCGGCGATCTGGGCGTGTAGGGTATCATTTTCGACTAAATTTAGGACACTGAATCGATTGAAATGGGTCCGGGACCCGCTAAACCCACTGTTTTCCCCATTTTCTTCATGTTGAAGAAATTAGTCTTCATGCGCCAGATCCGAGAAATAACCAACCCTTGTGAAAGAATTTGCAGCGTTTTTTCCCTAATCTGCTTCACCACACCAACGTGCGTCCAAAGTTGTATTGATCTACTAAATCTAGAAAATTATAACGACGTCTTTCTTGAATTCAATGGAGTATGCTTGCGATTATTGTAAAACAGTGTATGCATTGAAGGAATTGTACCTTTACAGAAATAGTGTCGTTCGTAGCACACAAACTATTTTGATGATTCATGCTAAGGAACAATTTCTTCTCGTCGTTAGAATTCCGTTTTGCTCATTTACTCGCTTTATATTCATCACTGTTTGTCCTTTATGCTACGTAGTTCGACATTTAATTTATGAGGGTAAAATAGCAATTATATTCACAAATTACAAGCGAGTAAGGTTTTATCTTTCATCGTAATTACAACCAACCAATCGTGATTTGGCAAACCAATGAAGACCTGGAATAATGTTATCGAAGAGAACTTCATCACTGCTATACCGTGCGATAAATTCGAGCATGATCCTCAAGAGGTAGCAAATATGTCTGCCGGTTCGTCAATTAATGGCAAATCTGACTTGCTTCATACTGATTGTTCCACCAATTCTTCGGGGCTTCTGCGGTTGACAACAACAATGATGAAGGTTCTATGACATCGTCTTTCCAGACTACCGAAATCCTCGCTGTATCTCGTCTGTCATGAACAGGTGCGTCACTTCTCATTCTCAGTGCAGGGAGTTTTGCATCTATGACGAGAGTCAAATGGGAATAAATCTTGAAAGAACTTTCGCCCACGCAGTGAGAAAAATCAATGCTTCTCCTCCTCTCTGCGCAACCTGTGGCATCTCCCAAAGGCTTTTCTCTTCATCTCTCTCAAGGCCTTCCATTTTAAAGTATTTAAAGAGTCTCTTTAGGAAATGGGTCCTCTTTAGTAATAAATTCCGACGCACATTAATTGTTGGTGAAGCGTGAAGTGGTAAACACCCAGCGAAAATCCTTTTACTTGGAGCAGTTATGTACATATTTCGGGTACATCAAAGAACATTTTGGAGCGAATTCTATTTAGAGGGTTTAAACCAAGAGAGATTCAATATCGATGAGGGTGATAAACTTCAAGGAGGGCTTGCCCGCAGATTTCTGTCTGCTCATCGCACGTTGACAATCGAAAAAGTAACTTAGATTACCGCATGTCTATAAGTCAAGAATGCGGAAAACAAAAAGGGCGATTCACCAATAATGAAAAACGCTGCAAATTTGTACACAGGGGTAGGTTATTCCTCGGACCAGGCGCATGGAGATCCATTTCGTCAACATTGGGAAAATGGGGAGAACAGTGGGTGTGGCGGCTATCGGCCCCCTTCCAATCGATTGGGGGTCCAAAATTTAGTGAAAAATGATGCCCTGCACGCCTAGGTACCAGAACTCTCGAAAACACATTCCAAATGGGTAGATCGGTAACCATTTTGACCCATAACTTCGTCCGGTGGGTGCCAAACGTTTTGGGACCCATTTCATTGAATTCAGCGTCCAAAATTTAGTGGAAAACGGTACCTCACACGCCTAGATCGCCAAAAATCTTGAAAATCCATTTTTCGAGGTACACATTTTGACCCCTACCTATTTTGCATGAAAACAGAAGTTGATTATTCAAGGAATAACCAACCGAATGGGTATGTTTTCATGGTCGCGCATCCTAGATGTGCTTTTTGGTCATTCTGCTGTAAAACGGTTGGTACCATTGATGGCTGGCTGTTCAGAGAATATTTGTGAGTTTAGTGACTTTTGCTGGCATGTCATAACAAACCAGGGAACTGCTGATGCCGATGGTTAGTTTCAGCATTACGAGATCAAGTGAATGTTCGTAAATAATTATTCTGCTGCCAAGCTGATGGCGTTCTCCTTTGAATCGAGGTAGTTGCTTGGTATAGGATGATCATGGCAAGATGTCATGACTAGGAGACAGGTGAAGTGAGCTGGCGGGATTTTGGCAACAGATATAACAACCTCCTGGGAGAGCCAACCAACAAAACTGTTTCAAACGAGAAGTTGAAACTGAAGTTCCAATTTGGCGCAGTACCTGCTCTCGTGACGTCACCTAACTTCAATCCTTTGTGTATAATTGTCTTCGTGAAACTGACCTGCCAAAGTCATCCCCTCTAGAAGAATACAGTTTCCTACAAGATCGAATTCTCCTGCTACCAACATGGTTACGGGTTATTCGACCAAAATAACCCCATTTCCCATGACGGCAACGAGAATACATTTTCAATTGTTCGCTCTCGATCGGAAATCCTCCAATACCGTATCCACGGTTCCCATTCGCAAACCAATCTCCTGGAATAGTTCCTGTACAAAATGATCCGATACCTTTGAATGTCGCCAAATAAAAATCCTTTTTTTCTCGGGCCCGTTGCGTAACATTTCGATGAGAGAGGAGATCGGCATTGGTTCTTTGATTATGACGATATAACTTCGGTAGGAAGGGCTGTTATCGCTGAGAGTAATTTGTCAATGTTTTGTACTTCTTGTTGCGAAGTTGGAGTGAGAACTTTATCTTTTGACATCGTCGATGGGTTTATTAACGATGTTACGGCATTCCTTTCTGTTTACCTTGGTAATGCTCTGAGTGATGATTCATCTTTGAACCAATTATTTAGATAATCCATCGAGACCCTGATAAAGTACATAATATTATTGGACCAGTTCCAGTTTGCATTAGCAAAGACTATGGTGTGGTTCGCCTTGAGCACTCTGATGAAAACTGTCAGGGCCACGGTTTCTTTCGGCTTATCCATCACTTGTCTACATTCCGTACAAAGCCAGTGGGAGCGTTCAATCCAAGCCGTTTGGGCCGTCTGACTTTGAGTGGAACGTTGAGTATTCCCAACGAACCCGTTGACAGGACAAAATTGGTTGATGTACGATAAAGTGGCTAGTACTCGGCTTTACTTTTACCGTACAAATGAGTAATTTTCCGTCGGGAACTGAAACACGCGGAGCCTTTCAGGACATTTTTGACACATTGCCTCCATTCAGTTTGGGTTTGGGTTCAGGTACCCTTTTGGTTGGTTGTTCCTTGAATAATCAACCTTGGTCCTCGAAACTTTTAAGCCGATCGCCACATCGGGCCACATGGCAGGGTATGGGCAAAATGTGTATTTGAAAAAAGGAATTTAGATTTTGTCGTTAGGCTGTGGGGTTCACTCTACAAAATCGACGCTGCAATGGAATTCGGGAAGGGGCAGTGCCGGCCAGGGTAGGCTCGAGATTCTGGGTCAAATGGTGTACCCCCGGCGTTTCGACGTTGAGAAAAAGGAATTTATATTTTTGTGCTTTGTGAGTCTAAGTGCGGTGGGGTAGCATCTTCAGCGACTACAAATTGTACGAGTCAGAGGCAGGGGTGCAATGTGGGTCATGGGGGACCATAAGTCTCCGTGGAGGACGAAAAAAAAAAAAAAAAAAAAAAAGTCCCGGGAACGATTGGCACCCTCTGGATGAGGTTATGAGTCAAAATGGGTCCCCTATCCACTCATTTCGATTGTGTTTTCGAGATTTCTGGTACCTAGGCGTGTGGGGTATCATTTTCCACTAAATTTTAGATTGAATCGATTGGAATGGGTCCGGGACCCGCAACACCCTCTGTTTCCCCCATTTTTTCGTGTTGAAGAATTGAGTCTCCATGCGCCGTGGTCCGAGGAATAGCCAACCCGTGTGAAAGAATTTGCAGTGTTTTTTTCCATGGACTTGCTAGATTGTGAATTATTCAAAGCTTTTCTTAGCCTAGTTGAGTACAGACTGGCACCTACACTCAATATAGACGTAACACCACGACAACAATGTTCATCCCCTGCGGAGAATAGGCATCCAATTTGATATTGTTTGGCTTTTTTGGGGTATAAAAAGTCTCAGATCCTCTCTTACCCTCCTCGCTGTTACCTCGATTCGAAGGATAAAGCCTTAAGGGAATAACAAGGCTGAGAATGTCTCAGACGCAAATGCCTTTTGTGTTTACATAACCCACTTTGTTTCGCCACCCACGAGTTTTATCGCATTGTAAGCCATTGCGGGTCAACTACCTCTCGTGCTCGCCACGTAATGCTCACACTGTTGCATCTAAACTTCCCAAACTTTAAATTATAGCTCCTTGAAGGCGGGGGTGGGCCACGGGGTGATAACAAGGGGTCGTTGAGGAGGTGGTACTGACGTCAAACTCACCCACGCTTTCGGAAGATCAATATGCCGGTACCTACCTCTAATCTCGAAAAAAAAAAACGAAAAAAAAAGTAATCTCAGTTGACTGTAAGGACCACTTGAGCCTCTGGCACACGGCTAAAGCACCACCCTGCTGATAAAAATTGTCATCGTGCCCTCCTGTGAAATCACTCAACTCACTCAATCCATTTTACATAGGACAGAAATAAAACCTCCCCTCGGAGACAGCTATAAAAAGTATTATTACCAATTCTCTGTATAAACCTATGTAGTTTTTTTCCTTCAATCAGTCATGTACTTAATTCCTACCTCATGTAATAGGACATACATAAATATAATTAATATAAACCTGAATAAGTTTAGTTGGACAATCTTACAGTTGCAATTTTAGGGTCAAAAAGTAATTCAAACAAAAACTTTTTTTTTAGTATTTAATCTATTTGTTCAGCCTATTTTCTATTAAATTTATGTTAATCATATTCAAATCACGTATAGTTTGAGGAATAATTTATTTGGTTTGCCTTAATTGTGCGATTTGAGGTAGCTTCGAGGTTTTACAGTCGCTTCATAATTCCGTATACCAAGTTGGAGAAGGAAAACGCTGCAATTCACAGAGGTTTGTTATTCCTCGCACCGGGAGCATGGAGACTTATTTCGTCAACGTGGGGAAAATGGGGGAAACAGTGGGTGTGGTGGGTCCCGGACCCATTCTAATCGAATTAATTGCATTAATTAATTTTATTCTAAGCTTAGTGGAAAATGATACCCCGCACGCCTAGGTACCAGAAATCTCGATAACACACATTCGAAATGGGTAGATAGGTACCCATTTTGACCCATAACCTCATCCAGAGGGCGCCAATGTTTCCGGACCCATTTAATTGGATTCATCGTCCAAGATTTAGTGGAAAATGACACCCCACACGCCTAGATTGCCGCAAATCTCGAATATCCATTCCTCAAAGTAACATTTGGACCCCTACCCCGCCCTAATTTGGTCTGATCGGGCTGAAAAGTTTGAAAAGGACCAACTAGAGCCGGGAAAAAATACCTGACCAAAATTTTAAATCTTCAGAAAACTCAGGACTAACTCGGAGAACCGTAGCATTTACGTTATCCATTTTTCTTGTAAATTTAATCCTTTGGACGACCGTTACGTTTAACATGTCTTTTAGTCATTGTTAAATACATTACCTCTTGTTTATTATATTTTTATTTATAATTTTTTTTGTATGTTTTTGGCGTTTTAGAATGCAGATTTCTTGTTTCAATTTGACTATCCTAAAAATAATTTTAGTCGTGCCTATTCTCACAATATTCCATTAGTTTTCACATCTTTTGTACATTAAAAAATGACCGCGTATACTGTAAAACCCCCTTTTTCACGCCAAATTTTGTTCACCCGAAGAAACTATGGATTATTTGTGTTGAGTAACATTTCAAAAAGTAAGGAAAAACGACGTTACAATATTTATTACTCACAGTGATTTCGTGGTTATATTTATTTCTGTGGTGTAATTTTGCCAGAGAACCCGCTCCGATAGACTTTCCTCCCTGCCCTGTCCGTGTCTTTCTGGATTTACCGCGATAAGTTTTTTTCTCCTCGTCTCGCCCGAAGATAATTCTATAGTCTCGCCTGAGAACTCTCCAACCATTGCTCGAGTTGTCCAAACCACTCAGACACGTGAGAAAACGTTCTAGCCACATGCGACTTGACAGGTAGAGCTATTCCTGAGAGAAACCAAATATCGTTGAAAGCCTGGAAACGGAAGCATGAGTCTAATTCTGAAAACTAAGCTTATTCTGCTTTCCAGTTTGGTTCACCACGTGATCCTGGTTTTCCACTAACTTACCTCAGCGTGGTTACATTGAGCAATCAGGAGCTGGATTGATTCTTGTAGCTTGTTGTTTTCCTACCAACACGTTGTTGCTCATGCAAGAAGGCGATGAAGTGCTTCCACTTTTTACTGTCCTTCCATTATTTTGGTAGGAGGCGTTGAACCGATCCAGTAAAATTCCATCTGAGCATAAGGGCCAACAGTATAATGTGCGACTACTTTCTGGATAACGCATTAAGCTCACATTAAGTTCATTGGAAGCTAATTTTTGAGGGTTCTCTCCCAAGTTCTTTTGAGCGTGGTGTAGGTTAACTCAACGCATGAGCACCATAGTTGGGAGAAAAGTAATTATCCGTTTTTTGCTGTATCACAATTTGTGGTCAGACACAAGGGGGAGATCGTGGTTACAAATAGTAGGGAGAATCGACGGCTGTGGAGATTTTGCTCGGCCTATACGCCCTTCTTCTTGTTTTATGAGCGCAACATCGCTTCTATAATGGTTATGGAGATTTTATTTGTGCCCAGAGGTAAGGTATGCATCACTCAGAGCTGCCCTCATAGGTTCTTCTATCCTGTGCTTTATGTATGGAAAGTAGAGCCCCAAGAGACCCAAGGCACCAGTGTTCTATCTCTGCCGTGATCTTCCACGCCTCACGAACTCTTTTGAGCTGATTTCAAACATATACGCAGAGCTCGACTGAAAGAAAACGCTGAAAATTCTTTCACAAGGGTTGGTTATTCCTCGAACCAGGCGCATGGAGACTTACTTTTCAACATGGGGAGAATGGGGAAAACAGTGGGTGTGGGTGTATCGGATCCATTCCAATCCATTCAGAGGGAAATTATACCCCACACGAAAAATCCTGGGTACCAGAAATCTCGAAAAAAAAAAAAACATTCGAAATGGGTAGATACGCACCCATTTTGGCTCATAACCTCATCCAGAGGGCGCCAATTGTTCCCGGACCCATTTCATTGGATTCAGCGTCCAAAGTTTAGTGGAAAATGATACCCCACACGCCTAGGTGCAGCTAGAGCCGGGAACGGACCCCCGACCCAAATTTCAGATATTCAGAAAATTTTCTACTATCAAAGTCGGCATGGACGGCGTACGGCGGACGGACATTTGACTTTTTTGATCTAGACACTTTGAAACGCCCAGAATAAAGTTTTCGAACGAATCGGAAAGATTGACTTGTTGCATGAAAACATAATTAAAGATAGAAGTAAAGTAACATAAGTAAAGATAGAGCCTGACAGCTCCCAATACTATAGTTCATTACTCAGCATGATTACTCTAATGACGGCTTCTAAGCAGCAGTAACCCTACACCAAGCATCCAGCACATCCATCACTAGTAGCCTTGTAACAAGCGCTCTTGCAATATAGGCGTGGAAGAAGTGAGTTTTCGTATAAGGAGCAGTCAAAATTTCTTGGATAATTCATCAAACATCTCATGACACTAGTACAGGAAGGAAGGGACGGAGAAAAGGATCAAAATTTCCTGTAATGACGCGAACGCCTCTCCATCACTCAACCTATAAGGGGGCACAATAATCAATATTATCGTCGCAAGGTCACATTTATAACAGAGGCCAATGAAGAGAGACGGTCGGTCGCGTTCTACATTTGTCCGTCATTTGAATTTCTAGCGGCCCAATTTAGAAAGTCGAAGCGCATCATAAAAGGGATCGTGTGGTATCAATAGGATCATCAAGGAAGTTTAAGTGCCGACGGCACTTACCAAACCCTAAAATCCAATCAGCTAATTGAGAGCAAACTTTTCACACATCAGGCCAAGCAACTTTCCTCACTTGTGCACATTTTCATCCACTAAGAAACGAGTTAGAAACAAGTTGACGCTGCAGAAGAATCCTTTTTAACTGGTACTAGGGAATTCTTGAATGAAATTTCAGATTAGATAGAATATAATCATTTTAAAACTATAGTTATTTAAATTAACATTCATTATGTGTTCTGTTTCAGGTTGCTTATTCAGTGAAGAACTATGCAGGTTCGACACACAGACGTGTTACGATGGTAAGCCCCATGAATCAATCGTCAACACTTAGCAATTGGCTATTGAAGATTGAAGAGGCATTGATGGGCGATTGAAGAGGCATTTTAGTTTTCATGCAAAAAATCAGCCTTTCCGATTCGGCCCAAAAGTTTTTCTGGGCGTTTCGTGGTGTCTAGATCAAAATACGCAAAAATATCCGTCCGCCGTCCATGCCGATTTTGGTAGTAGACAATTATCTAAAAATCTATCTCCCCATTTGGTATGTGTTTTCAAGATTTCTGGTACCTAGGCGTGTGGGGTATAATTTTCCACTAAATTTTGGACGCTGAATCCAATGAAATGGGTCTCGGAACGATTGGCACCCACCGGAAGAAGTTATGGCTTGAAAAATAAATGATAATTTGTTATGAATTCTTCTTTTTCATTTGGTGAAAAAAACATAATTTCTCAGTTGAGATAGTGGTGAATGATTCCCCAAATGTATCCCGTTATGAGTAGAAAAGCACTGGGTGAGTGGGTGAGGGTTTTCAATGGAACTTTCTGGGTCTTAATTCCCAAACTTAAGTATCCCTTGGCGTCCCTTCTAACTCCGTGAATGGTGTGGAACGCTGGAGAAGCGTGAAAGCTCGCGGCCGCCTCGCTCATTTCTCTTTGGAGCAAACCACTCCCACCACATCCTTACAGCTCAGACAGGCAATTTCTCCGCATCGCGAGAACGGATGGAGAAAAAAAAGGGGGATCGTTCAAGACCATCCAGTGTAATCAACGTGTGTGGGGTTGAAAATGTCTTTGCAACGGCTCAACAAATGCGGGACATTATTGAAGAACAATGGTAGGGGATGATGGCAACACTTTTCAAACAATAATTCCATTCTACTGATCCTGGGAGAAACCCAATCAGTAAAGAAACTTACAGGTATTTGTGAGCCGGTTAATTAATTTGGGAAGGTCCAGGATAAAAAAGCTGCATCTTTCACACGGGTTGGTTATTCCTCGAACCAGGTGCATGGAGACTCATTTCTTCAACATGGGGAAAACAGTGGGTGTGGCGCGTATCGGACCCATTTCAATCGATTCAGAGGAAAATTATACCCCACACGCCTGGGTACCAGAAATCTCGAAAACACATATTCAAAATGGGTAGATAGATACCCATCTTGGCCCATAACTTCATCCGATGGGTGCCAATCGTTCTGGGACCAATTTAATTGGATTCAGCGTCCAAAATTTAGTGGAAAACGATACCCCACACGCCTAGATCGCCAAAAATCTCGAAAATCCATTATTCGAAATACACATTTTGATCCCTACCCCACCCATATTCTGTCCGATCGGGCTGAAAAGTTTTGAGGACCAACTAGAACCGGAAAAGGATCCTTGACCCATGTTCCTTGTGATGGAACACATACCTTTGTGATGGAGAGCAGATAGAGAAACACGAAAATCATTTAACAACAATTCAACATTTAAGAATATTTAACAATAATTCGAATGCTTGTATCAACAGCATGAAGCTCGATGCCGCCTAGTAGAGTAGACGTATGATTGTTCGTTATTCCACCCCGATTCTCTTGAAAAACCGTCCTGGCATTGTGTGGCATGCCTGGATGGCATTTAAACCGTTATCATTACTATTTTGTTTATTTAATCCTTTATTACAGATGGAGTCTTGGGTAAGTGCGTTCGATCCGATTATTCTGGCAAAGAAGACGAGATTTACAGGTTAGTCATCATGTCCAATGCTGTCATGCAAACAAGTTCCAACTTGAAGATAAAAATGTATGAAATTGAACGAATGCTTTCCGATGTCAAGAGATGTCTAACTGATCGTGGAAAATTTGAATTTGTTCAGGCACAATCTTCAACAAGAGGACCTGGAACAGTTGGAGTTGGAATTAGGGCGGTTGTTGGAGAATGGATACAGGTGGTCTCACCGTCACACCCAGTGTGTTCTCCAGGCCCTCCTTTTCTCCTTCCGTACCGGGTAATTCATTAAAACACCTATCTATATTTAGCCTACGTATCTAAATGATTGGAGGGGACGTGAGTCGGTTTTTTTGTTTTTTAAGTAATTGGCTTTTCGAGCAGAAAATAAGGCGCTCTGAACGAACTGTTGAATATTAATTAGTCTTATTTTCCTGGACTTTCACGTGTGTGACTTAACTTAATCAAGTACCTCATATTGGTTGGTTATTCCTTGAATAATCAACCTATGTTTTCATGCAAAAAGGCAATCTCACCGATTCGGCCCAAAAGTTTTTTCTGGACGTTTCAAGGTGTCTAGATCAAAAATAGCAATGTCCGTACGCCGTCATCGCCGACTTCGGTAGTAAAAAATTTTCTAAAAATCTAAAATTTCGGTCAGGGACTGTTTCTGGCTCTAGTTGGTCCTCGAAACTTTTCAGCTTGACCGAACCAAATTGGGGGGGAGGGTAGGGGTCAAAATGTGTTTTACGAAAAATGGATTTTCGAGATTTTCGCAATCGTGTGAGGTATCATTCTCGGCAAAATTTTGGACGCTGAATCCAATGAGACGAGTCCCGGCAAGATTGGCGCCCACCGGAAGAGGTAATGGGGTATACATTGACCTATTTTGAATGTGGGTATTTGAGGTTTCTGGTACCTAGGGGTGTCGGGTATGATTTTTTACATGGATCCGTACTTCCTTGAATAATTTTAGCGAGGTGTAATTAAGTGTTCAAATTATCATATTCCTTGTGTTTACTTGCAACACGGGCACGCATAAAAGTGCATCTACATTGGTTGGACGGTGTCGTTATCCGTCTAGAAAATAATATATAAATGAAATTAACGTCCAAGATTTAGCGGAAAATGATACCCCACACGCCTAGGTTCCAGAAATCTCAAATCACATATTCAAAATGGGTAATATATACCCAATTTGACCCATAACTTCATCCAGAGGGTACCGATCGTTTAGGGACCCATTTCATTGGATTCACCGTCCAAAATTTAGTGGAAAATGATACCCCACTCGCCTAAATCGCCCAAAATCTCGAAAATCCATTTTTCAAAAAACACATTTTGACCCCTACCCCGCCCAAATTTGGTCCGATCGGGCTGAAAAGCTTGGAGGACCGTCCTAGGCCGGGAACAGACCCCTGATCCAAATTTCAGATTTTTAGAAAATTTTCTACTACCAAAAACGGCGTGGACGGCGGACGGCGTACGGCGTACGGCGGACGGACATTGACCTTTTTTGATCAGGACATCATGAAACGTCCAGAAAAAAATTTTGAGCCGAATCGGAGAGGTTGACCATTTGCATGAAAACATAGGTTGAAAACGAGGACGTAACCAATAAACGAATATGGTTAGAGGGGATGAAGCTGCACGCTTCCCTTGCTTTTAATTATTCATTGAAAGTCCCGAGAAGTTGAAAGGGAAATAATAAATAACCATATTCTACCCCTTCGATTTTTTTTTTTTTTTCTCTAGAACTTTCCTGGGTTTGACAGTTCTTATTTTCCTACATTTTCACGTATATGATTTAGGGGTTTATTTCCGCTTGGTAAAGTTTACAAAGGTATTAGATCAATTATGATGTAATCCCACTGGGTTCTGCGTCGGGTAATCCGTCAAAAGCGCCTGAGTTTGACGTTAAGGGGATACCGGACTAATCCCATTTCCAATTAGTTCGGGAGATATGTATTGTCTCGGACTGTCAATCGTTCTGAAGGAATCCATTGGGAATTAGTTGAATAGGATTGGCTTTGAGGTAGAAGATGTACTCCATGTTGAGCTTGAAGTGGCTCTCAATTCGTCAACAGAGAAGAATTGAACACTGGTTCAACATGTGACACAACATCAAAGATGATCAATCAAATTGAGACGAGGATCAGATTCTGGCCACTGACTCCTTTGATATAATTGTATCATTAGACCAGTCTGTTACACAACTTTTAATCAAAATTTGACTTTATTTTCGAAGGTTTCCTTCTGTTTTGTTTTCAGATCTGCATTCGACAGGATTCTCTGTGATAGATTGAAAGAGAAAAACCTCGAAAGTGCCCTGAATTCTGGTGACGTCGATGATGACTACATTAACGTAAGTGATACATTTCCCACGTGTATAACTTGGGATGAAAGATTCAATCTATTCCAAACCCCGACTCAATCTAGAGTTATATTGATTTTATGTACTCTCGAATGATACTGTGAACAAACTGATGAAGGTCTCCGCAACTCTCAACAGTTCTCAACTCTTATAATTGGTTGAACAAGTTCTGCACTAGCGGAAGTTTCAAGGTTCCATCACTCTAACTCCCAGAATGGACCTAATTACAGTAGCATACTGAGAGTCGACTAACGGTGGACAAATGAGATTTCACTCGATTGAAAGTGACGATGAGCGTATTTCGCGGGAACACTTCAAACTCAATTTCCAATCATTTCCTCTGGTATGAGGTTTCATTTTGTGTTGGAAATGTTTACGTTCCGAGAGAGTGAAACAAATACGCTGCAAATTTTTCCACACGGGTTGGTTATTCCTCGGACCAAGCGCATGGAGACTGATTTCTTCAACATGGGGTATGGCGGGTCCCGGACCCATCCAATCGATTCAGCGTTCCAAAATTTGGTGGAAATGATACCCCACGCGTCTAGGGTACCAGATATCTCGATAACACACATTCCAAATGGGTAAACAGGTATCCATATTGAACCATAACTTCTTCCGGTGGGTGCCAATATTGTTCCGAGGCCCATTTCATTGGATTCAGCGTCCAAAATTTGGTGGAAAATGATACCCCACGCGCCTAGGTACCAGAAATATTGAAAACCCATTTTTTGAAAACATTTTGACCCCGACCCCGCCCAAATTTGGTCCGATCGGGCTGAATAGTTTTGAGGACGAACTAGAGCCGGGAACAGACCCCTGACCTAAATTTCAGATTCATGAAAATTCAAGAGATAACCAACCAAAATCAAAAATTGAATCATTTTAACATGCTAAAGGAAGGATTTTGAAGAGGTTTGAGGGGAAATGTTTGGTTCGGGTCCAAAGTTTGAGAACCACGGCCTTTGTTTTGGTCTGAAGAACCGTGTAAATTCATGTGACTCGTCATTCAACTTCCTTTTGCAGATTGATCCAGGGAGCTTAGCTTACATTAAATATGGCCCAAACGACAACGAGCCTCCTTCGTCATCAGACTTTGCTCGTGTCATCTACTATTCGTCAAAAGACAGGAATCCCGATGATAGAGGCAAGTAGCTTAAATAGGAATTTGCTTCTCCTATCCTGGATATTTGTGCTCATTTGAGACAATAAAACAGACGTGTTGCTCCCTTACGCAGTGTACGGGGTCGAAGAAGAAGACGAATACGATGACGATCCATACACTTTGGTTCGACGGTCTGTTCCTGACTCGTGGGAGTCGGATCATTTCTCCACCCTATACAACACCCCAGAACACTTCAGATCCGGTTTCGAATTGAAAGATTTACCAGGTAAGGCTCTTTTCGTTGTTTAACTCAACCAGACAGGAAAATGGCGAAGACAAGTTTTTAAATGTTACCGAACTCTGTGCGTCGTTTGACTCTTCATTAAAATTCACAGGCACATTGCATAGGTACCTATATTATTGATAATTTTCAGACGACGTCGGATTTGATTTGCCCCCCGCATCTTTTCGGAGTTTCAACTACGAAGACGATTGGGATACAGTTCCTGACAATCCTAACGAGGAGCCGCTGTATTTCCTATCGGGTTCTGAGCCTGCCAATGCTCGTGAGTACAGCCACAAGATGGCTATGACTTCCATAGAGTAGTCATTCGTGAATAGGTATGAGTTGGGTTTAGCTTTAATAGTAAAGTTTTGTTATTTGTCGTAGCTCGAGTGCTAATCGACCAACCAAGCAGCAACATCGATGAGGGCTACACAGAAGGGGGAGTTGTATCTCTCCCCAACGATCAAGGTTCTTTTATATTTTCCTCAACTGCATGGTGCATTACAGGTAGGATGGAGGGGGGTTGTATAGTGCGATTTATCTTGGCAAAATGTTTCAGATTATGAAGAAATGCAGGACGACTGGTTAGAAAGTCTGGGTTTCAAGAGGAGAGAGCGTTTAGACGTCAAGAAACCAGGACCACCGTTTGATTCAGCTTTGCTGGTAAGTTTCCTGTCTGCATACGTGCAGTTTGATCAAGTCCCTTGAATCAAAATGATGGATTCCTCGGGTAAATGACTATGCATAAGTATTATGCTGCTTCACAGATTACATAAATCGATTTTTCTAATTCCAGAAGAAACTTACCACTGTGACTCCAGAACACAATAAAACGACGAAAAAAGGTATGTGAACAAAATTGGAAATTCCCAAAACATGGCTAGGGAGATCCCGAGATTTAGCGTCTGTATTTGGTGAAGAGACTCGTGTTTCTAATTTATTCACTTTCAGTAGGACAAAAGGAAGATGTATCCAGTGCACTTCTCGTTCAACCAGTCAAGGTACTTGCATACCATCTTTCATTTATCCAGAAACTGTAATTTATAACACATTCAGTGTCTTGATTCAATTTTCACGTTTCAGCATTGGTTCGCCCCTAAATCTAGATCGGTCAAAGAACCAGAGGAAGACGAGATGGCGGACAACAGCCAATATGAAGTCATTGATACCACCTATGCCTACATCAAATTCACTAACGAGTAAGATTCTAGTTGATGTAATTCGTTAACTTTTTTAAAATAATTTTTTATAATACCCCTCATTACCGTAAACTCGTCTATTTAGTCAAAATTTGTCTACTTGTGAGTTCGAATTTATTTAATACATCAATAACGACTGCTCTCATTTGTAAAAACAGCATCAAAACCTGGAGGGAAGGACGAGCAATTGTTGACAAGGTAGCCGAAATTTTGAAAATCCCGAAAGATTTATTCATCAAAGAGAGGTATTTGAGTCAATTTTACCAACCGTCTAGTTCTAAAAATTAATTTTCTTTGGGCTGAGTGATTAATGTACTTTTCTATCTCAGGGTTGATCGAAATGAAGTCACGTTCAAAGTAAAGGAGCCTAATGCTTTTGGGCTCAACGGTACTGAGGTGGCGAGGAAAATTGGTGAGTTGAGAGAGGGATTCATGGAGACATTTGATAGATATGGCGATGCTAATATTTTAGCTTGAATTTCAGAAAAAATCAAGGATGAACTTGGAAGGACGACAGGAGTAGTGGTCACGAGCACCGGCATTGGAGATAAGGTAACTTTTACTTTGTTGACTTCTGTTTATGCATGGCCTTCACCTCTGGGCTGCGGTTTTGAGTCTGACTTTGATAGGAATTGGCGAAAATCATTCGAAATCTATTCCCGCCTATATTTCACTTTCCGCAGAGCAAACTCCCATCAGCTGAACGCTTGGACGCCCGTCCTGATCATGAAGTTTACGTCGTCACAGTCATCGTCTGCGGAGTCCTTGCGGCTCTCGTCCTTTCTGCCAGTGTTCTGTACTTGACTCGTCGCCACGGCTACAAACTCGCCAATATGACGGCTGGCGACGCTGAATCCAGCAAGCTATACCAGGTTAGGAAATGGAGACTGGTCGTTTTATAAGGAATGATTGTATTTTCGCATGTTTCAATGTGGAGACTGATCATGTTCCTACATGATGAATCACGTAAACACACACAACATAAAAATCACAGGGATAAAAGTTTCGTATATAGAGAAGATTGAAAACTACTGTCGTATTCTGATTAAACAAATCCATGATAAACATGTCGCCCACATAATCTCCATTTCTTGCTTTTCCTTCTTTCCCAATTTTTCAATAATTATACACAAAACTTGAACATAATATTGAAAAAAAAAGTGTCTGAGGGAACATTTCCAACCACTTGGTTTACAGAACCGTCCTTTCTTCTGACAGGATCTCTGCAGAGCTCGAATGTCTTCTAAGAACACAACACCCGCGGGTCAGAGTGGCGACTCAAACCCCGCTCCAGCTCAGAGAATCGCCAGTTTGTCGAAGGAAAGTGACAAGGACAGCCCGTCCTCAAGATCCAGCACGTCTTCATGGTAAGGATTCCGGACGTACTTCTAGTTTTGTAGTGTGTCTGCCTCAAATTTTACCTAGTAATTTTCAATAAGAAGAGGTTTTCGACTACGATATTTGTCTGTTTTGGGACTACTTGTAAACAGTTCTACAGATTTGAATTGTGAGTTGATCAAGCTCTGCAACACATTTAAATGTAGACTATTTATATGAGGTTACTGCGCGCGATGCACAACCATGCGCAATTACCTCACTAAAGCTGGAGAAAGGTACCCATTGTAGTAGGTTCTTCCTTAATCAACCCAAACACCGGAATAAAAGGAGCCAACTCTCACTGCGGGATTTAAAGCCAAATAGCGCTTCCTTCCATTACGTTGAATCTTCTATTGAGTCTTCGAAATCTCATCTGACGAAACTATAGGTAGTGAAACAAACAAAATGCGAATAGTGATTTGATAATTTTTATTCAAAATCAAATATGTTAGCCTGCAAGCTCAAAACTGAGTACCAAGTTTGCTTCCACCTTCCTTCAACGTTTTCGCCCCTATCATTCCAGACAAACAGATCGTCAGCCCTTCCTTGAGCTTGTAACAGTACCCCATGCCGAATTCAGCTTCGTTATTAACCTTGAAACGAAGAGTCGTATCAGAACTAAGTTGATATTTGCATCCGAGGCCAAAATCACAAGTGTTTGATTCGACGGACCAGGCAATGATAACTGCCATTTCTAAATTGTCGTTGAGCTTGTGATAAACGGATCCTGACAAGGTTTCTCCGTTGGACACTGAAGTGCTCAAGATGAAGTCTCTTGTAATAAATCCCATTGAGAATTTGTTCTCTAGGAGTTGAACGGAAACGTCGTGGTTTGCCAAGATTTTGGCTCCACCTCCGAGAAGCCAACCACCGTAGCCCAGGACAGCTGCAGCGTTCACTACGGGCCCTCCCCCTTGGAAAATGCTCTCCAAATTTACCGCCAAAATTGAGTTTTTGAAGTCGTTTTTGAGTTTGAACCGCTTCTCGCTGTATTCCTTTTCGTCGCTCGATGTATTTCTGGACTGTGATATCACTCGAGGGATCATTGACATTTCTGCGACTATTTTTACCCCTTCACAAAAGTCTGAAAAAGCCGTCTCGATTGACAATTCATGATCCGTGTTCCATTTTTCGGCAAAAGCCACACCGTACTCCTGGAACTTGTACTTTGTTTCCAACGATCCGAATACGTTTTTGTTCTCCAAATTTTGCACTCCTCCGAATTCGAATTCCACTCCGGTGACAGTTTTGGTTTTCACGTCCAACTTGAGCAGATTAAAATGATAGCCTTTGTTGAGGACATCTCTCGCGTTCTTACCGATATCGGCGTAAAAAGGAGGTGGCACCATTTCAGAAAACCTTAATTCAGGTCTGAATCATTCCTACAAGTTGTCTTCCATCTATTCCTAAATCGTTTGTGATTATCTCAACAGCCGCATTGTTTTACAAGCATATTATTGCTAAGTGATGTCACCAAGGTAATAAAATGCGTAACATTCCTCATAAAGTTGTGAAAACTGCCTCAACCTAGGGGGATTAGGTTGCCAACCTGGTTCGAATGTTTTCAGTTTTGAATGCAATTTTTTCTAGGTCAGTGAAGATTGTATGCTAATCATCGAATAAAGATCTCTTGCAACTTGTATGAATTCATGAACAGTACGTAGACCATCACGTGTTTCCAGTTTAGAGTGAGTAAAAAATTGTAGATTAATCATTATTCTGACCTTACAAGGCTGTTAACCAAAGGCAATGTGGGAAAATATGTTCTGTAGAAGAAAAACGACAGTTGACAGTGACAGTTTTATTCATCTCTCTCGATGTAAATTGGGTCGTCAAGCTGTCAGTTCCAGGCATAAGCCAACACTGCTTTCTCTGAACATTTTTGGACTGTATCCGGGCAACATGGCTGACAAATGGATGGTGACACCTTCGGACAACTTCTGGGTGTAGCCGAGTCCGATAACGACTTGCCGCGTCACTTTGACTCTGAGAGCAGCGTCGTCATCGAACTTGAATTTACACGCTGCTGCGAGCTCTTCCTGTCCTCCGTCAGCTGACCAAGAGCCAATGAAACCGCTCTCCAGCCACCAATCGGATCTGTGGAATACCGAGCCGGTGAACACGTTTAGATTGGCCAATGTGAGCGTAGCGATAAAGTCGGCCACTTCAACCTGAACGCCGATTTCGTGATTCGGCGTTTGGATTTGATTGACGTTGAGGGATGCAGAGGCGCCAACAGAAGCGGAAATGTCCTGAAGATCGTAACCAAGGGCGATCGCACCTCTGATCATCGGGTCCATCCTCGATTTCAGCTCACCTTCAATATTAGCAGCAACGAGCCCGCGCTTGTAGTGGAATTTCAACCTGGAACAACAATACATTTTTCTATGGGTCCAAATTTCGAATTTACCTTCCTCCCCGCGGCCATGGTTCCGTATATAATTCTTCTTCATCTCCTCTTCAGATGGCTATTTTTATTTATTATGACATTTATAACCAACCTGTTTTCGTGCCAAAAGTCAACCTCTTCAATTGGCCTCAAAATTTGACTTGGCGTTTCATGACGTCTAGGTCTTGATATTCCTAGTAGAAAATTGTCTGGAAACTAATCTGAAATTTTGATTTGGGAACCTCCTTTCAGCTCCAGTTGGTCCTGGGTTTCATCCCAATTTCAGAGAGGGTATAGGCAAAAATGTTTTTTGAAACTCGAATTTCGAGAAATTTTGGGAATTATGCATATTGGGGATCATCCATTAAATTTTAAACGCTGAATCCATTGAGATGAATGTCCAACTGATTGCCAACAGGAGGGAGATATGGGTCAAAATGAGTGCCTACTTACCTATTGAATTGAGTCCTGGACACTCCACGCTCACAGTTTTGCCCTTACTCTTGCTCTAAGGAATAATAAACTGTTATGTGGAAGACTTTGCAGCGTTTTTTAATGGATTTTTACTTCTGGATTCAACAAGACCACCTTATACGATCTTCTAAATAATGGTAGATGAGTCAACTCAATAGAATGGATATTTTTGGTGATGAAAACCGAAGGTCATACAGTAGAAGACCTCTAGCCGAGAACCGCGTGTATAGGTTGCGCCTAAATATCGAGAGGCAACGCCTTACTTCAACGCGAGTCAGTATTGCAGAATAGCGAAGCTCCACAAGTAAGGCGCACGAGGGCCTCAAATCATTCAATATGACTATAATGCCCACTCAAGCGGTTATTTGTTCTCCTAAAAGCAAAATTACCGGAAAATTTTATCGATGATGTTTCTTTTAAACGACTGAGACTGCTCTGAAACCTCAGTCTGAAGACCGGACTGGAATGCGGTGTCCAGAGACGCTTTGAGTCCTTCTGCCCAGTCCTCGACGGTCACTTCAGTGCCCAACACTCCGTCAGTGTTCCACTTTTCCCAAAACGTTGTACCGTACTCTTCAAATTTGTACTTGGTGTTCAAGTGTCCGAGTATATTTTTGGTATCGATATTTTTTACGCCTCCAAATGAGAACTCGACGTTGGACGACGTTTGACATTTGATGTCCAGCTTGATGAGATTGAAATGATAACCTTTGTTGAAGAAATCCCGTGCATCTTTTCCCAAATCTGCATAGTACGGCGGAGGCATTCTAACTTATTTCTACGCGTCGATACCTAGCTACGAATCTGGTGTATGCAACGCACATTTTGTTTGTCTCGCTCGTAATAGAAGAGCGTCTGCACATTCGTAATGACGCATGAATGTTTTGGAAGAGAGTTGTATTCGATGGCACACTATCGTTTGTTTTGGTTTTTAAGGCTGTATTTTACACCATTCAGTGCTCAGCTTAGTTTTGACTAGTTGATTAGTTCTGGTTGGTTACTCCTTGAATAATCAACCTATGTTTTCATGCAAAAAGTCAATCTCTCCGATTCGGCCCAAAACTTTTTTCTGGGCGATTCAAGGTGTCTAGATCAAAATTAACAAATGTTCGTACGCCGTCCGTCCTGATATACTTGTGCTAGACTGCTCCTGAGGCCATGTGGCCCATTACAGTCTTTCCTCCTCATGATTCTGCGCTAGATCATCTGGGGGCCCTCTACTCTATGGCTCTATGGCTACCCCGTATATCAGCCACCCCACCCTCTTCCGGTGTTCGCCTGCCTGTGGCAGCCCAGGATGGACCTCGTGGGTGCCGGGTTTTGCAAGGGGTCTTTTATGCACTAATCTGCTCTGCTAAGCCGTACTAACGCGCCTTTTCTTGTGCTTGCGGTCTTCCATCATTGGCAAATTATGAGCTCTAGGGTGGGGGTGGCTGTGGAGCTGTTGGGGCTTAGTGCTGAAATCAGTGGCGGCACTTACTCGCCACTTTACTGGGCATCACCGTCGCCGATTTTGATAGTAGAAAATTTTGTAAAAATCTGAAATTTGGGTCAGCAGTTTGTTTCCGGCTCTAGTTGGTCCTCGAAACTTTTCAGCCCGATCGGATCCCATTTAGGAAGGGTAGAGGTCAAATTGTGTTTTTCAAAATATGGATTTTCGAGTTTTTTGGCGATCTAGACATGTGGGGTATCATTTTCGACTGGATTTTGAACAATGAATCGAATTAGACGGGTCCCGGAAGGATTGGCGCCCACAGGAAGAAGTTATGGGTCAATATTGATATCTATCTACCCATTTCGAAGATTGGTTTTCGAGAGCTCTGGTGCCCAGGCGTGTGGGGTATCATTTTCCACTAATTTTTGGACGCTGAATCGATTAGAATGAGTCTCCATGCGCCTGGTCTGAGAAATAACCTACCCCTGTGAAAGAATTTGCAGCGTTTTTACTTTCAGTCGATTTGCATTGAGTATGATTGGAGCGGTTGGAATTTGAAGATACCTACATTTTACTTGATATCCTGGAATTTTGCTGGTTGAATGGCCACTTATGTGGTGTTCTTTCAGGATTTTCATGATAAATAAGACCTTATTACAATTGCTGTACTCATCTCTGCCTTATTGAAATGAAAAAAATCCCGATTGCGTTCATTACTTGTATCGGACCTTTTCCTAGGGCGGAATTCATTGTCAGAACTCACGTTGAAGTTTTATTTTAAATTCCGCACTCACGATTTATATCTATTATTAATAAATATTAAAATGAGGCTAGCGCCACTATTTTTTTCACACTGCACGCATAGGCGCCTTCACAAAATCCTGATCTCTTGTCAGCAACGCCGTACTACATTGCGGGTTTATTAAGTCCAGTGATCCTCTTCCTAACGGTTACTGTTTTAAGTGGAACAGACTCCCACGGAGCGAAATTCCCGGTTACTCCCTGACCTCTCTGTACTGGATAAAATGTTTTTTTTTCTTTTTTGTCAGAATCTTCTACTGCGTCCGGCGGCATCGCATGAGTTCACTTGCTGTTCTCAGCTTTCGTGTGTTCTAGCCTCGTGGAGTCCCTAATTGTCCAATGGGAATCCACACTAGTCGCATGAAACTGCAGGTTGCGGCTGCACGCAACAGTAAAACTGCTTCCTAAATTTGTTTTCCTCATGATGAGCGATGACGATCACTTCATTCCAACAACAAGGCTTGTACCAATGGGCGTGACTCAAATTTCAGATTTTTAGAAATTTTTCTACTACCGAAGTCGGCGTGAACGGCGGACGGACATTTGCGAATTTGATCTAGACACCTTGAAACGCCCAGAAAAAATGTTGGGCCGAATCGGAGAGATTGACTTTTTGCATGAAAACAGGTTGATTATTTAAGGAATTATAACCAAATTTAGGTGGTGAAATTTTGCACTGGCCGAAAGTGACGCGATGCGTTTGTTCGATCGTCGATGAACACAAATCACTTCATCTACAAAGATATTTACTTTTTTGAGATCTTCACTACCGGGCTTTGATCAGTAAATTCCAACTTTGTGGCACGAAAAGAGTCATCTTAGTACCTTGAGTAATTGGTTATTTCTTAATACAGAAAACCCCACCTCTGGTGTTGGCAAAATGATATCTTACACGACTAGGTACCCGGAAATTTCAAAAATCCAGGATGCCCACTTCTGACGGGTGCCAATCGGTCTCTTCTCAATGGATTCTGCGTCTGAAATTTAGTGGAAAATGATATCCCACATGCCCAGATCCCAAAAAGTTCTGAAAATCTAGTTTCTAGAAAAGTTTCGATGACTAACTATAGCCATTAAAGATGTTCCTGACCGAAATTCCAAATCTTCAGAAAATCTTCCATCACCAAACACGGACTATAAAAAAAGTATTATTCCTTTAACAGTAGCCATTGCTTTGCATTCCATTAATTTGCAGCGTTTTGATCGAAATATCAGGAAACACGAAATGTCAAATGTAGGTCAAATGTATTGGGGAAGTGATTATTGGTCTACTATAGTTACATACTTAGGTTGATTATTCAAGAAATAACCAACCAAAACCTGCAACTTAATGGGTAGTGGGAAAATTAGATCAATTGTTCGAGAACTGCTAGGATTAAGGGATTACATTTTATAATTTTTTTCGAGTAATTTTTGGTCTTTAGACTGAGTACTACGACCTCAGTAATATTTTGTAAACTTGATCACTTTTGTTTTTGATTGTATTATTTATTGCGAACTGTCAAAAGGCTGCCTTTTGTTCTCAGGAGCGATGAACCCGCCCTCACCAACATGGATACAACAACAGGAAAAATCGTTCTGGTTAGAGTGATTGAAGTCGTCGAAATTAAACTATATCAATTTTTTCTACTGTTTGTATCTGCGCACGTGGCACTTGAATTTGATAGGAGTTTTTTTTTGGTTTATTTAACTTTGTAGGCTTACATGGAAGAGCATCTGAAAAACACCGAGCGGCTAGAAACAGAATGGAATGCACTTTTAGCGTACGAGGCGGACCCGAGTGCCACGACCATTGCTCAACGGGTGAGTTTTCCGAATGTTAGGGCAGGCTGGTGGTACCTCACCATAATTATTTGATTCTGTGTTTTCAGCCTGAAAACTTGCAAAAGAATCGCTATCCGCACGCTCTTCCGTACGATCACGCTCGAGTTGTCCTCAACGAACTTTGCAACATTACCGAATCAGACTACATAAATGCATCTACAATCGTAAGAGGATTTTTTGGTTGTGTCCAACTCAATGTTTTTACGTCTTGGATGTGTTTAAATTAATTTTTTTTCTTTTTAGGCGGACCATGACCCAAGAAACGCGGCTTATATTGTGTCACAAGGGCCGCTGCCGCATACAGTGCCAGACTTGTGGCAGATGGTGTGGGAGCAAGGGTGTGTTGTGCTGGTCATGCTGACCCGTCTTGGAGAACCCAACGCTCCCCTCTGCCACAGGTACTGGCCTGAGGACGGCTCAGAGATCTACCACATTTACGAGGTGAGGTTGAGTTATTTTGACTCGTCCCGTGTCGTTACGAGCTCTTCGTGAATTTGTCTCGTGAAGGCTAAGCCACTACCTACTGACACACCTTTCAAACCTGAATTATTTGATTCCATAGGTTCATTTGGTTGGCGAGTACATGTGGTGTGACGACTACGTGGTGAGAAGTTTCTATCTGAAAAACATGAAAACAGGCGAAACCCGAACTGTGACTCAATTCCACTTCTTATCGTGGCCGGATGGTGGTGTTCCTGCAGCTACCAAATCCCTTCTGGAATTTAGAAGGTAACATTTTCATCCAATCAACCTCCTCGTTTTTATGTTTCACACTTCCTCGCCAATTTCGATATCTCGTGGAGATTTCATTCTTCTGATTTCTTTCTTGGGTTTCAGAAAAGTCAATAAATCGTTCAGAGGAAGATCTTGCCCTATAGTGGTACATTGCAGTGACGGAGTGGGCAGAAGTGGAGCGTACATTCTCATGGATATGGCTCTCAATCGGATCGCCAAAGGGGCCAAAGAAATCGACGTTGCTGCGACTTTGGAGCACATCAGGGATCAACGCGCTGGTGCGGTCACTACCAGGAAACAATTCGAATTTGTGCTCCAGGCGGTATCTGATGAGGTACGTTCATACGAGTCTCTATCATACTGTATTCATTATCAGCGCACAATCACTCATCGTTTACATTTTACTATGTTCGTAACAGGTACAAGCAATCTTGAAAATCCTACAACAACAATAGTCGATAGTCCAGCCACAAAGGGAATGTCGGTGGCTTTGGAAATCCGACAAAACTCAACCTGAACTTGTCTACTTGAACAGAGTCTTCAGGGAAGAAGTGCACACTTGCCTAAATAGTAGATCGCCTCAATTATTGAAGACTTACTGACGTTTTGAAGGCTTGTGGAGGAAGTCTGTTTAGCTCTGTCGTTGTCAGAAAATTTTTAGGCAACGCCCAGGATTTTAGGGAGCGCACATAATTCCAGTAGAATTCCACTATTTTTCGTCGACTCCAAAGAGGTACTCGGCCCCTAGTTGACATTGTTCAATTTTCTGTCAAATGATAATATTCCCAACCAATGTTGTTCACCCAGAAACGTATTATTGACTATAGATTTCGTACAATGTCAAATTTCAGTCGGAGAACATTTCTGTAACAGAACAACCATGCATCGCAACAGTGGGTTTTCCAGGAAAATCGCTACTTACTATCCGTTTTACCGCTAAGCGAACTGCATTCATTGAAGGTTTCAATCAAATTCCGGTGTGAGAAAAAAAATTTTTTTTTTTTGAAAATGCTAACAATAAATGCTGGAGAATCGCGATGAATCATTTAATAATTGGCAATTTACTGAGATTTCAATTGACAGATGGATTGGCGTACAAAGTATAATTTCAGCTAGTTCCCTTTTCGTCTCTTTTCCGGTTGTGCCATCTACCGCGCGAATTTCGATTCGTTTTAACTAATAGAAATAATAGCCAAATTTCGAAAAATGTTGGTCACTGTCTATTCATTGAGTTTGGTTAGTAAATGGAGGTGCCTGATAGCCCAATAAAACAAATTATGGGAGGGGGTTTTTTTTTTTTAAAGACAGTTTTTTGGAAATATTTTAGGAAATGCCGTCCAAAGTTGCAATTTTAAGGTCTTGATCCGCGCTAATTAGGTACCTGCTCGCATCCCCTTATTGCAAATATTTATACTTATTTAAAAAAAAAAAAACTTCCAATTGTGGATGTCATTTGGTTATGGTGGGTATGTACTATCTTCATAGCTGCTGTTTTGGAACCTTCTTTTTCATATAGAATGAAGAAAACACAAGCCAGTTTAATGTAAGAGGCCAATTATGTAAGAGCTGATTGGATCCACTCAGTAGGCTCATCGCAAGGGATAAATTTAAGAAAATTAAATCCTAAATATTCCAAATGAACTTGAAAAAATCAAAATATGTATATTTTTTAAATTTATTTGGGTGAATTGGGTCAAAGTGAGTGAAATTATGATGGATTAATACCTGAGCAACGATTCATCTTGATAATTAGAGCCTTCCTCAACAATTATTGATAACAGAACAGATAGAATACTTACTTTCACTTCACATTTTATTGTGGGTATTTTCATAGATGGTACATCAAAGAAAAATGAAAGTGACGAGGGGGAGCTAGGTAAAAATAAACTGTCTCTAACATTTGACAATCGAAGAATACAGGATTTCTTTAATAGTTTAGTTTACTTTAACATTTCTGCTCGTTCCGAAATGTCATATTATTTTTCGTTGTATTAGAATATGTACTATTTCTAGGCTGAAGAATAATGAAAATATTGAAAATTTTTGTAGATTCCATAAATTAATACCGATTGATTCTTACAAACAAAACTGGGATGAAAACGCCTTCTTTCGGTTTTTTTTCGAGCCCTACGCACAGACTTCTAATCAATTAACAAACATTGCATAATATGTATGATTTAGCGATTTCCCAGAAAAATTCCACACTTTTCAAAAAATCGAGATAAGTATTTTCCACCGTTTTTCTGGTAGGTACATAAAGAAACACCGGTTTTCAATCAGATAAATCAACAATTCGAGACGTTTTGTTGAATCGTTGTCTGATTTTAGCTGAATGTTGCTGAAATGACAAGTTCAAAAAATTCTGATCAAATATTTAACAAAAAAAACAAGATAAGTTTTCCTGTTTACGAGTAACAAGCAGTGACTCTGTTCGTCCCTCATTAACCTGTTCCTTGAATACTTATCCAAAAAATAATTGAATAAAATAAAAATTAAAAAAGTTTTAAAAACTGTACGTAAGGCCTCATAGTCGTTTATCTTCTAGGCATTTATGAGAGTATTTATTCTGTGTATTTACATAGGTACATTATGCGTCGTTTAAATGAAATTATGTATATTTTCATTTAGTGCAGTTTAATGACTGTTCCGTTGGTGTAAATAAAGGCGTTGAAATAATTTATGAGGAGGGCGAAATTGAAATGTTTAGGTTTTTTATTATATTTTTGACACGGGAATATTTTTGTACTTGAATATATATTTTGGAGCAATGTTATCAGGTACTGGAAGTATTATGTTATCGCACTTTCGAATACGTTATTGATGGATTTTAAAGTAGGTATGACCTAACACTATAAATATTGAACGCTGGATGCTACTATATCTATCGCCCAGTCAGCGTACTAGCGAGTTGACGGACGTTTTTTGGTGTTTTTCACAAATTGCTGGCCCTCGGTGACTCGAACGAAAGGTGAAAATTGTATCCGAGATAGGGAGAAGTTGAATAGATTGAATCAGCAACTTTCTGTTAATTTCAAACGTCTCTCGAGCCCTGAGAAAAGGTCCCACGAGTTGCATTCGTTCTGTAATGTATCATCGGAAGGATTGCACGCGTGGGAAATTTTCCAAACAGTTCCGGCACTCTCGAATACTGCTGTATGTACGATGCTCTATGTTTCGAGAACGGTATATATTACTTGAAAATTTAACGGCAATAGATTTTCCTCCCTACTTGTCCTTGTTTGCGTTATAAAACATGTCATTCTACCCCGTTGCATGTTTAAATTCTCACTTAGAAGTACGGCTTGGCAAGAATAATGAGGCTAAGTTGTAGAACAGGGGAGCAATTAGCAATGAAAATCCTGCTCATACGTATCTCGAGACTATCGAAGAAAATGGCAATTATTTCTCGCTATAATCTATCCCATCCACCCCTGCATAAAAAAGAATGCTAAATACGTAATTGATCTAGGCACATTAAGGACAACTTAATATGAACTGAATTATATCGTTATACTAAAAGATCTAGACGTCACCGAGGATTTTCAAAAACACGGGTCGTTCAATAGGCCTACTCCTTTTTGAGCTCAGTCACCTGTAAATTTCCCACCGACCGAGGACTCCATTTGAACCCCAAAAACATTATTTAAAAAAAAAAAAAAAAAATAGGACCTACTTACTGCTGTAGGCCTTCCATTTTCAGCAATCGACTAAATTTGTCGAAACCTCATCTATGAGAGTTTCGTTCTAGTAGGTATTTACGACATGAATGTTGCATGGTTGTTTCGGCTGTTAACTGTTGATATAGTAGTTAGGTCATAAATTACATTATTACATTATAGTTAAATGTGCCCCAAATGAAATATAAATATATATATATTTACCGTAATTTATTATGATGAAAGTAATGCACTTCTCATTGATGTTATTCATTTAAATGTGATTAACTTGATTCATAGATTGGGCTCTATTCGTGGAGAGATGATTTATTGTACGCAAGCCTTGGTTGATGGATAAATGAGTCAATTAGCGAATACGAATTGAGGATCGTTGATTCTATCATTTTACTCCTGGAATAAGCAAAAAGGTGCTGACGGTCAGCAAAAACAAACAATTCTTTGATTACTTGTTCCTTATATTTGATTCAGTCAATGTCATAACACCCGTTTCGACATAAGGTTCTTTTCAATCCTCAAAATTTCACGAGATTGTGTCGTATTTAATTTTCAAATAATTATATCATTCAATGCGAATGCCGACCGAAACGCAGATATAGAGTGAGATGACTTTTTTATTTGTTTTCACGTGCCATAGTGCGTCTCATTTGACATCTCGTTTGCTCAAATGTCAATATTTTCCCGGGCGTATTTTTCCTACCAACACTTACTCAGGTATTTATGGTATTCATGAAGAGCCCAAATGGTAAAAGTTGTGTTAAATGTGATCGTGTTGGACATTATTTATAACAATTAAATTTAACTATTTGGAAGTCGAACAAGATTTAATTAACGCACGCTAAAACGTAAATTGTACAGTTGTGTGAACACAAAAGAGGTCGATGGGTGTTGTAGGGGATTTCCCCGTTTGCTGAGAGGGCAATTTGAATTGCTCATGCTGCAACTTCCCGTATTCCTTTCCCGCACTTCTTAAAAGGCCATTAAGTCATCAGATTTTTTAAACAAAATCATTATACACAGCGCGCTTGATTCCCTCGCACTGCTTGAATTTGGATCAACTTTGGAGGAAAACCTCTCAGTTTATTCGAGCTCCTTTACATTCTGTCCAATGTTCAGGTAAACTTGAATTGGTTCTGTGAAGAATACATTACTGCAGTATGCAAAAATGAACGGTGGAAGTTAGGTATTGAATCTATGGGATGGGCTATGCACATTAGTGGTAGCACTCATGGGTGCAGTGGGTTAGCACTTATTAAAGGGATGTCAATATCAAACCATTGTGGGTAAGAAAGCAGTCTCATGGGTCTAAATGTGCATGGGGTATGTAAGAGTGGGGATCTGGAAAATTGTAGTAGGAGGGGGTGGCGTTCAGGTGGAAGGGATGTAAGATGCAAACTGGTTAGAGCCTGTGGTAGAGAGCTGGAAGTCTTCCGAAAAGCCATCCCTCATTCCTTATAATATGTAAACTGACAAAGTTCCCTCTTCAACCACAGCAATGAACTTAACAATGTCTTCACATCAAAAAAGCTCCCCCACTGCACCAAATACGCCAACTAAGTGATGTTTCCATTCGTGAGGGAGTCTGGTACGCTCCACTGATGCACTTATTGAGCAACGAAAAATTTCCCTGTTACTACACTCTAATCAACGATTCAAATTCGAACTTATTGCACCGAATAACATATGAAATTCTCCAAACCCTGCCTTTCAAATAGTTTGCAACGTATCCAACTCTTAATTCACAATTTAAATCCAACGTGGTTTCTTCAGGTAAATATGTTTTATTTAAACCAAAAATTCTAGATTTCACTTGGAAAATGTTCAAAATGTAGCAGACATGCGAAACATTCTTGTAGAGTCAAGCTGTACCTGAGTTTCGTGATGGCATACCTACCTCGTTTAATTAATTTCGATCAACTCGCGTGAAATAGCAACTGGAATGGTCTGGTAATGAAAGAAGCACAATATTGACGCGATGAATATTAATTTTTGGAGGGAAAATATTTATGTAAGGAGATATATTTTTCGAATCATTATGGTCTTTTTGATGTCTAGTTTTTAGCGCCTAAATATCCAAATACGTGGTCAACTCCACGAGGTTACTATATATAAGTATATAAATAATTTCAGTGTCACCATAAACCAGTTCCTTGCATTCATAGAACAGTTGAACCAATGCCCGTATCCTAACGACTAGGCGCCGTAGGTGGTTGTGCCAAAATTGTGTCTGTATTAAATTTATAACATGTTTTTCCGTTTAGATTAGACCAACTTTTACGCCCTGCGGTTATACACTTACAAACAAAGACAACTAGATTGAAAGCACCTTTTAGACTAGACTACGCTTATTGTTCTCCTTCCACTTGGATTTATTTCCTTTCCGTTCCACGTCATTCGTGTGAAAAATTATATTTTTGTGATACCTAACCTAGTTTTCTTACACTATGCATGTTAGTAGTAGAAATATTATGCTATATCTATATTATTATCACCGTCAAAATGTATCTAGAGCGAGCAACAGATGATTGTAGTGTTAAGACAATGTATTCTCTATGTTTCGAGCGTGTTTAAATAATTGAATGAATGCTGATTGTGACCTATAATAAACTGCAAATACAAATTGAGTTGTTTGGGGACGAAATACCTGACATTTGTTCCTCCTCGCTTCCGCTTCATTTATTGGTCGTGGTAACAACACGGAAACAAAATGGAGAGAAGCACCATAATTGATTACCATTAGCATTCACATCGAATTCTCTCAGAACGAAGAATTTTCTCTTCATGTATTCTCTCAGAACGCAGCTCTTGTGCAGTAAGGAAAAGGTAGAAAAAGAATCAAAGGAACAAGACAAAAAACAAGCAAAGGAAAGAAGGCTTCAGAAATAGTACAAAAGGAACCGATAGAATTGAAGCTAAAAGAGGAGATACATGAAGGAAAGCAACTAAGGGAACAGAAAGAAGAACAAGAATAAATCAGGCAAAACCTGAGAACGAGAAAAAGAAACCGCCTGAATCTAAAAGAATACAATTAAAACAAGAAATGGAGGGAAATAACATAGTATTTTGTATTATGATGCCGATTGAGTGAAATTAAAAGTAAAGCTGCAAATTCTTTTTAAAGGGTTGGCTATTCCTCGGACTTGGCGCATGGAGACTTTCTTCAACATGGAGAAAAATGGAGGAAACAGAGGGTGTGGTGGGGTCCCAGACCCATTCCAATCGATTCAGGGTCCAAAATTTAGTGTAAAATGATACCCCACACGCCTTTCCAAAATTTGGAAAATGATTACGAATCGGAGGGGTTGACCTTTTGCATGAAAATATAGATTGATTATTCAAAGAATAACCAACAAAAAGGTGGAACGTCCAACAAGAGAGTTTCGCGTGGGACTGATGTAAGGTAGGATGTTAATTTAAAAAAATAATATTAATAAAACCAGATCCTGGGTAATTTCTCACCGCATATTATCGGCCTTTCGTTGTTCGCCATTCGTGCCAGGCCAAGTTCGAGTCAAAGCGGGTGAATAGTCGCCTGCGTTCCAACTATTCCTCACACACTCTAATAGCGGTCTAAACCCAGCCGATTTCTCATCCTTTCGCCTACAAACCTACAAGGTCTCCAAGATCCTGTTCGGCGTTGAGGTTCCGCTGCACTTTCGATTCTTCTGCAATTCTCCTGTCTCGAAGTGAGATGAAAGTGAGAATCTTCATTTCCTCGGATGGAAAAGCCTCTAATGGAGTGAACGATTTTCTCCGGATGACTTCAAGATCGAAGTGAAGACGTTGGAGATGGTCGAGAATTCAAACGAGTCTCTTAAGAAAAGGGCAATTGTCGTGAGCAATGTATCTCTCATCTACCTAAGTTATCCTGAAAAAATCACAATCGCACTCCTATTATCTTTGCCTTAATTTCCTCGATGAGGAAGGTGAAAAATATAAGATGTCACGATTCCTTGGTTGAACGCTTCTATTCTTCGCTATTCTATTCCCTTTAAACATTATAGAAACTATGCTCACAATATTCTTTATCTGTATCTACACATATTATTAATTTGACAGCAACTTACTGAAAGTATGCTTCATGAGTCATGCTGGACAGCAGTCGGCCAACGTATCATTTAAGGAGTCAGCAAGAGCTCAGAAATTGCACTAGGTTCGCTTTTGGTTGGTTATTCCTTGAATAATCGTTTCAAAGTGTCTAGATCAAAAAAGTCAAATATCCGTCCGCCGTACGCCATCCGCCGTCTGATCTGAATCTAAAATTTTGTTCAGTGGTCCGTTCCCGGCACTAGTTGGTCCTCGAAACATTTCAGCCCGATCGGACTAAATTTGGGTGGGGTAGGAGTTAAAATGTGTTCTTTGAAAATGGATTTTCGAGATTTTTGGCACCTAGGCGTGTGGGGTATCATTTTCCACTAAACATTGGACCCTGAATCGATCGGAATGGGTCCAGTACTCACCACACCCACTGTTTCCCCCATTTTCCCCATGTTCGACATTTTCGATGACTTGGGCGTGTGGGGGTATCGTTTTCCACTGATCCGAAAGAGTTATGACTAAGTTAAGAGTTATGTATTGTCTATTTTTAAATTAGTTTCCATGCGCCTGGTTCGAGGAATAACCAATCCCTGTGTAAGAATTTGCAGCGTTTTACTCTGATGTTTCTTGTATTGAAGCGTTACTAAATTATATGCTACGAATAAGGTGGAAATGAACATTGTAGGGCAGTTCTAAGCGAAGTGATACATGTCGGCTCGAGGGTGTTCAAACAGGAAATTGCCCCAGAACCTACTTTTCCACTCTGGTACTACGTGTTTTCAAAATAACGGATATTTGATTGAAAGTACTTTCAAAAATCATTTTTCTATGAGAAGATATTCACTCCTTTGGCCGAACGTTAGAGGTGAAAACGTTCCGACAAGGTCTTACCGTCAGCTTTCTAGGTAGGTGACACCCAACGACTTCAGAATAAGCAGATAAGCTATAGGTACATTATACCTAAACAGAGGACTTGAGCAGTACCCGGTCTAAAGACCCACCTTTTTCAGTACTCCGTAAAAGGCCGCTAAAAGGCGATAGGTAAGTCACTTAAGCTACATCCGTTTGAAAGAGAAATTTTCGAGCCTCTGGGCATGATGTTTCTCTCCCATGACAAAGGACAAGTTGGGAGAGACGTTGAAACTTAAGCCTTTTTCCTCCCTGTCCAGATTATTTTCTTTTTTTTCTATGCTTTCACGCGAGAAAATAGACAGAAGATACCGGACGTTAAGTTGCTACGCGTGTTTACGTACATACGAATTTCTTCTTGCAAACAAGTATTTGAGATTTTTTCCGGAAACACCCACCAAATTTGCTTTAGGCTCCAAATCACCAACGGATTTTTCAAAAATCCCATTCAAACAAAATACAAATTCTCTGGTTGGAATGTGATCATAAGACTATCGCCAAGATCTGTCGGTATACCGTTCTGGATCTCTAGAACAAAAACGCTGCAAATTCGTTCACAGGGGTAGTTTACTCCTCGGACCAGCCGCATGGAGACTCACTCCAATTCAGCGACCAAAATTTATTGGAAAATGATACCTCACACGCCCAGGTACCTCTTGAAAACCCACATTCGGACACATGGTCATGTGAGGTATCATTTTCGACTAAATTTAGGACGCTGAATCCAATGAAACGGGTCCCAGAACAATTGGCAACCACTGGAAGAGGTTATGGGTCAAATTTTGGACCCTGAACCGACTGGAAGGGGTCCGGGACCCGCTACACCCACTGTTTTCCCCATTTTCCCCATGTTGAAGAAATGAGTCTCCATGCGCCTGATTCTAGGTTTCCCAAAATCTTGGTCCATGGTTTTAGTTCTGTGAGCAGAAGTATGTTTTATTTTTATTTATCTTTTAAATTCTCTTTTCGTTGTTGACAGACGTCACTGGCCGCAATTCTTTTTGTTTGAGAACGAATGTGGGTGAATCCTTATAATATTTTCATTCTAAAAGTGTTTGTCAAATGTTACAACTCTTTCTGGAGTGCGTGCAGCAATGAACGCTTCTCTTGTCGTTTTCCTATCAACAACGCCACACATAAGCTAGGTAGAGCTCACAGGAAAAAGGACGATCTCTCGGAACAAAAGCCTCCGAATGTATAATTATCGGGTTCAATTGACCCAGATGGAAGAGGCGGTGCTCTAGAAAGTGAGCTTGATGTGTTAGGGACCTGTTGTGGGTACCTCAGACTCTCCCGGTGTCCTGAGCCTGGCTTGGGCATAGAAAGTGGTGGTAGGTTTCTCTAGACTGTGTTTAGCCATCCGTCGCGATCCGGATACTCCCGGGATGATGGTCGTTCGTGCCGGCTACTTCGATCTTGATGGAGGACTTTTTAATTTGAGCGCCCATTCTTTTTTTTCCGAACAGCGGCTATCACTTGGATTAAGCCCGAAAGTTTTTCCACGAGAAACCACTGGAGACGAGGAACGGATTGTCGGATTGTATTCAGACAGATTTCGCGAGTCCATATCTACACTGATGAGCATCGCCCTTGCTCGAAGCGAAGGTGTTTCCTTCATATTCAATGGGAGATCTCGATCCAACCACTTTCGCTAGCTGTTCTTCAGTTTATGCATCGGAACTTACCTCGGTTATTTCTTCTGAGGATAACATCAGCACTATTGCTTTCTCGAGTTACATTGGAGCCCCACAGCTGCACATATTTTCTCCCGAAGCCTACAGGCAGTAACAAAACAAATGGAATGATCCCGCTCCCCGCGGGATCCCATGATTCCATTTCTTGTTCCATCCCTTGGTTAAGTGAACTGAACACTATTTAAAACTTATTTCACGAAAACAATTTCGCCCCATGTCTATAAAATTTCATTTTCGAAAGTCCGATTATAATAATAATTATTATATTGTTGAACGTACCTATTACTCAGACAAACTAGCAAGCCCCAAAAAGAAATTTTGGCTTCGGGAAAAAGGACTTTTGAGGGGAAAGATCAGAAGATTCACTCCCATCTTGATATCGAAACATGATACCTCGATATCGGAAGATAACTGGAATATGTTCAGTGTGATACGAGGTTTTAGATTCGGGAAGCGACGGATTTCAATCCGAATTCACTTGGTTAGTCCTCGGACCAGTAGCATGGAAAAAATGGGGGAAGGAGATAGACAGACACCCATTTTGACCCATTTTGTTTATAAAATTGTCAACTACCAAAAACGGCGTGGGTGGCGAACGCACATAATATGGTCAACCATCTCCAATCGGCCCCAACATTTTTGGAAGTTTCATAATGTCTTGAGAGAAACGCTGCAAATTATTTCACAGGGGTTGGTTACTCCTCGGACCAGGGTCATGGGAAGGAAATGGGGAAGACAGTAGGTGTGGAGTGTCCTGGACTCATTCCAATCAATCCAGCGTCCAAAATTTAGTGAAAAATGGTACCCCACACGCCTAGATTGCCGAAAATCTCGAAAATTTATTTTTCGAAAAACACGATTTGACCCCTTACTCTCTCCCCCAATATTGGGCCGATCAGGCTGAAAAGTTTCGCTATAATAGCTAAAGCAAAATGTGTTTTTCGAAAAATGGATTTTCGAGATTTTATGCAATCTAGGCGTGTGGGGTGTTATTTTCCACTAAATTTTGAATCCAATGAGAATCGTTCCGGAACGATTGGCACACACCGAAGGAGGTTATGGGTCAAAATGGGTATCTATCTACCCATTTTGAATGTACGTTTTCGAGATTTCTGGTACCTAGGCGTGTGGGGTATCATTTTCACTAAATTTAAAATGCTGAATCGGTCAGAATGGGTCGGGAGCCACCACACCCACTGTTTCCCCCATTTTCCCATGTTCGACATTTTCGACGACCTAGGCGTGTGGGGTATCGTTTTCCACAAATTTCTGGACGCTGAACCGATTGAAATCCTAATCCGAGGTATAACCAACCCATGTGTATACATTTTTAGCAAACTTTCAATCAGCGTTTTTAGAAAACTTTCTACTACCATAAACGGCCGCAGAAGGCGCCATGAAGCTTGGAGGAAGTAACAACAAATGTCAACTCAATCAATTAAAAAACGTTATCATTTATTTTTAAAAAAGAGAGGGGAAGCAGGTTGATACGAGTACAAAGATGGTGTCAAGAGAATGAGAAGGAAACCACGTGTGTGAAATCCTTCATAAATATCTCCATACTCCTATTGAGGTTAGGCTAGCCGGGGAGGAACATATAGCGTTTATATTCAGAGCACCTAGATGCCTCTAACACGATTTAGGGTTCGCTTTATTACCCACAGAGACCACAAATCCAGTATGAGTGAAAGCGACATCCGTCGTTAGACAAGTAAGAAGCATTGCCCCCGAGATCACTCCCCCAAAACGATTCCGTTTTCGGGAGTTAGACATAAGAATCCTTTGATCTAATTGAAACGGATTTCACCTTCGGGATGGGTGGTAATTAGGATCTTCGCAGCAAGGGAACCGTAAAATGGTCTAATTAGGTTGAAAGATTCGGTAATTTTGTTTTTCTTTCTTTTTTCCCCTCTGGAAATCACTCTGTTGCCCAAACTCATGCGATGTATGGACCACATTTCACATCATT
This sequence comes from Cyrtorhinus lividipennis, assembly GCA_019603395.1. Classification (NCBI taxonomy): domain Eukaryota; kingdom Metazoa; phylum Arthropoda; class Insecta; order Hemiptera; family Miridae; genus Cyrtorhinus; species Cyrtorhinus lividipennis. The sequence continues at coordinate 1,846,162 of CM034002.1, read as the reverse complement.
AGATTCCTGGTCACGAGTACAGAAAAAAGAGCTCTTCTATGTTTAACCTGCTCTTGTTAACCGCCCAAGAAGAGCATTCAGACGAAAGTGAGAAGTCAGTGGAGCGCACACACTTCATGCGAGGGTCGTTTATCTGTTGCCGGACGTAAATGAGTCTGGTTATCTTTGCAAACGAACTCTTGGTTATCTTCGAACGAAATGATGAAGCCTGAGTTTTAACAAACCCCTCCACATCATTAGTCAGGCCTCTTCCTCAACATATTATGACAAAATTATACAACGCTAGAGAAGACTTTCATATTCAAACCGGAAAAATTAGAACTGTTGCCAACTGAAGTTCTTTTCGTCGAATATGTAGTTTAAATTTGCAAGGCGTTTGACTCACCAAGTTTTTCAGTAAAATTGGGGGCGAACGCGAAGGAACTTTAGAATATTTCGGAGGTGATACGAACCATGTAAGAGCTGTGGAAGTTACAGCGACCGCCTGCTAAGGAAGAAACAAGGTTGCCAACAAAACGAGAAGAAAAGGACTGCAACACAGTGCCTCTTCTAAGCAATAAGCAATAGGTAGCGACAAAGAATGGGGCATCCATTCCTCGTCAAAATTGGTTACTACCAATACCATTGGTTGTGACACCTACCCCCAGCAAAAGACTTCAGTGACGTCACACGCATATGGAACCTACGAAGAGAGAAACAGTGATCTAAGCGCTCCGGGTGGAACTAGTAGTTGACTCCCTCGGCTCCCTCCGCGTAATGTGTTGATGCATAGCTTGTCAGTAAGAATGTGTAGGAGTCGCTGCCTGGCGGAGAAGAAGCGAAACAAAAAGCGGGAAAATTTCCCAGTTTGTACAATTTATCCCCTACCAAACGTCAGCACTGAATCGACTCGCAAAAATTTATAAGCACCACTCGGCGCACACCAGCAACAAACGGCAAACTAGTGTTGCCAACGCAACAACAACAATTTCCTCATTTGGTTGGTTATATCTTGAATATAACTATGTTTTTATTCAGAAGGTCAACCTCTCCAATTTGGCCCAAAAATTTTTTCTGGACGTTTCAAGGTGTCTAGATCAAAAAAGTCAAATGTCCGTCCGCCATACCCCATATCTGCTGTTTTTGGTCGTAGAAAATTTTCTAAAAATCTCAGGGGTCAGGTTCCCAGCTCTAGTTGGTCCTTGAAATATTATAGCCCGATCGGACCAAATTCAGGCGGGGTAGGGGTCAAAATGTGTATTTCGAAAAATGGATTTTCGAGATTTTTGGCACCCAATCGTGTGGAGTACCATTTTCCACTAAATTTTGGACGTTGAATCCAATGAATTGGGTCCCGGAACGATTGGCGCTCTCTGGATGAGGTTATGGGTCAAAATGGGTATCTATCTATCCATTCAGTAGGCACTTGCGCGAAATCACTTTATTCGAGTGAAAATGGCTGGTTACTAATTGTGAAGGATCTGATGCCAATCTTCATGATCGGAGCCACTTCATCACGGTATCGAGTGTTGAGAATTGATTATTGGAAAATTCATTTTTGTCAGAGATAGTTGTAAGTAATATTGTTGTATCGCCACGTTCACCACAAGTATTTTTGTTTAAAGAAATCAAGGTAGCGCAACGTAGTTTATTAGGACGAAACGAAAAAATTATGGAACACCTAAGACAACTCGCATAAAATGCTCAAAAATCGATTGAGAGCATCAACGAGAGTCGATGCACCACATAATCGCGATACGGGCGGCAAATACGAAGATTGTGTAGATCTGGTCTGAATAGTTGGTCAATATTCGATCCAAGCTTTTCGCGAAGAGCGTGGAGTCGTGGTCGAGGTATAGCTTTCGTGAGAATGCCAGCTGGTGCTCGGTGCCAATGTGCTGGAGGGTCAGCATACCTTTCCTGATCCGATCTCGAATCAACGAATACTTCCGTGCTTCGTGCGATGCAGTGGATTAGCAGAGCGTTGCATCAGCAAAGAGGTTCATATAGACGATACTAATTATAAGTAAAACTTGAGGAAAATAAAAATTAACTAATTTTTATGGATCGCTGGGTCGTAAAACTGGATGAGGACGACGACGTAATACAAACACATGCTGACGATCTAGACAACAAAACATCATTAGCTGCAGGGTATCAATTTTCTTCTATAGTCAGGTTATTCAGTTCAGGAATATTCTAGTCTATCCAAATGTTTAATGAATATTCATAACTTACCGATGTGATTAGAGGATATCCCAACACGAAGAAGCCAAATACACCAATCTTTCGTTTTTGTTTCAAGGTCAGGTATAATTTCAAACTTGTCTGCAACAATGATTTCATGTGTGATAGTCCTCTCATTTGTTTTTGTCATTATATATTAAGTAATTGCATGAGCAATTGTGTAGTTTCAGGTCTTGTTTATATCAAATCAAAAGACTCAAAACACTGCAAATTCTATCACAGGGGTTGGTTATTCCTCGGGCAAGGCGCATGGAGACTAATTTAAATCGATTCAGCGTCCGAAAATTAGTGGAAAACGATACCCCACGCGCCTAGGTCGTCGAAAATGCCGAACATGGGGGAAAGGGTGTTACAGTGAAGGGGAAAAGGGTGAGGCGGGTCCTGGACCCATTCTAATCGATTCAGGGTCCGTTTTTCGAAATTCACATTTTGCCCCCTACCCCGCCCAAATTTGGTCCGATCGAGCTGAAAAGTTTTGAGGACCAACTAAAACCGGGAACGGGTCGCTGACCGATATTTCAGATTTTTAGAAAATTGTCTACTACCAAAGTCGGCGTGGACAGGGGACGGACATTTGACTTTTGGTTGGTTATTGTATTAATAATGTCCGTCCGCCATAAGCAGTACGCCGACCGCCGTCCATGCCAGGAGTCATAATGTGTTTTTCGAAATATGGATTTTCCGCGATTTGGACATGTGAAGTATCATTTTTGACTAAATTTAGGACGCCGAATCCAATGAAACGGGTCCCGAAACAATTGGCAACCACTCGAAGAGGTTATGGGTCAAAATGGGTATGTATCCAACCATTTCGAATGTGTGTTTTCAAGATTTCTGGTACCTAGGCATTTGGGGTATCTTTTCCACTGAATTTTGAATGCTGAATCGATCGGAATGGGTCCCGGACACGCCACATCCACTGCTTCCCCCATTTTCTCAATGTTCGGCATTTTCGACGACCTAGCCATGTGGGGTATCATTTTCCAATAAATTTTGGACGCTGAATCAATTGAAATGAGTCCCCATGCGGCTGGCTTGAGGACCGACCCCCGAACACCTTCTTGGAGTAGTACTCGCTGGCACAGCATGGCCAGAAAGCACATAGAAAGTCATTTATCATTAAGAAGCAAAAATCAGGAACAAATATACTAGTAATTATGAACGAACTCGTAGATCCTATAAGCCCTCCAAGCGACACCGCAAAACGCATCAATGAACGTGAACAACAGTTGAAGCTTGTAAGATTCAAGAATAAATTGGATGTCGTCGTTGAAACTCGAATGAATCCGGAAGAACTCTTTCAGTCGAGAACGAGACATTCTTCCCAAATGGGTGTGGGTGATGGATGCTAACAAGAAGCTGAACTGTAGGGAGACGATATGGCCATCAAACTAATTATGTGGTTTGGAAAAACAAACAAGACATTCCATGACATCACCTCCCTCAGATAAAAATTTTTGAGCTGTAGAAGAAGCGAAGCCACATCTAGAATCACAGCACAGAAGGCCGCGATGGCCACAAAACGATCACATTGATGGTGCTGGCGCGTTGACGTGATATCTGCTAATAGGGCTTCGATTTGATGTCTCCGGGTAAACATCTTGGTCAGGTGACACACCAACATCACAACTTTGAGACTTACAGTCACATTAACCCAGTACATGTGGAGAGAGTTCTTTCCATAAATCAACGACTTCACCATTGTAACTGTACGGTGGTGTGTGATGACCAGGAGAAAAAAAAATGACCAAATGAATAAGTATTTTGAAAATCTTCCGTTACGATCAAAAGGAAGGACGCCCAAAACTCGTGAAGCCTCTAGTACGATGATCCGCTGCATTGTATCGACGTAACAGCCCCTATGTAGCTGGGATAGCAGGTTTTACGCTCTGATGGTCCCTGAAACTTGAATAGTAACACAATAAA